>VWZF01000094.1:0-10090 GCA_013396755.1 Sclerurus mexicanus | reverse complement strand
TGGCTCTGCAAGTCCCTGCCAGGAGGGGGGAGCCGGGGGGGTCGGGCTCTGCTCCCAGGGAACAGGGTCAGGAGCAGAGGGAACGGCCTCAGGTGGGACAGGGGGGATACTGGGGAAGCTGGAGCGCGGTGGTTCCCGAGAATGGAACTTCCATCCCCTCCCCTGGCAGCCCACAGAGCCCCGGGAGTGCCGGAGCCCCCCAGCCAGCGCTTGGTGTTCAGAATTTAAGAAGCCTTTTCTGATACCCGAGTGAAAGAGAGTAGGTGTCCCAGAATCCCACTGGTTTAGGTTGGGAGGACCTCAAAGCCCATCCAGTCCCACCCCCTGCCATGGGCAGGGACACCTCCCACCAGCCCAGGGTGCTCCAAGCCCCTTCCAACCTGGCCTGGGACACTCCCAGGGATCCAGGGGCAGCAATGACTTAGGTTTCTTACAGGGTGAGGAACAGATTGAACCTTAACTCAGCCTCTCATACATTTAGTTGGGATCTCAGGGAAAGGCTCTTCCCCCAGAGGGTGGTGGGCACTGCCCAGGCTCCCCAGGGCAGTGGGCACGGCCCCAAGGCTGCCAGAGCTCCAGGAGGGTTGGGATGATGCTCTGGGGCACAGGGTGGGAGTGTTGGGGTGTCTGTGCAGGGCCAGGGGCTGGACTCCTGCTCCCTGTGGCCAGGTAAGCAGAACCATGGCAGGTGACCAGGAGGGTGGGGGTGTGTGTCCCCAAGACAAAGCACTCGCTGCACAGTTGACTCACAGGTTTTATTTACACTTGTCTACAGCATATTTTGCCTTACACGTTCTCTAAGCCAAATGAACCCCTCGTTCTCCTTTGCCTGTGGCCTATCAGTTGCTAACTTTAAACCCTCTCATCTGTTAAGTACAGCAACAATTGGAATACAAAGCACAAGAAAACCCCAATGCTAACAACAGAGCATCTACTTGATCTGGGTTGTACACTTTAGTAGTTGGACGCCAAAGTCAGAGGCACAGTTACAGACTAACCTGCTCTTGTGCGACCTACACACATTTAGCATTGAAATTAGAGAGAAAAGAAAGCATTAAAGAAGAAACTGCGTTTTCTGCAAAAGATTATCAAAATACTTCTACACCAAAAACATTTTGCTTCTAGACCAGTCCAAAGACGTCTCAAAAAAAAAAAAAAAAGAGGAAAAAAAGAGCCGAATGGAGTTTTAAAATGTTGCTCCGTTTGTTTCTGTGCAGTTTATGGAAAAAAGCAGCAAATCTGGGAGTTTCACTACTGAAATAAATGCAGATATATTGCTCTTTGCTCGCTTAAAAAGAACAATTTTCCTTACCATACTTACCTTGCGATGGCACTGAAGAGACTTAAACCTTTCTTAACGAAACGGAGCTCAAGAGAGACCAAGTTTTATACTAAAATGGATTCCACAAAGCATTTTAAGCCATAAATTATGTTGAAGGAAAAAAGAATGATCGATGAAGAACACATTTAAGATGCCAGAACTTTCTACACAGTTTATTCATTCTCATTTTTTGAAAGAAAAATAAAATTGAGATACCTTGAAAATTTTAGTCAGCCCCAAAGGGAATTTTACAGGCGGCCTGCAGAAGCTTCCCTTGATTCCAAGGAGCTAGTTCCAAACTCCTCCATGGCAGGAGCAGATCCTAAATGATCCGTTCGTGAAAGGATTGTGGAGTCCGGGGTCAGGAAACCACCACAGCCAACAGGCCCTTTGCTGGCTGCAGCAAAGAACTTCCAGTCTCCAGTGTCCTCGCTTCCCAGGAATGAAGGCTAATTCCCTCTACGGAATCATGATGGACCGGGGGGTCTAAGAGCTGCTATGCACTGAGCATTGCTAGAGAGGGGTGTCCATCTACACTGGTACTTCAGCATGGAAAAAGAGCCGGCCTTAGCCCTAAGCCCTCCCTCCCACTGTCCCCAGGTGACTCCAGCCCTCCCTACGCTGTGGTCCCACGGGAGCTCCGTCACACGCTCCGGAGGCGGCTGCACAAAGCTCAGGGGTTCCTCCTCACTCGGCTTCAGTCGAGGAGCAGAGCCGGACGGGGACATTTCCAGCCTGCTCCTACAGCTGAGGGAGCCGGGAATGAAGGAACTGATCTTTAAAAATAGCACCCTCACCTGCTCACACACCACAGAACCTCCCGCCTGCACCAGGCAGTTTATGGCTTAAAATGCTACCTCACGTTTTGGGTCATGGATGAACAAAGCTGCAGTTTGCCAGAAAGCAAGGACAGACATGCACCTCTACTAGCAGATTTAGCACTTCTGACCAAGTAAGACACCAACTTCTTAAAAATGTCTCATGCACTGACTGGAATTTTGGTGGGTTTTTTTGTAAATGTGAGCTTTAATACATTATTTCTTTTTAGAACTTGTACGGGAACCAGAATGGGAGGATCCGGAGGATGATCTGCGGCGTCTGCAAGATACAAATGGAGAAAGCATGCAAGGAAATAAGTGGAAATGAATTTTGGCATCCACTTTGAGCAGTCTGTATCCTACAATAGCTGGAAGCCAAGTATATCTGATAGGGGCCTTATCAGGTAACTTTAAGCCACTGATTTAATACTAGGAGTCTAAATTTAATACTGAGAGTAGAATACAATTTCTAAATGCAGTAGTTACTTATGAAAATAGTTCAATAATGTACACAGTAACACTTTCACACACTGAAAGAAGGGTGAGCCAGGTCTTTCTAAGGAACATGCTCCTACCAGGAGGAATTTCATTAGAGGGGGGGAGAAAATAATAAAAAAAAAGCAATTACAGAGAGTTTGGCAAGAAGTAAGAGTAGGGGAAGTCAGAAAACTACTTTTACTATCAGAATAACTGATCAGATTCAATTCCTTCCCAGTGAATCTCAGTCCTTCAGAACAAATAAAATAAAAAAATCACACATTTCAATACACCCATTCTTATTCTACATAAACCCAAACCTTTCGGGTGACCGTGATCTCGACCGTCTTTTTTTGCGATCACCAGATGAAGAGGATCTAGAGCGGCTTCTCTTCTTGCCTCTCTCGGGGGAGGATGAGGAGCGAGAGCTTGAGTAAGATCTTTTCCTTGGGGTGGAAGACCCCCTGTAGGACCTGGAGCTGGATCTTTATTGATTAAGAAATAAATCAGATTTAATTCTGGTATCATAGAGAAAGCACAAAGAAAGAACAGACAGAGACAGTTTTCATGAACACTCACTACTCTACACCAGTGCTCTGTAAAATAAACCTGGGGGGCTTCCAGACTTACTCCCGAGTTCTCTGCCAAAAAACCTGCTACTGCCAGGGAGTTTTGTGAATGAATTTTGCTAAATACTGTTACTTGATAAAGGGACCACCAATGGTTTGGAAAGTTCTTCCCAGCACTCAGCAAAATGACCCACTTGGACAAAAAAGCACTGGGAGACTGGGCCAGGAAACTGCCTCTGCAAGCACCTTCCTCAGCAGTTAAATTCACAAAGCAAAAAACTCCAGAGATCTAAAGCTGATTGAACCACGCTTCATTTCATCCCTCAGTGGATCTTTCACATGGCAGATTTGCAATATTTATCTGACTAAAAAAGTAAAAAAATTCAGCAAGTGTATTTACAAATCTCAGAATAAATCTGTGTAGACATTGAAGTCTTCCTCCACCAAAATAATGCAAAAATCCTCTTAGAATAGTCAAAATATTTTTAAAAAATTTCTTAAAATACAGTAATTTTGGCATAAAAAATTTAAAGTGAACCATCTTCACTGACAGCACTCAAAAATCACTTTGGCTTTCTAAAAAAACAAAAAAACCCTCCACTTTTGGAAAAAGTTAAGAGCTAAAAAGTCCTAAACTGTCCTTTCAAAACTATATAAAAGGCCTGACAGGCCAAGCTAATGCGCTGGGGACACTCTGTGAATGGCCATGTGGCACCTCAAACAACCCAGCTCAGCTGAGGAGCCCCTTCAGCCTCTAGTGGGGGCACAGGGCCCTTCTCCTCTTCCCAAAAGCACGGATTCCATCCCATGCTGACCCTCGTGACAATCCCCAGCGTGCTCCTGCCACCAAAGAGTGGTGGCACCATTTGTGATCCTTCTTGCCAACTCAAGCTTCCTTATCTAGAGTTTTAGGATTCTCTGCACGCACAGAGAAGGCACGGCAATTCATCCATCACACAGAGAATGTGCTGCCAATGTGCAAGGACACCTCCAGTGTGCTTCTGCCACTCTGCCCTGCACGGCTCAGTGACAGCTCCAGAGAAGCCAGCTCGAACTGCTCTCAGCTCCTCGCAGCATTTACCGTCAACCCTGTTACACCCCCACGTTCCGAAGGGCAACGGCTGCCGTGCCTCGTGCAGTGTATGGAATTAGCCCTGAACACCCCACCAGAAGTACAGTGCAATTTCTCGTGCTCCTCCACATCAAGCAGCCAAAGTGAAAACCATAAAAGCACCCAAAGGGCCTGGAGCAGGACCAGGCACTCAAATCCTTCTTCCTCCACACTGCAGATCTGTGGCGTCCGCTCGGCTGGCTTAGGCCAGACTTAACCTCTTCCACCAAAACCTCGCCTTCTCCACAAACACATCTGTGGTGCAACAGCCTCGTGCAGAGACCCCAGGAATTCTGACTTCCAAGATAAAAACGAGTTAATGTTTTTCTGACCAGCACAATTGTACAATGAACTCCACAAGGTTCGTCCTTCTGCCCTTTCCTCTCTGCAAGGACAGAGTGGTACCTCATTCACCTGGATTTCGACCCACGAGATCTAGACTGTTCTCTGGAACTGGAACGAGATCTTGATCTGGAACTGGAAGAGCTCCTTGAGTGGGACCTGCAACAACACGGAAGATTTTTTTTCCAGAGTCTGACTTGCACGCAGCAGAGTAACTGCTCCTGGGAGCAGACACACGATGCAGCACCACAGTGAGTCACCGAGGTGACAGTTTCCTCCTTCCCCCCCCAGCATCACCACAGCACATTTTAAACTGGACACTTTAACAGAGTAAGATGGCACATTAAATATTTATAAAGTCAGCTTTAGGTTGTGTTTCCTAAAACAAAGCACAGCAATTAAACAGGATCACAGTTACTCGGCAAAAAGAAATATCTGCTTATCTATTAATTATTTCATGAAATCAATGCCTTAATTTGTGCTTAATTGGAAAACCATCAGTTCCTTTGAAAAGCAAAGAACATAAAGAGCATTGGGACTGGCCAGCTCTATTTTTCCCCCCGTCAGCTCTCACAAGCATTTTGTGATCAGCTTCTGATTACATAAAGATTTTCCCCTGCACTAAAAATTAAGTAGTAATTTTGGGGCTTAAAACACGGCCATATCTAACAAGACTTGTAACTAGTCAAAACTGTTTTCCAATTTTTCACTGATGGATTTTTTTTAAAGCACAAACCACAAGACATATGTCACAATGGCAGAGGACTCGCAGCAATCACTGTAGAAGGAGACTTTGCAATCAAGTTCTAGTAATGTTTTCAGGTAAAACATATTCTACTTGCTATCATACACTGTTAGCACCACTTTCTCACTCTGCTGGGCAGGACACCAGCAGCGTGAACACACAGTAACTAGAAAATACATTAAGACCCTTTTAAAAACCACAAAGAAGCATCCACAAATGGCCACTGATACTTCCAATTATCTGCAGCCAGAAGCAGAATGTTCAACAGGAAGCTGAAATCTTAGGACAAACTACTTTTTACTTGACATTTGCAGGGAGAGCAGAGAGGCAGTTACAAGGCTGGGAAGATTAGAAGAAACTTGAACTCTCTCTCTATATATGAATTTTATGCGTAACCCTGTGAGCTAGTACAGATTTCAGGTCTTAAACCCATCAGTATCCTCCTTGTATCAGTTATAAGGCAGCTCAAAAGCTACACCACGATCTCCACCACGTTTGTAGAGCACTGATTGTTCATTTATTACTGAATTTAAAGAGTAATGAGAGAAATTAAGTCTGCCCAGCAGACCTTCGTGTGGTCCCACATAAACCTTCAGTGTTATTAGAGAATTCCAGACTGATGTGGGTTGGGAGGGACATCAAAGCTCATCCCATCCCACCCCCTGCCCCGGGCAGGGACACCTTCCACTAGCTCAGGTTGCTCCAAGCCCCGTCCAGCCTGGCCGTGGACACTTCCAGGGATGGGGAGGTTCTGACAGCATTGCCACTGTACGTAAAGCTTTGTCACTTGCCATCAAACCAAGTTCATGTTTCTTGTCTTTATTCCCAGGAATTCTGTTCTTTCTCTGAACCTGCCTGGATTGCACCTTCACTGCCTCTCCTGCCACCTCCTCCCACTCCAGCACTGCCACCCTCTGTTCAAAAACTGAACCACATGTAGCCAACAGGCCTGAAAAACCTGGAAGTTCTATTTTTAAATTGTTTTGAAGGAATTAATCAAACATCAACTTAAATTCACTAAAACAAGCAACAAGACCCACGGAGCCTCCCCGCGGGGCACAGCGAGCATCGTCCCCCTCTGTAAATCCCGAACACAGAATTATTCACAGCATGAACCACAACTGTAAGGCAATCAAGAAAAACAAGTAAAGAAGGAAGTTAGATACTGACATTTTGCCTGGCGTTACCCTGGACCTGTACCCGTTTACCTGGACCTGGACCTTGAGCTCGAGTGAGAGGATGAGCGCGAGGAGGAGCGGGAGTGGGACGAGCGGGACTTGGAGCGGCTGCGCCGGGCGGGCTTCTTCTTCTTGGAACTGTCCTCCTCCTCGCTGGCATCCAGGTTGTACTTGGACAGGTCAGCATCGTCCTCGTCCTCGTCCTGGGAACGCACACACAGGGAACACGAGGCTTTGCTTTGTCTTCACTTGCTGGTTCTAACTTACTCTAGGGCTTATTTGTATTTTTCAACCTTTGAAAATTACATTGAAATTTAACGAGATCGCAACATTTTAAGCAGTGATTGGAAATGTCTATTTCAAAGTAGTAAAAGCCCTGCAAACCCCCCACGCGAAATCCCATTTTTTGTTATTTAAGGAAGTTAATGGAAGCACATTTTTATTGCTCTAAATGAGTGCCTGGGAGAGTTTTCAGACTCAAAATCCATAACCAGAGATTTATCTCTCTCTCTCTGTGAATATATATATGTGTATTTTATACTTACACATGTACATTTTCTATTATCTCTATTTCATATTTATATTTATATATATTTACCTGTAACCAAAGTGAACCAAATCTGCCAATTTTGCAGAGACTTGTTTCACAAGCAGAATTTGGTGACTGCTGTGCAAAACACAACCACATGGACATGTTTCTGCAGGACTCTTATCCAAAGACAACCCAGTAAGTGATGCTCATATATTTCAGCAAAGATGAAATAACCCTTCTATATATTTTATTTCATTTTATAAAAAATAGATCTCATGTGCTTTTAAAAGCCTAAGGAGCAAACTCAAGAGCATTCCCTATGTACGGTAGCCACACATGAAAGTTCCAAATAAAAGATACTGGAATTTTGGGTTCTGTGCTCAGATAAGCTTGTAATTTCTGATTTAAGAAGTTACCCATCTTTGAATGCAGGCATTTAGAACAAAGCAGAGCTTGTGCCCATCTGTTACAGCAGCTTTTTGGGCATCGTTATCTGACAGCTGCTGCTCTAAAGGCAGCTAAAGGTACCAGACCTTCCCACTATAATAATGATTAAAAAGTAATTAATTTAAAAATTACCATCCTACCTCATCCAATTTATATTTGGAGAGATCTTCATCCTCATCCTCCTCATCCTCCCCTTCAGATTCCTTGTCTTCCACTTCCTTCAGGATGGACGCAGGACCCACTGGCTTCCCTCGGTACTTTTTCTTTTTGCGCCCAAACTACGACATTTCAATGCCATTAGAATAGGATTGAGTAAAAGAATAATCACCAGCTGCATTTTTTTGATAAAACTTCTGTGAGAAAATAAATACACATCTATTTTAAATAAGATCTTGCTCAAAGGGAAAGGGGAGGATCATGAAACATCATGAAATGTTTTTTAGAGAGAGATGCTTGTCCTGGGGACAATTAGAATCCACAGAGAAGATGAATGGAAATTTGAACGTGTTATATTTTAATTTTATGGATATCCTTATAAGACACTGCTGACCACCTGGCCCAACACGAGTCTCTCCAGAGCAATCCCTGCACCTCCTCTTACCTCGTCATACTCCCCGTCGGACTCTTCCCGTTCTATATATTCCACGTTCTCCCGTTCATTAAATCCTCCTCCATAGCCTTGAAAAGGGGGTGAAACAACACCAAAGACAATCTCTTGAGCTCCACCAAAATCAGCTGCATTAAACCCATAAACTTCCACAGAAACTCTGGAGGCCTTTGTGGAATTATAAATATGCCATAAGGGCGTAACAGGATCTCAGGAGGAACATGAATTGTTCCCACACACGTTTATTACACACAGTTCCTCCAAAACCTCACTGAGAAAATGGGTTAAGACACACAGCCAGCAAAGCAGCAACAATGTCTAAAGGCATGGAAAAAGAATAAAAACTATTTCAGGATTACAGCAACCACCTTCCCAAAGGGCTCTGCAGTGTCCAAGGGCTGGGAATAAAGGGCACCATCCCCAAAAACTGAGATCCCACCTCAGAGCAGCCAACTCGGGAAAGCAGTGAGGGGAACACGAGGGGGGGATGTACGTCTGTGTGTATATATCTATATATATCTACATCTGCACTGAGCTGTACAACTGCCAAAATTTGCTTTAAGAATATTCATATTCCTTTCCCATTCCTTTTCACAACAGAGTGGAAAATTCCAAGGGCTCATGTTGCTTTCAGCTGACTTTGTAATTCAGTGCAAGTGTGTAAGGTGCTGGGTGTCCTGCCCGTGGCTGCATGTGTCCTCTGCAGGACAGCAGCACTCCAGTGACCATTAAACACTAAGCATCAGGCAGCCCCAGACTGGTTTGGGCTGGGAGGATCCAAAGCCCATCTCGTTCCCCTGCGCTGCCAAGGGCAGGGATACCTTCCACTAGGAATATTTTATCAACTTAACTAAGTACTAAACAGTTCACTAAGTTATTTAAATAATAAATACTTTAATAAATTGCACATTACAATAATTATATGAAACACAATTAAACATTCTTTAGTATTTCCTCTTTTTACAATATTAAACATTAAAATGATGTTTTTCCTTTTGAATAATAAGCTCTGTGCTCTTTTCCAGGCTTCTATTTTTTCTGTGGACTTGTGTTCCACTCTGTGCATTGAATTCCCTGCCCTGTTCCACTCTGTGCACTGAATTCCCTGCCTGATCCCACGGGCAGAGGGAACAGTGTGAGAACTGTAAGGAGATCCTGCTCCAGTTACCTCTGGGCTCATGTTTGTGCAGGAGGAACTGAAACCGAGTCCTGGTGTGACCAGTGCTCCTGGGGAGATAAGAGCCTTGTCTCCAGAGCCCTCAGTCCTGCTCTGGGACAGCCCAGCCCTCTGCTCATGGACACCACACACACACACACACACACACGCACGCACACGCACACCCCCCCCAGGCCTTTGGGAGATTAATAAACATTACTCCCAAACGTCTTGGCATGAAAATCAAACATGGAGGCCGTTTGAGCTGAATATTCCCTGACTTTCTACATGAAACCATCACTTTACACACCATCAAAACTTATCAAGGCCAAGAACATACAGATTCTAAGAACTCTGCTGTGAAAACAATCCCTTAAAAAAGACGTTTTCTGACAGTAGTTTCAGGATTTGACCCACACAGATCTTACCTGTCCTCTCCTCCAACTTGGCATACTTTGGGGTGTTGCACATGTTACACTCTGATCTCCTGGCCCAGTTCACATTGCCACACCTTCAGGGGAAGAAAAACAAAACCAGAATAAGAAACATTTTCTTTCTGATTGGAAATAAAAAGGTGTAGTGATGAGGCACTTTGGACGATGACTATACTGGACCAGCCAGGGGGAAAGACATGCAATCACCAGGCAGGTGGGCAGGCACATCAACAGAGGACTACACAGAAAGCATTAAAATTTCTCCTTATTTCTTAACCAGTGCCTCCACGCTTCAGAGGAGTTAACAAAAATCCTACCATGGGAACAATCTCATGGAATCACAGAATGGTCTG
>VWZF01000074.1:0-10539 GCA_013396755.1 Sclerurus mexicanus | reverse complement strand
CCAGGGGGACCCTGGGCCCGGGGCCGGGGGGGTACCGTGCCCGCCGCGGCACCTTGGACCGTGCGAGCCCCCCGGCCAAAAAGCATTTTAATAGCGTATAAACATGCCACAAATTTGGGGCAAATAAAGGGATAATGGGTAGACCGCATGATAGCAGCACTTCTCACAATGAATGAACATGCATCCTCGCTCTTGCGTGCCTCGTGTTGCAACTGTTATAATTTCTTCACCCAGTCTAGGCTTTGCATCTATGAGATGCTTTGATACTAGCTAAAAAGAATTATCTGTGTAGCCGTGTGGGGGTTTCAAACCATGCTTACTCAATTTTGCTTATCCTGCTTTTACTGCCCAGATTTGCGGTTTTGCAGCTGTACTCAGTGATACATAATTTCAGTTCAGGGCAGATATACTTCAGATATTAAAGTACTGGAGATACTCAAAGAGAGAGAAGATGTTAAATTATCTGGTAAAAAAACCAAATCTTACAAGTGACTCCAAAATATTAATATGGGATCTTATTCAGGGCTGTGAGAAATATTATGTGAGGGGGCGGGTTGTTGCACTTTGATAATTGTTTGGCAGTGTTTTTCTGTGGTATGAGGCCTTTGTCTCAGATTCCCAAATGCCTGGATTCCCATCTAAATCCCAGAGTTGGGAAAAATACACCCATTAAATGAAAGTGCTTCTCTGAGGCAGAGCAAAGAAAGTAGCATTCTTCTGGGTGCTTGGTATGAAAGTGTAAAAAGAACAGACGTTCTCTGTGCATGGATACTGCTCGCAAATTCCCATGTGCAATACAAGTTACATCCTTTTGAAGTGGCAGACGCCATTTCAGAAAGAAAAAAGAAGAATTTTTTATCAAATAGCTTAGACCGTAAGGATCTGCACCAGCAAAAAGATCCTGAGTTTATGTACTCTCACCTGATGCATTGTTTTGCTGTCCACAGAATAAAGGAACACCTAAAAGCTTAAATACAGTTATTGCTTTACATCGGTGCTTCTGCTTCCAAATCCTAGCAGTTAAAGCACTTAGAGCAATTACGTCGAAATTTTACCAAAATTCTGCTGTACTTAAATTATTTTCATGTACTAGTGAAATGTAGGTCTTTCTGGTGTTCAAAACAGGTATCAATAGTTTCTAACAGTGATGCAGAGAAGTTAGGACAGGAAACAATTTCAATAATATGGTGAAAGTGCAACCGGGATTTTAGGTTTTGTTAATAACAAGCACTATGAAAAAAGAAGTGCGCCCCCTTCACAGGTGTTTTCCTCAGCTTTTTGAAACACCTACCTACATCCCCACACTTTTGAGTGTGTGTATTTCCAGACAGCAGTCAGACAGACAGCAGATTCTCCTGAAAGTGTTATCAGCCAGCTTTCACTGATGGCATTGTATTACTTTTGTCTGTTAACCATGACCTAGCTAAATGAGATGCCAAATCCATCTGGTCCAGAACTCCTTTGGACCTGGTGCCACAGCTGACAACTCTCACTCAGCCAGGGATGTGGATTATCCCAGTAGCATGCATCTCCCACTCACCCCTCAAAGGGTCATCTCTGTTTCACAGCAATCCATGCTTAATAATCAGGTGCAACAGGATTGGAAGGTACTGGGTGTTGTTTCAGATACTTGGAAGAATTTAGAAAAATTATGATCTGGACAGGTTCCAGGTATGCAGAAGGGCACCTGAGGCAAGTCCTTAAAGACTCAAGTTTGTGAAGTCCTCAGCAGTCTGAGCTCCCACTAACCTCAGCAAAACAGCTTCATTAGGCACAGCACAGTGTGTTTGGTTATTACTGCGGACATCTCCTTGGATGAATGCACTCTGATCTACAGCATACAATTTAAGTCGCCTCTTGTTAAAGTCAAATGGCTCAGGATACTCTGTAATGCAATACAAATAATAACAGAGCATATGTGAAAATATTTGGGAAAACATTAAGAGCCTGTAATTTGCTCTTTAGCACTCAGATGCATCGGCCTGTTGCAAGATAATTTCCCAAAATCACTGAGTCGTCTGTAGCAAGAGATCTCCACATTAGTAAGTATGGGCATGAAGAATGTCAGAAGTTGCTCGATAGGAATGAATACAGAATACTTTACTGTCTGGGTAGTGAATGTATGTAGACTGCACATATTGTCTGGTGTTTGTTTTTCATTTTAGAGCATCTGAAGACACCTTTAATTACAGTGAGGTTGTTCATTAACCTTCCTGACAACATGACAATGTGGTCACCATGGTTGGTCTCCAGATATTCTGAAATTCAGACACTTGGGCTAGGATACAAAGGTGGACAACACATTAAAATTTCTTAACCATTCCTGTGCTAGAATAAGACCCTCCCAAGAATAAGAATGTTAGCCTTGTACACAGGCCAAAAACCTGAGCCAATAATGACTGTACTGATGTCAGGGTAACTCAACCTTTCTAGTCTCTCTCAGTATGAAAACTGCTTAATGTTGCAGGAGAAAATTAGAGCCTGTTTATTTGTTTCCTTGCCAGCCTTCCCTAGTTATTTATATACATTGTCCTGCCTATGGGCCCCATTTGGTCTCCAGGCTAACAATATTTTGCAAGTTCACATGAGGTGAAATGTTTGCCACAGAACAGGGTTGTTTTTTGCTGAGCTGATCTCATTTTGGAGACAAACTGAGCAAGTGGTGAAAGGCATATGTCATGTCAGCTACTAACTTCTGCCCCCAATGTGTTACAGGTATGCTGTGGCCTTGGTGTCCAGCACCACAACATGACTGTTTTTGTCCTCCGGCAGTGTCTCTGTCTTTTGGGATGTTGAATCTCCATGATCAGATGCATGCTTTCTGGAGATACCCCAGGAGACCTCAATGGGACTGTTTGTAGCAATAAAGGCAGTACAAACTGCTGAAAGAAACTGCTTTTTAAACAGAGATGAATCAATAACTTAGAAGCATGTATCTCAGTTATCTTGTGAATCCTAGACAAGACTTTGTGAACCAAGGAGAAGGGCAGTAAGAAAGGCTTATCCCTTGTCCTTAGTACGTGCTGGCATTCCAGTGCTTTGTTTGTTGCACCTCTTTGCAAAGCATGAGGTCACTGCAAAAGCTATGAACAGGTAGCAGTTGGTGAACCACGGCAATTTCTGGGTTTGTTTCTGCTTATTGCCGTCCTTTATGACTTTGTTCTTCTAAATGAGCAAATGAGTATGCATGCTCATTAAACAGAAATATTTGCACTCATCATCTTTCAGACAGCCCTAACCTCACTTTCAAGGTGCTCTCTTTCAGGATACAAAACCTGAAATATGTAGACAGAGCAATGGCAACATGATGAATAGCCCAAAAGAGCTATTCATCACATTGCCACTGCTCTGCCTAAGTATTTATCCTAACATATACTAGGTTCTTACTGTTCACCCCACAAATTAGTCCACAACCTAGACGCCCTAATCAAGGGAATTTGCCCTGTCCTGCATATCAAGAGTTAGCATGTTTTCTCTAGGGTTGCCGTTCCACACCCTTCTCCCTCTCCTTTTCCCAGCCTTTTCCTTAGGCTGGCACTGGCTTCTGCTTGACTGTTCCCTGTGCCAGTTGAGCTTGATGAGCTGACAAAAAACTAGCTCAACAGCGACAGTGAGTAGTTTTGTGCTGGTTTCGTGGTCAGCACAGAGAAGGCTGGTGAGGAAGTCCATAGCTGGAGCCACTGAGCTTCAGTTCCCTGAGGCTTCAGCTGGTCAGCACTGGCTGCTCACAGACCTTTACCTTCCCCTGGGAAGTGTTACTGATCTGTCTCCTCTTCAAACCTTGCAGGTTTGAGAGCAACTCAGTTGTAGGACTGTTCTTTTTCATCAGGATTGACAAAGCTTATCACTGTATTGCTTCTGCCCAGTCAGTGTCTGAACCACAAAAGTGAAAAATGAAAATGACATGGGTAAATCAACCAGCTTAAGACATCCTTACTACAGAAAAGCCTGACCTGCATGATTAGAATTTGCCTGTGTCAAAGGCAGTTGAACAGAAGGTCTTAGATGGAAATCATGAGGCAACCTGAACTATAGATACAGCCACTGAGTGAGCAAAAGTGAACTCATCCCTGATGCACAGATGATAGTGATGCAGATGCAAACAGGAGCTTAGGAGGAATTCCCCACACAGGTCTTCCATAGGAAGTTAGTTTAGCCTCTGTTGCTCAGCTGTGAGTCAAGGTCTTAAGTCAGCTTTCTGCAGTGAGGAATCTGAGTTTATGAACAGCTGGCAGCTGGCACTGCATGGAAGGAGAAGACCTGCTGTGTCCACACCATCAACCAGCTCAATTATCTCCTTCCCAGTACTTCCCACTCACCGAAATCACATATGCCTACAAGAAGGTACAGAATTATGGCCTATAAAAAGATATATTAGGTTTTCACTCTTCCGGGCATCATAAAAGAGATGGAGTAAGTTAGCTGGTAGTAAGACAGAATTTGTTTTAGTTCTTATAAACTCCTTAAGATTTTTGTTCATGATAAGCAGACCCATGTATCTATGAGACATCCTATGGACAGCAGCAGCCCACAAATGGGAATGTGAGTGCAGATTTGGCAGAATCAGATGGCATGATCCTAGTGACTAATAATGACCTGGGAACCAAAACAAATGCAACTTATGACCTTTAAATGTGAAGTTATTCTCACAACACAGGTTTGTGACAGTTGAAAGAACTTAATTTTCATTTGCAAGTTCAATACTGTCATCATATGCATTGTTAAAAAAGTGACATATACAGAAGAACAGTCGTGTGTTTTCAGTTGAGTTCACCTTGTCACTAATGACATTCATGCATATCAAGTATCTTTTGCGTATTATATCTTAATTTTAAGTAATTTCTCTAGGCTGTAGCCATAGCTATTCTTTGTGAAGAAATTCACATGGTCCCAAGCATGCCATCATTGCTTCTGGTCAGAAAGAAAAGCCCATTGAAGAGTGTCACAGACAGATTTGCCTCAGGGCAAAATCACATTGTCCTGGTTCCGAGCAGGCAGGGTTAGTTTTTGCAGTAGCCAGGAGGGTGCATGGCTAGAGCCCAGAACTTATTCTACACCACCTCAGATCATTTTCCAGGGACAGGGCAATGGGTGCCTTCTGGGTGGTGTAGTGTGGAGGCGCATTGGGGTATTGTCAGGGGTTTCTACGTGGTGAGTACTTGTGTAAATTGTCGCCTCTTGAACACTTTGTTATCAATATTGATGCTTTTACTGTTTGTTTTCTTATTTCATTGCTGTTTTCAGTAGATTGTTCTTATCTCAACCTGTGATCTGTACCTTTTGTGTCTCCAATTCTCCTCTCCATCACTGCACAGGGGAGTAGGTTGGAGGGGCCAGGGGAATGACTGAGTGGCGTATGGTTTGGAGCATTTCATTGAGAATATTGGGGAATACTATTCCTAAACCACCACACACACCCAGTCAGGACTTAAACTTTGTCCTGCCTCTTACCCTGTTACTACACTTTTATTTCACCTCCTGGCTGGATGAGCCAATGCAATCTCCTTTTATCCTTCCCCTTTGAACTCCTCCCCATCATACTGTCAGTATGTAGAGGGAAGTATGTAGAGGGATTCTCCTCCTGGCGCTTGTTAAAGGTCAAAAAAAAATTGATTGAATTTGTCAGGAAAGAACAGCCATCCTCTTTTTATCCCCTTAAAGAAAGATAACATTGTGACCTTCAAAGTATAAACTGATCGCTGTGAAATGAAATTTATCACAATGATTTCTACTGAAAGAATTGCGCTCTTTCATGGGCTTTCTTTTCATCCGCCCACATCTGGTCCTTGGGTGAGAGATGCACCAGTTATTGGTGGATAATGGAACTTATTTAGAAAGGAAATATTAATGCAATTAGGCGCATAAATATAGTGATGATTTACTTATATGTGTGAAGATGGGACTTCAAGATTAGGAGAAGAAAGGATGATCAAAGTAGAATTTAGAATATGCAAATTATTTGATACTAGCGTGTTTTTGGAGAGTAACACTGGAAAATTTTGCCTGAGTTTGTAGTTTTGAATTTAGAAACTTAGTACATAAAATGTTCCAGTCCTCTTCTAGTCCTAGTTTAGGATTAGGAAAAAAGGAAGCTATGATGATTTTCTTAGCAAGAGTTGCTTCTGTAACAGAAAATCTTTCCTTCCTAAAATATGAATGAGGGCTTCCTAACTGCTTTCTAAATAGTATAGAGAGACAACACCCCCCCAGAATATTTCAGATTTGGGTCTATAGCTATTTAATTGGACTGTCACTGCATCCGACTTTATATCTAGGCACTAAAGCCTACTGAAATAACACTAAGGTTTATTAAAATAGTTTCAAACACAGTATGAGGACCACATCCTTACATTTGAAAAAATGCCATACTATAATATCCTGTAGAGAGTTTACATAAAGATGATGCATTCAGAATTTTCTATTTTTTCTGTGTCTTTAACCACATATTTATGATTAAAATGACATGCACCATTCCCCAGCACACCCCTTAACATCACAGTGTTTCTGAGAATTAATTCCTGTCTCATTCTTTTGAGTGCATTTTCAGTTACACCATTTAAAAATTTTCTGTTGATTGATCTTAGGAAACTGTTCTGTTTTGCTTCTATCCTTTCATTTTTAATAACCAGGTTTTTCATCATTACTCACCTTGGGTCCTCCTCCAGAAATCTTATTGAGATCAGTGAAACTATTCATAGCAAGGTATAAATAAGTATAATGGGATTTGACCTTCGGTTGTCTCAAAAAATATTCTCCCATCTAATTATATAGAGAAAATCCTGCTCTAAATTCAAGAGCGAAAATACTTTAAAATTGCCTCTGACAGTGTCTAGTGTTTGCAGCTGAAACTTAAACTTTTTTTTTTCCCCTGGTTTAATGCAGTTATCCTCTATGTAGTTCTGTTATGGGAAAGTTTGATGCAAGTGATATTTGCTGAAGCAGTGTATTTTTTGACACTTGGTTTCTGAGTTGCTAGGAACTGCATGATACTATTTTGACATCTCTCCAGACTGTAGATGCTGCTGTGTTTCTTGGGAGCCGAGAAGTCACCTAGGAATGAAATCTGTTGCTGGTGATTCCCTTTACAAAAGCAAGTTGCTGAAGTAATTGCTTTAGTACCTCCTGGTCTGGCTTCAGCTCTGAAAATATTATTTGAAAATCTGCTTGCTTGTTTTTTCCATTTCAAATGCCAAGTGGGAGGTAAACGTAATTGTGGATTGGCTTTCTTTGGCTATTTATTTATCAGTAATAATTAGTATTGTCATGATGTTTCCATATTCAGAGAGTTACAGAAATATAGCACCACAGTCTGTGCTCATTTACACTTATGCCAACACCACTAAAACATTGCTTGAATTGCTTATGGGAGAAAAATTAGTTCTGTGTTTGGCCTGACATATCACTGATCAGTTCTAGCAGCTTTGATTATGAGGTATCCTAATCCTCCTTCACACCCAGGACAAGAAATTATTAAATCAGAGAGAAAATTTAGAACTATAAAGCAAAGAAGAGAAAGGAAAATACTCAAGGAAAAGGTTTCTCTCTGTTAGGAGATTTTTTCATAGAATGTGAATTATACGTATCCTTTTAACACAATTTAAAAACAGCTTCTGTGAGATAGAGGAAATTGCAGAAATTATTAATGCTTGTTAATATTTAACCTAAATCTCTAATTTAAACAAAAGTGCTGGGTGAAATTCATTCCAGATTTAATATTATATAATCTAATTTACTTTAAACATCTGCTTCTGTCAAAGATGGACTGTTTAAGGAATACAAATAACAGAGTAAAGAGAACTTAAAGAACATATTAGAGATGTTAACATAAGATATTATTATTGGAGTGAGCTTATTCCTATTTAATTCAAATAAAGAAGCTTGTAATTCTCTAAAGCTCAGATGAGATTACTATAAAATAATATATCAAGATTGCTATTCCTAAATCAGAAGAAGGAGAAAGGTGACAATCCATTTAATATAGACAAATTATTCTGAATGGAAAAAATACTTGAAATTAAAAGGTGAAACAGGAAGGTGTTTGCCCAAAGGAGAAAAAAGAGAATACAAATTGTCAACAAAAGCTTCATTATAGAATATATGCATGGAAAATGAGAATGGAATAAGGTAAAAGAAACAGAAATAGGATTACCCAGTCTGGTTATAAGACATCAGTGACTCTAGAAAAAAATTTTCATTCTCAGGGAAAGAGCAAGCACAGACCTGACCCACAGCCTGTTGCTGGTCAGCTGGGTGCCAAGGTATTTTTTTAGCTCTCAGGAATACTATTAACAGTTAACTATTAACAATACTAAAAACATACCTAAATGAAGCCTACGCTAAAATTCTAAAGAGAAGAAAGATGAATTTAAATTCTGTTACAAGTTTTTTATTAGGGTTATAAATTATATTGCTTCTGAACATGGATAACGGATAGTAACAAAAGGAAATAATTGAGTACAAATGGAGAAATTGAAACAAACACTTGTTAGGTGTGTTCTTCAGAGAGTAGGGAAAAAATCCATCCATTTCAGTGAACTTCAGGTCATAGCCTGTGTTTTGATGGATAAGGAACACAAGTTCACAATGTGCTTATATTCATTACAAGTACATCTTGTGATCATGAAAGAGAAAAGATCTGTAATAAACCTTTGCAGGAAGGCACAAGAACTGCAACTATTTGAAACTCAAGGACTTTTTAAAATAGAAGAATTCATGCAATTCAGGAAATGGAAGTGCAGTTTGTTCTCCAGATAAAACATTTACCTCTGTCTCTGTTCTCAAATTGCCAATAGAAAGGATGGAAAACTATCAGGAAGTTACCCATACTGACAGAAGCCATTGCAGTCTTGTGGTAGAAGGTTTAAAGGGGAAGGAAGTAATTGATTTTTTTTCTCAGTGCATGATTACATTGCAGAACTCCTTGCCTTGTGGAGGTCAAAAGCTAAAAAATGCTTAGAGTAATGAAAATCAGAAAGTCCCAAAGCTGCTAATTGTCAGATACTTGCAGCATTTACCAGGAAAGAGTTCCTGTACACTTGCTCTGTTTCCCACTTGAATCCTCCTCACCTCTATGAACAGAACAGTTTTATGACACAGCCCCTGAACTGCTGCAGTTACATGTAAGCATAAACTGAAAGTGGAGTCAGCTTGTTTTAAAGCTTTAATCTAAAAGGTGTGACTTTTCAGGAGATGAAAATGATGACTCATTTGTCTCTTCTATGGGACACTGAGAATCTGAGGTGCAGCCAGGGTAGGAGGTGACTGTAGAGAGGGGCTGCAAAGGTCTCCCAGATTCTGGCCCACCACATCCTCCAGTATAAAGGGTACTGGGCTCACATGACTCCCATGAAGGCTTTTCAAGTTTTTTAATAACAAGCTGTAGGTGCTCTCTTGCTTCTTGATTATCAGCTGGAAGGGTCATAAAACGTATATTGATATGATCCAGGTAGTTGAAAGGAAAAAAATAAATTCAATAGTGTGGACTTTAGGAAGTAGTATAATCTATATTGGATTTGAGCCAAGATATACAGAGATAGTAGTTAGAGATTACAGAATGGAAAAGTTTTCGAAGAATCTGCATAACTTGATCTAAATTTAGCTGAGAGTAGATGTTTGGCCTTGAACTACCTTAAACTACCTGATTAGCAGTGGTAACTTATTATTGTGGTCTTTGTAGCTTCCTTCTGTCTGGTCTTCTATTTCTGAGAGATTTTTCTGATCAGCTCTTTTATTGTGTCTCCCTGGCAAGGTAGATAGCTGCTTGTGCCCCATTTGTTTCATGCAGGAAATAAAATCAAATCACAAGAGGCTATAGAAATAAGTGGTTCATATTTTCACCCTGCTAAGATAAACACTAACTCTGAGCCCTCAGATGTTTTCAGATCTGATCCAGAAATTGCCAGGCACTTGAAATAAACTGTTAACTATTAACCAGTAGATGGAGGCTGTTTGGTCACATTCTGAAATCAGTCATTGCCAAGGAATGAGGTCATTCACGACCTTCACAAACTCAGCTTCTGAAGGCAGGAAAAAAAAATAATCTACTTCAAAGAGAGGAGTAGATCAGCATCTACTGTTTATGCATATTAATTGCATTAACATCACCATCATCATGGCTAGGCTTCCCAAACGAAGATTTGCAAGGGCTCTACCCACGCTTGCTACAAGCACGCTGGTGGCTAAAAAGGCCAATGCGAGATAGGCAAGTCCGATTGCAAAAGGCACAGTGGAAAGTCCCCATCGGCACTACTGGCAAGGTACAGTTCTTCCTGCGTTGCCTTTTTTCCTCAAGACTGATTCTGCGTGTGTTCTCAAAGGAAGCAGCAGTGTTATGAATGGTGTGTCTCCATTTCTCCCGATTGGAGGCCAGAGTGGACCATTGGTGGTGGTCAATATGGCCAAGGCTGAGGTGTTGTTTCAGGGAGTCCTTGTATCTCCTCTTCGGGGCTCCTCTCCTGCAGCAGCTGGTGNGGGGATGATGGAAGACTTCCTGACATTCAGGTTGATAGAGAACTCCTGTGTTCTTCAAGCTGACTTCCA
>VWZF01000067.1:0-46828 GCA_013396755.1 Sclerurus mexicanus | reverse complement strand
CAGAGGTCCCTTCCAACCCCACCTACTCTGTGATTCTGCGATACTTAAAGTCATACAGAGTGAATACCATGGTTCAAAAGAGAATTTTTTGAATGTATTTTGTCCTCATCCATCATGGCTTAAGTAAATCAATGTATAGGAAATGGCTAGATATGAATAAAATGTATATTTGATGATTTATTAGACATATTTGGAAGACCTAGCATTCAAAATGCTTTTCAGTGTACTTTAATGGTATCCAGATTTCATTCACTTTAGCTTTTGATGTGAAGAAAAAGGTGAAGTGGCTGAAGAATCAATTTTGAATTAAATATCTGAAAAAAGTACAGAAGACTTTACGTGATTTTCCTCACACAGGCAGACATTTGAACATCTTTACTAATGTTTACATGTAATATTTAAGCCTGTTTATAATATAAAGATGCTGAGCACCTGGAGCACCTGTCTTGGTATTTCTCTGAAGTGGCTCCAAACAAGCCAGGTCTTGGAAAATAATTCCTGTTTGTAGGTGCCATATTTCTTATCTAAAGTCCCAGGAGATCAGCGGTATTTGATTCAAGGTGTTTGCCCAGCTGGTTCTCAGACTGGGGTGCACAATGGTCACATTCCACACTGTTGACTTGGACAGACTGATTTGCACTTTTTCAGGCAGCTACTTTTGGAACCTGCAGTAAATCAGCTACTTTTGGAACCTGCAGTAAATTCAGCTTTCAAGGAAAGATTTCTATCAGAGGGCATTCTCTTGTTCTCCAGGCTGAGGCGACTTCATGGACAGCAGCTGAGCTGCAGATATTCAGAGCTAGAAGGTCAACCACTGCTCCAGAAATCCAGGATAGGTTTCACTTCCAGAAAAACATAGACATGTTTGGAAAAAACCTGCTTGAAATGGCTTGGATGTTACTGTTTTTGCAGTAAGAGCAGGAAAACCAGCCAGAAAGGAAAAAAAAAAATGCTGGAAAGTGATTTTGGATGTTTAATCAATTGAATGTAAATCCCAACAGATTCATTATTAACATGTGTTTCTAAGGTCTACATTATTTTATTTTTTTTTTTTTACCTTTAAAGGGATTTTTGGGACTACTTCACTCAGCTATTGAAATACAGTTAATTAGATGATGTTATGTAAGTTAGTTGACATTGTCTCTTTAGACTTACTAAGTAACTTAGAGAGAACCTAAAAGAACATTGAATTTCAGATATTGAAATTGCAATAGGATCCAAAGTAGAAATATATAAATACTCACAACTCTGGTCTTAATACCCGGTGGAGTGGGATTTTTTGTTTACTTGTGATCAATTACAGATGGGACAGAAATTGGCATAAGCAATTCTCAGCCTTTCATAGTTGAATATCTTCTGAACTCCAGTGACTACATTTTCAAGCAAGAAATGACTCAGAAACTGTCATTAACCAGATGATGTAAAATAGAAGCGTGAGAAACCCCTATTACGTTGCAAATTTCTTGCTAAGTCCCAATTTATTTCTTTACAGGAGCCTTCAAAATCCATCATCTGAGAATTTCTACTGGGAAAACGTTACATACTGTATTTATATAGTAAAAGTGGCTATGAGGAGTTTACCTTACTCCTATGTATGAGTCTTGTTTTAATTTTTAAAGGCTATGGATTAAGTTGTCTGAAGCAAAAAAGCCTTAGGAGAGAAAGCATGAAAAGGTTCCACTTTTCGTGCAGTAAGAAACTGTGTTTTCCTCTAAACTAAATATTTTCAATATACAAGAAATGAGAATGAGACTCACTGTGCAGCAGTGCCATTGTGTTTGCTATTATATTAGTCTTGGCTTTGTGGTAAATTAGAGCTATTATGTTACTAACAGACTAATGAACTAATTTTTTTTCTCAGTTTAGCCAAGGAAAGCAGCCTAGGAAGTAAATTCGGTTTTAGGTGATAGACATTTATGTACAAAAACTGCAGAAAATAACCCTGAACCCAGACAGTAAGTTCCTAAGTGACTGTGAAATACAACCCCTACCTGTTAACCCTAAGCCCTGTGAATGCATGTTTGACCATTTTTAATTGATAAATTAACATAGCAGTGTCAACTCAGTCTATTTTTTGAAACGAAGTATCCTTTTTTCATTGTCAATTAGCATTTTCAAGGGGAGACTTACCTTTTTAAAAATAGAATCTTTTTTTCATTAGCATAGATTTTTGTGTGTCTTTAGCTTGTACCTTGTTAGTTTTGTCTTCTGTATTTCTCTTCCAGATTACGATAATGGGAAAACCCCTTGTAAATAGATGGGTAAAACATGGAAATAAGCATAGATTCTATTCAGCAGCAGTAAATCAGGAATACGACAGAAGCCTTTTGATGGATCCAGAACACAGTTCTAAAAAGTTTCAGAATAGAGGTAATTAAATATTAATTTACCCCTGTAAGCTGTGCTAATGTCATTTTAATCATGCTGCACAACGAAAGTGAATTCTAATTGCTTCAGCACATTTTAGAATGAGATTCTACCAAAAGTGTGTGTTTGGTTAGCAATCATTGGTTATCACTTATACAAATGGAATGTCTCAGGGAGTTACATAAGGGTGATGGAATCTAAACAAGGTGAAGCAAATAATGCAAAAAATTACAAAGGCTGTGCAAAAGTGATCCTCAAAATGTTGCTTCTGGCCATCTTGCACAAGGCAATTGCATTGTCCAGTGGTTTCTGAAAGCCGACCCAGATGCACTCTTATATGCACCAGTCCTCAAGTGCCTTTCTAATGCACTGTGGGGATGATGGCTTTATTGCCTGTTCTTATTAACAAGGCAAAGACAAACCAGTTCTCTGACATTCATGGAAAGCTGAGACAAGTGCTGTTTGATGCTGCTACAGGTTTGTTTTTGCTGGTATTTCACTTCTTAGCTGGGTCCACACTGTCTGCTGTGTTTCAGATGCCACTTTGGTGCCTCTGGGTCCCATCCTTAGACAAAATCACATTAGGAATGCCAGGGAGTCAGCGACTGGGACTGATGGTCAGCATTTTCTGTTTCCAAGATGAATTGTTTGTCAAACACACCTGTCTGGTCACCCTTACTCTCCTATTTGAGGCACAGTGGTAACCACTTTTTGGGTACTTCTGGAATAAAGGTAAAACTGGAAAAGGTAAAAAACTAATGCCACAGATCTACACCAATATTAACTTTTTCACAAATTGCTGAAGAAGTACTACTAAAGTATTATCTATATTTGTTACCATACTCTTGTAGGAAATTACATCAATTAAATTCATAAGCACACAAAACTTTACAGTACATTTCATACAGAATATTATTCTTCTTGTTCCTTTCCATCCCCACCACCTGCTGTATAATTTAGAAATTAGGAGAGCAAAATTCGGCACTGATTTTTAATCACCCATCCGAAGTCATCCAGAATAAATGTCTTACAATAAAATGTCATAAAATTATTAAAATTACCTCGTCTCTCCAGACACATAATTTCATCTGTGTAGTTTGTTCTCCTCAGTTAATTTTTGGGACAGTCAGATTGCAGCAGCAAAGGCTCTGAGATATAAAACAATTATTTGTTTTTCCCAAACTGACATTTACTTATTTTTTTTATTATGATTGTTTAAAGTTATTTACAGAGCAAAAGAATTAAAAAGGGAATAGCACAGTCTGTGATACAGAGACTAAAGCACAGGAAGAAAGCTTCATTTGGGAAAAACCCCCCACTTGTGTGCTTGTGTTTCCCTATAAAACTATCTTAATCTCAACTCATGAGGTTTCCAGCTTTTACCCTTCCAATTGTCTTCCAGATCCCAACGGTGAGGGAATGAGTGTGGCTGGCTGAGGTTAAATCACAAGTACCTGTAGACATAGAAGATGTATAGAATTGCTTATTGAAGTTTCAGACAGCTACAAGACCTGACAAAGGACAAAACTGAATTAAATTTTTACTCTACATCAGCATCACCTAGTTGCCACTTCCTTATAATGGCGTCTTTTCTGACTCCACCTTATGCTCTTTAATTAATTACTCCAAAGGACATTGCTCAGTATAGTGAGGTTCTTACTATTTTTTTTTTACATTTTTTTACAATAAAGTGATTTTTCTTCCAGGATCTTATCGTAGGGAAGGAACTGGGTATGAGTCCTGCAGCTCAGTGGTGGAAAGTTTTTGCTGTACCTACACAGCCTTGCAGGCAGCAAAGTCATTCTTGGACAGTTGTGTACCTCCACAGATACTTTGATCAACATATTCATGGCTTTCAATGCTACTGAAAAGCTTTTCAAACATCCTGAGCTGAATATCCACGATTCCCTTGAGACCACCATGGTCAGCACAGTCAAAGAGTCAAAGGTGCTGAGCAGTGTGATACATGTTCAGCTTTCTCTCAGTGTGTTCTGGGCAATATCGTGAAATGTATTCAATGTTCCTGCAAAGGAAGAGCAAAGAACCAATGCCATGGCTGATACCTGTTTTGATCTTTTTTTTTTCCTCCCCCTGTTTTTCCTCTCCCATTTCTGTGTGGTTTTCCATTTCAAACTTAAGCATGGCTCATAGGACAAGATGAAAAGGCCTTAAGTTGCACCAGGAGAGGTTTAGATTGGATATTAGGAAAAGTTTCTTCACTGAAAGGGTGGTAAGGCAATGGAACCCAGAGAAGTGGTGGAATCAACTACCACCAAAAGTGTTCAAAAACCATGTGGATGCCCTTGGGGCACAGTGTAGAGGGAAACACAGTGGGGCTGGGTTAACTCTTGGACTCAGTGGTTAATAATTTTAGCATTCTGTGCTTCCTGTATCACACAAGCCTTACAAGGTCTCATGGCTGTCATTTTATGGATTACTTATCAAAGTGGCATGGCAGAAAAGTATGTTTTCTCTGCTTCATTGTAACATTTCTTCTCACTTAACCTGGGCTTTACAGACAGTGCTGAATTAATTATTCCACATCTGTCTTGGGAGATAAGGAGTTTGCTCAGGAGTAACTCGTGGCATTGTCTAAAGACAAGGAGAGTGTACAGGTCAGGCAGAGTTTGAATTGCAGGTTCAGTTCTCTGTAAGGGACTTAAATGCACAACAAAATTATCAATAAGGTTGAGACTTTAAATCACAGGATGTGTGGTGACTTCAAATAAACCCTGATAGTACACACTCCTAACAAACATAAAATTCTCCAAAGGAGCAGCCAAGCACTTCCAGCCATAAGGTACTACACCAATGGTGGCAAGTTATGCAAACAAAAATGAGTTAAACCATGTAAATCCCATATGAGTTTTAGGGCATTTCAATTGTTTGGGGACAGTTTTAAACTTCTAACAGTTTCTGAACATCTTGGGCTTTTTTAATATAGATGCATAGAAGCTATCTTCTAGCTTTCCTTGGAAGTTTTCATATATTCTGAAGTAATGAGGAGGACTCTGGAGCATCTAAAAACAGCAAGTTGGTAATCACTGTATTACATTTCAGAGTGCAGCAGAAGATCATGGAGGTACTAACAGATATCTCTATACACTGATATTCTGGATCAGTTATTGTTCTGTACATTATTCTTCATGTTTGTCTATATTCTTTCAATAAAGCCAAATTTCAGACTCAAAAATTGCAATAAGCAATGGCGTAGTATTGCATATAATAACCTGGCATAGTATTACAGACAACTTTTAAGTCATTCCATTTAAAATGTGCACATTTCCCTTGCCTTTAAGACTTGAAGAAAGACAGAACATAGATTACTGTTTCATGGGAAAATGGCACACAGTGGAATCTTTAAATTGCTCCCAGGGGGAAAAAAGGAGAAGGGGGAACAAAAAAGAAGGAAAGAACAAAAAGGGGGGAGTATTCTAAAATAACTTCTTTTCCCTTGGTAAAGCCTCCATTTTACTAACATTGTTTAAAGATTACTACCTTGTGCTGTCAAAAAAATCATTTATTGTGTTTGCTTTTCCCTCTGATTTTTTTCAAAGCTTATTGAAGCATGCTGTCAGTTCTCTAACACAATTTTAAGGAATGGCTCACATGAATTTCAAATTTTATTCCTGTAGGATAGGCTTGCAAGAAGTCACACTTTTATTCAGGGTATTCTTAGTTAAGGGAAAATAAACTCCCTCCTCTGAGAACCAAAGCTGAGGAACTGAGGTCTCATCTGAGAAACATTACCATGGAGAATCAATTCTGCTTATTAAGGAGGAAATAAACTAGAGATGGAAGAAAAGTCATTCCACAATATAGATAGTGGTCATAAGCCAGTTATGAGCTCTTTACTCTTTTACACCTACTAAGTCACTGCACAAGTAAGACAGTTTCAATTTAAAG
This sequence comes from Sclerurus mexicanus, assembly GCA_013396755.1. Taxonomy (NCBI): domain Eukaryota; kingdom Metazoa; phylum Chordata; class Aves; order Passeriformes; family Furnariidae; genus Sclerurus; species Sclerurus mexicanus. The sequence goes on along the minus strand of VWZF01000067.1, from coordinate 40,555 downwards.
CTCTTTCTTTTCTATTACCTATCCAAAGCATCCAAGACTATTGACAGAAACCTAAACAGCTCACTTGGTGTCCCCATCTTGCAGTTCTTCTGGGTACAATTTTGCTATTCCCAAACCCAGTGCATGCTTCAAAAACCTGAGTTTCATTTCTCAGAGGTACAAGCTCTGGAACTGCATGTTACTGTAAAGTATCCTTGCTGCTGCTGTATAATTAATTAGACTTTGAAAGAAAAGCTGTGTCGACTGTCCAGCAAAACTATGTTTACTATGGTGTATGGAGATTTATGTTATAGAGGGTGGATACAAAAAAAGATAGGTTTAGGTTTTTTTTGTTTTTGTTTTATGTTTCATTCTACCCCGAAATCTTAACACATGGCTCCAGGTAAGAGACGCCTCCAAAATCAAGCCTGGCATCAGGGCAGAGTGACCAGAGCTGTGTGATGTGGACAATAATGTACCAGTGCCTGAGTAATGTTGTGCCCTATACAGTTCATGTTTATAAACATTTATATCAGGGTGGTATAAAAGTTATTTCTCTGTTAAACACTGATGTTAGTGTATTCTCTGAGGCCACACACATAAACACTCTGTTCTGCAGAATGTGCTGCTGCACTTCATCACTGTGTAAATTTGGACTTTATATGAAAATAGTCAGTGTTCAACTTGTACCTCCTCACAGGAATTTGAACTCCTAATTTTTCTCTGTGACAGCAACACACTTCTTCTGAGACAATAGGTTTTACTGTTAGAGAAATAGAGAAGTATTGATTTCTACTTGTCCTAAAGTATAATCTTGTTTGCAAAGGAAGTGACACAGTTTCTCATTACTGGGCTGCCTGTCCCAATTTCTCCATTGAATTCCTCAGTTTTTCCACAAGTTGGCATTTGAATTTTTGAGGGAAGGAGGAAGTGAAGGGAAGATTGTTAAGGGAGCACAAGCAACAAATTGCCTGTTTGCAGCACTACTGTCTTATTTTCCTAGTGTAAGTCAATACAAATGAGTAGGTTTGGTCTGCAGACTGAGATAAATTGGATGTATTAGACACTGTAACTTCATGATGACTCTATTTCTTACTGCAGAACAATTCTTCTGTGATTCATGGCTAGAGTTTCCTTGGGATAGTTTTGATAAGTGTTTTTAGTCCTTTTCCTCATCACTACAGCAGCAAATTTAAGAAGGGGAGATTGTTATTATCACGTCTGAAGATTTATGTCTATATATCAAATCTCCTTTTATTGTTCTAGAGAGTAACACATTTCCCTAACAGGGTCAAATAACTTAATAGCTTGAAACTATATTTTTTGTCTTAATAAGACAATCTTTAAATTAATCTATCTGCTAGAAACTTTAGAAACTGAAATATTCTATGGCTTCTTCAATTACATGGTGAGCTGTCAAAAGTCATTAGTTTTTTTATTCCACACCTTTGTACCAGTTTTCAGTGTATTTATTTATTTAATGTTCCTCTCCGGTTGCTGCAACAATGTGGTGATACAATTCATTTATTTTACTGGCTATTAATTTGAGGTGATTTGGGTTATATCAATGCAGTGCTTCCCTCCTTCTTTCTAGTCTGATTCATGTGAGATTAACTAATTATCTACAAACAGTCTATTCAAGTTAGTGAAGCAGTCTAAAGTCATTCACCAGCTTAAATTGTAGGAAAAACTCATTATATTTATAGCCATTGTCATTCATTGTTAGAGAAAACACAGCTATTGAAAAATGTGCCACAATCATCTATTTCAAAATTAAAATAACTTCTAAAGATCTTTATCTGTCACCATCTTGCTTGAAATTATTAAAAAAAAAGTTATCTCTGAGAAGTTTGTGGAAAGAGGATATTAAGGAACTGACTCAGAAAGTTTATAAAAATGAGTTTGTAGTCCTCTCTATTTGCACAGCGAACCTGAATTTGAGATAACTGCTGTCAGTAATGGAAGTCAAATATTCTCTCCAGCCCATGTTGCAAACCCAAACATCCACAGCTGTGCTGCTCTTGGAAAAGATCAGGCAAAAAATAATGAAAAAATGAACATATTTGACTGTTCATGTCATGTAAGAATAATTGCAAATCTTAAAATACTGCTTTTATGGTTGCAAGATTGCCTCTTTCTGGTGCCTTCTGTGTCCTAATGTATTTCTATCCTCTTTTCAGTGTGTCATCCTTTTTTTCAATTTAAATCTGAAAATTCCATCCTAGAAGAATATATCTTAGAGGACTTTGCTGTTTTGGGAATTTAATTGTTAATATGTAGAATTACAAACCCTGCAGCCTCTCTGATTTCACACTCAGGATGTGTCTGCAGATACAACTTCTGAGGCTTTTATTGGTCTAACTTGCGTAATGGACCTGGAATATCCAAATTATTAGCTCTGTCCATGTTACTTAAACTTACTTAGTGAAAGGAAAGATTAACACAGAAGACATTTATTTGACAAACAAAATTATTTGCAGAGACAATAAATGAGAATGTAATTTTCTAAATATTTAATTTCACTATCTATGACTTAGTTTGGCAAACATAATACTTTCTCCTGCCAGAATGTACATTTCTAGAGGGGATTCATTAACTGTGTTTGAAAAAAAAATGCAAGAGGCCTAAATATAACAATTAAGGCCACATTTGTAAAGTACGCATTCTAAAATCCAGTGAATTTCTGTTACCTTTTGCTATCCCATATTATTATTTTGTCCTCTCTTAAAACAACATCAGAGAACATGTGAAGAATAAAGCTTTTTCAATGAAGTAAAAAAGTGTAAAATTCCTGTAACCAGGTACTTGGGCTTGATAACCTCTCCTTTCTTATAAAAGTGAATTCTATATGAAAAACTGACATTTACTCTTTCCAGGCTGTAGTTTACTTGAATTTGTTCTGTTTGTTATTTGAAATTCTATTCAAATCTTGGATATATGAAGAATTGAGTTTGATGGAAAATTTGCAACTAATATTTTTCAAAAAAATCACTAATACCACATGACCTTACACATTCTTATTCTATATAACAACCTGAGATTTAAAAAAAAAAAACAAATTATGAAAATTGAAAAGGAACTTTGGTGGGTCAATTTGACTATCTTAATATATGTTTACAAACTGATTCACAGTGCTTAGGAAAAATCCCCACAAACTAGCATTTTGAGGGACGTAAAGATCTATAAAATAATTAAATTGAACATATTTCTGTGCTGAATGCCTTACTAAATTAAATTAATGGGGACGTTGAAACAATATTGTATCTTGGGATTTAACTCTATTCATCTGAGCTGTACAGTAACCTCTTAAAGAAAAAGAAGAAATGAAAGCAAGAATGAGAGAAATTCCTTTAGAAAACTTTGTTAGTGCTGATTTTTTTCACAGTGTGGTCAACTCCTTTGTAGCACCAGAAGAAAGCCAAAAGAAAGTTGTATATCGCTGTAGAAAAATAAAAGTTCTTGTTTTACACATCTGTTGATGGTTTTTTTTCCATCCAGCACATTGCCTAAAATCTTTGTTGAGGTCTCTGCAGCCAGTTTCCAGGTATTTTGGATCCCCTTGGTCAGCTTTCTAACTCACTTTCTGAACAGCCTGAAATATGGTCTTTGTTTTGGATAGTGATAATTGTTTTAGGTATTTTACCTTGAAGGTATAATTTTTATTTTTCTCTTACAATAAATTATTTCTTCTGCAACAAGGACTTGAAAGCTTTTTTATTCATATGATTTTTATTTAAAAAAATATAGACTATATACTATTGTCATCTGGCACTCAACAAGAACTGGAGTTCTTTTTCATGAACATTAGTCAGGAGAGTGTCTTGGAACATAAGTGGTGCACTTTAAATCCCTATAAAAGTTAGAAAAATGAGGTATGCTTGTGCATGAACGTGACCTTAGTTTCCACCCTGAAGATGGATGAATTTAAATGGTCCTTTCCTGGCACAGTTGCTTTGGAAATGGCATAATTAATTAATTTGGAATGGCTTAATTGAAGTGAATGATCACAGAACGATCAGAGCTACATTTGGCCATAATCTACAGTCCTATGTTTGAGCAAGTATAAACTTTTTCTGGTTATTTGTTTGTGGTTTTTGTTTTTGTTCTGTGTTTGTTTGTTTGTTTTTGGTGTGTGTTTTAAAGATGAATTTTTAAAGAACGTATTTACAGAGGTAATCTCTCACCCATCCTGAGGGAATTCACTGGATCTTGATTTCTTTCTGCAGAGTGAACTTTTTTCACCAAGGCTGGAGGTGATTCAGCAACCCAAAACTAAGGGATGGTGGGTGGAAATACGAATTTGATCACCTGAACCTTGAGAGGAAAGATAAATATCCATTTCCAGAATGAGACTGAGGTATCATATAAATATGGGTCCAGTCTCATGATCATAATGGATTTTAGGAAGGAACTCCTCTTCAAGAATCAAAGCCCTCTCAGTACCTAGAGATCCTGTACATTTTAGCTAAATTTTGAACATTGTCCCTTCTGTGTTATTTTGCCTAAATAGGGTATTTTAGAGATTCAGGATGATGTAAATTGTGTCCAAAACAAGAACTTCTGGACCTCTCGAAACAAAAAAAAATCCAAGAAACTAAAATGGAAGGTTAAATATTTTCCCATCAAATCTGGATTTTCCAGAACCTGTGTTAGATGGCAGCTGAAATTATAGTTTTGGAGGGCAAATTTTAGAGATGGGTGCCTGTAGTTTGTCAAAGTTTGGTTGGGATCTGGGGCTTTGTCTATGAAAACATATACATGTTAAATATTAACCATTAATCTCTTCTGGAAAAAAAAAAAATCAGCCTAAATTAAAATCCCTGTTAATTAGATCCATGATATTACTCATTTCCAATAAAACTTCAACACAGTTCACAGAAAAGTCTCTCTGAAGAAGGACTGTAGTATGATTTATACTCAACAGATTCACCTGACTGATCTGAATATTCTAAAGCAGTCACTTTATTTAAATAACTGGCTCCTTTCTTTGCTTATAAACTGATAATAAAATCCAGGCCTATGGGAACTGCACAGCATTTGTTGGTATGGGTTATGTGTGCAACAAAAAGAACTCCTGTTTTTATAATTTATTCTACTGATTCTGCTGCAGATTAAACAGTAAGTAAAACAACTTGTGGGAAAGAACATCATCAAACTTTCAGCATGAAAGTTTGAATAATAAATGGCTTGGTATGTCTGTAACAAAACACATATAATAAACTGCCTCCTGTCCCATTGACTTACAGGAAAGCAAAAATCTGATTTAATTGCTGTGGGCAGCAGGACAGAACTTGTCTTCATGTATTTCTGCTGCCAGGCACATGGCCAGAGTTACACAGTGGGCTATACATCAAGTGAAAATATTCTTCAGGTTTTTGATTGTTCATTGAATGAGGGCAGACAAAAGATGTGCTCAGAAAGGAGGTAGTTTTGTGGAAGGAATGGAAGCAAGTTAGATATTTCTTTGTGTACAAGCCTGGTCCCCAGGCTGGATCTTATTTCACTCACCTGTACCATCTGTGATATGGATTTGAACAAAGAGTTAATCATCAATATTATCTTCCTAGTCAACAGAGAAAAATAGACATTTTTAAAGCAGAACCTGACTTATTTTAAATTCCTACATAGTGGTAAGAATTTTTCATCAATATCAATACAAGAATCTAGTTAAGTAGATTTTAACATCTTATATTAGGCTAAAGGCTCATGTTATCTGATCTCATTCTACATTTGAGAAATTATCAGGTTTTATTCAGGCACTTCTGTCCTAAGGGTCCTAAGGCTCATAATTTGTGACTGAGTGAAATTGAAGATACTTAAAGCTGTGTGGCTTGTACAGCTTTAATCTTACAGGTATAAGGTAGCATTATTAAAGTTTAGCACAAAATGGTCAAAGTTTGGTGACTTATTACAGCTGTATCAAATAGATAATTTGGTTTCATGTTCTCCATATTTCCAAAGAGTGATATAACCACTGACTATATATATGGCATAAAGTAGGTGTTTATGACTATTTTATGCATTTAATTATCTTTATTTTTTTGTCTAAAAAAACTCACCCCAAATCCCCTTGATTTACCACACTGGATGTATAACAAATGAAAAATCAATAATTCTTGCCACTCTATAGTGAAAAACAATGAAAGTGAAGAATTTGCTATTCTTGATTCTCTGCATTTGCTCTATGAGTAAAATGAATGTATCTAACACTTACCTCTTGAATCCCTGACTTTGACATCATCCTTGTAATATCTTTTCTACTTTCCTGCACTGGAGACAGGCTGGGATGAGCTGGGGGTATTTGGCCTGGAGAAGACAAGGCTCCAGGGAGACCTTAAAGCATCCTTTCAGTACTCAAAGAGGGCCTACAGGAAAGAGGAACTCTATCAGGGAGTGTAGTTATAGGCACAGGGGTAACAGCTTTAAACTGATAGTTGGGAGATCTATATTGGATATTAGGAAGAAATGCTTCCCTGTGAGGGTGGTGAGACCACCCTGGCACAGGTTGCCCAGAGAAACTGTGGCTGCCCCATCCCTGGAAGTGTACAAGGCCAGGTTGGAGGGGTCTTGGAGACACCTGAGCTAGTGGAAGGTCTCCCTTCCAACTCAAGCCATTCTATGATTCTCTGTGCTCAGCAGTAAAATCAGGATAAAGGAGGAAAATAGAGGGCATTAAGAGTTATGGTGCTTGTCTTCCCAAGTGGCCATCATGCTTGCAAGTGCATTGTTTTTGCTTTACCTGTTAAACTGCCTTTATCTCAAGCCATGATTTTTCCCATCCCACTGGGGGCAAGTGTTGTCCAGGGGTAAAAAACAGCAGAGGCTCTGAGTCTTCTGCACCAGGAGACTGTCTCAATACCCCCTTGCAGGTTTTGTTCGTGGCAGGATGGTACCTACACCTATAAATCTTTAGCCTTCCAGAGGTATTTGCACACTCACAGAGTGAAGAACGTACTTACAGGTTTTTCTAGGTCAGTGTGAAGATGAGCACTAGCATAAGAATGTCTAATGTTTATATGAATGGACCCTAATCCTAGCACAGGATCTCATCTTTAGCCATTTCCAAATCAGACAAAACCAGGGTTTCCTTACATCTCTCAGGTGTGATTGAAAAAAGGTTTATGAAACTTGACAACAGGATTATTACATTTAGTTTTAACCTAGACCTGTTCCAAATATTTCAGAATGAACATTTCCTGTTAAGAATTACTCTTAATTTCGCATTTTTCCTAGGAGCAAGTGGCATTTTCTACAATTTTTATAAAAGCACTTATTTCCTTCACTACTTGAATATATAGTATTTCACACATTATCCTTTATCATTTAACAGACTCTGTGTTGCCACACACTAATCATTGTTTTCTCTGGACTGTCAAATAAAATAAAAAATGGACACTGTGTTTCATTACATTAGTGAAGAAAAAAACATCTTGATTTTGAGTCAAGCACTTACCAGTAGAGATTCAAATCAGTTTATCACCCTACATCTCTATTTCACAAATCTTTTCAGGCTCATTTGGCAAATTCTTATTCTCTGACATGAGCTATTTGGGTACTTTACAACATTAAGCTTTTCTTTTATGATGTATTTCAATTTGCAATATTTCCTATGGAGAACACAGTGACTTTATCCAGAGTAAAAGAGTAACATCTACTCTTTTATAAAAACACAAACATCTGTATGTTGACAGTATGTAAATTCTGGAAAGCTAAATGTGGTGAAAGATGAGATCTTACAGTAAGCTAACAATCACTAAAGGAAAAAAAAATAATTTTTAGCATACATCCTATTTTATCATTCAATATAAAGACTGTTGCAGCTGATAGAACAAATATATACACTGTCAAAAGCATACACATTGCATTTCATGGTTACCCAAAATACAAAGTGAGTATTACTGCTGTTATCATAGAATAGAAAACTCACTTAGCAGTTGATATGAAACTTGTTATGAGATTATGAGAGATTTGGAATGGGTACAGTAGGAGACATAACTTCCTAATGGAGTTAGGAAAACTAAATAAATCAATAAAATTTGTAATTTATGCATCAAATTATTAAAAAACCCTAAGCCTGCAAAAAGAGAGGTTTAGCCTTGATGTCACTGACCACCTTCCCTGTTTTTGACGGGAATTCTTGAAATGGAATCCTCTGTATTTCTTTACTATTTAATATTTACCTTAAGCAAAAATCTAAGAGTAGTTAAGCCTGAACATTTGAATGAATTCTTTTAGGAGCAATTTACTTAAATTTTTGTATTACTAGTCAAATGACTTGATTTAGGATTTACATCTTAGATTGTCAAATGCACTACTATATACCATCTTTTGTTATACTGACGTTTAACAGCTTCAGTAATAGGATTTTAATAACCACTAGAATTTTCTGACTGCTGAACGTGGTTCTAGTGAGCCCACATCCCAACCAGCTGGCCTGCAGGCCTTGCTAAATGCCAATACATAATATAACACAGGGAAAATGTGGTGGTTTTTTTGTAGAATAATGGAGTTATGGGTCAGAGTTTGAACTTCTAGACCTCTGCCATATGCATATTTCTCTCCAATGTTTCATTAGTTGAAAGCCACTCACTCAAATATGATCCCTCTGAGTGATAAATGCAATATATCCCAGAAATTCACAGTCATGCACCATTTTGCAGGCAGCTGTAAAAACTATAGGATAATTTCATAATTCTATAAATACATTCTGGCAAAAATATCTTTAGTGTCTCGCGGCACAATTACTTATTGGAAGGGAGTGGTTGAGGTAAGACCAGAAATATAATTAAGGCAACTTTTAGTTTACTTTCAACTTTATCATATTTTGTGTTGGAAGGGACCCTTAAAGGTCATCCAGTCCAACCCCCTGCAATAAGCAGGGACATCCTGTCCTTGAATATTTCCAGGGATGGGGCAGCACCACCTCCCTAAGTACCCTGTGTCAGTGTTTCAGTACCCTCATAAAATGCTTTTTCCTTATATCTAGTGTGAACCTGCCCTCTTTTCGCTTAAAACCATCATCCCTTGTCCTATAGCCACAGTCAGTACTAAAGGTCTGTTCCTTATAAGCCCTGAAATAAAGTCTCCCTGCATACCGAAGAACCCCAACTCCCTCATTATTTCCGCATGGGATAAGTGTTATACTCTGCTGATAATTTTGTAGATCTCCCCTAGACCAGCACAACAGGTCCATGTCTTTCCTGTATTGAGGATCCCAGAGCTGAATACAGCGCTCCAGGTACTCCAGGAAATAAGAGCCTCATACAATTAGAATATCCTTTAAAGCCAGAATGGTTATTTATAAAATTCTGTTTATTTTGGTGAGGCAGTAGATCACAGTATTCCTCAAAGATTTAAGTTAATTAGCAGCACATAATGTATAACAGTCACAACTGGTTTTTAATATAAATTGTTGCCTATAGTTATATTATAATTACTACATGTATTTTACGATAATGCTTCTTGTCACACATCTGGCCACCAGGGTGTTTTTTAATATTGCCAAATGCTTAGCTTCTTTTCCCTGTATCTGGTATAAATATAGCTCTCTTTAAATCGGCTGCACAGTTATTATCCTGCTGTTATAAATAATCCTACTCTATAATTTTAAAGGCAAAAAGAATATTGATCTGAAAGGAACATCCCACTGCAAGTAACAGCTCCTGCTACTTTGAGACTGCACGTTGCTGTCTGATCTGCCTCATCAAAATCAACTTTACTTAAAATATATATTTGTAGCTACATCTGTTCTTTTTTGTTTTTTTAGATAGTGTTATGGCACGGCCAAACAGCAAAGCCGAACACACATAAAAATTAGGATTATTTCTTTTTCCTGATTATTGTGGCTTTAGCAAAGAATTGCAAAGTGCAGAACTCTTCATTAGATGTGACAAAAAGTATAAACCCCCTGGTTTTACTGGCAGTGATTAAATTCCTTGGTAATTTTTGACAATTATGGTGATACCAATCATATGTTGACCCTGAGCCCATAAAAACTGGTTCATTTAACTGGAAAAAAACCCTAAAGATGGAGAAAAAGTCTAAAGGTGTTACTGTATCTTAGTATGGAATGGATAATGATAGGTGAAATGTTTAGACTTTCAGTTATATAAATTTTTTCACTGTTTTGTCAGTTTGTAATTTCAAAGCATTTTTTAAAATTTTTATTTCAACCTATAATTTAATTTTTACATGAGTTTTTTTCCTGGAATTTATGCGTTTGTTTTTTTTCTGGAAGACTTCTGCTGTTGATCATAAATGTTTTTTAAAGTATATATTGTTCTACTATTAAGAATATGATGACTGTGGTATTTCCATGAAGCTGGTGAAGCTGGTAGTTCTTTTTTTTTCTTTTGGAATGAGCTACTGTTTATTTAGTATTTAATGGAGGTTACTGTGAAAAAAAATAAGGATATTTGTGATTTTCTACCATATTTACCCAGCTGGATAAATAAAAATTTGTACAAAAGCACTGAGCAAGAATGCCTCTGGCCACATTTTATAATGAATTTTATTTATCTACACATATTTCTTTGTCCTCAGAGCTGACAGCATATATATCTGCTCAGAGTGGTTGCTGCCTATGGATCAGAAAGAAAAGACCTTTTTTTCTGAGATCATATTAGTGTATGGACACATATTAAATATCTTTATTTACATTCTATTAGATCAGACTTACATAATACCACTGGTACTGATTTTTGTGAACTGATATTGACTTCATCATTTGACTTACAGCCTCCTCTACTAACAATAAATTGCATCTGGCCCTCACTGACAGACTAATTTCTAGAAGTCTGAACAATAAAATCATCAGAAGGAAAACTCTCCACTGCAGGAAGTTAATAAAGTGCTTAAGGGATCCTGTGATTCTATGATTAGTGAATTTGCTGTCTGTGGCTTTAGGGTTTCTAAATAGTGGGATTTTTCTCGTCTGTGAGGCAAAGTGGTTTCTATATTTTGAACTTCATAGATAACAAGGAGCTAATAGTACTCCAGTATTCAGAAAAATTTCATTTAGAAAGATTTCCCATTGTTTGCTGCGTGCAATCTCATTTCATGTCAAAGTACTGCTTTCAATGAGGCTGCAGGGTGAAATGGATTACACAACTATGGATGATTCTTTCCTGAAGATAATTTTAGATTCATTATCTTAATGAAATGTGGAGCACTACTGGAATTTAAAGATTTCTTTTCTGTCACTTCCACAATGTGTTCCCTTTCTTCTCTTCAAAACGACCCACACCAATCATTTGTATGTTGCATGTGTGGTTTATATTGGACTTTTTATGCTTTCTTTTTTAAATAATTGACTGCTGTCCTGGTTACAGTGGCCAGGATGAGTTTATCACTGTAACCAAACCTGTGTATTCTACACCCTCTGTGATGGACTGTTAATATTGGATCCTTTGCAGCAGCTGCCCAGGGCACCCCTGACCCCTCAGGGTACAGGGTGGGTGTTAAAGAACCCTGTGAGACAGGGGAATGTTTCTATCTTCACACCAGTGACTCAGCTGGGATAACTCCCCTCTGGGGAGGCATCAGCACCTTCACACCCACCTGAGGGGTCATCTCTGCTCATGGGCCATCAAGGATTCCAAAAATATCCTGTGACTCACAGAATTAAATCACCCACTGTGAAAATCCTTAACCTGTGAGGGGAGGTGCTGGGCATTCCCTCCTGAACCTCAGCATAAATAATCTTGGGGTTTGGGGACTTCTGGTAGCACTGGTGGGATCCAGAGGAGGAGCAGAACCTCAAGATGACTTCAACTGTCACCCTGGACTAGACTGTGCCCATCATCCTCACCAACAGGTTTCCCTTTCCTTTTCCTTTGCACTCAGGGGGGCCACATGGGGCTCAGCACAGGGGCCAATGAACACCATTCTGTTCATGCCCCAGGGGGCTGGGTTATATATCTAAGTTTTGTGGGCTAAACCCAATTTTTTTTCTCTGTATTGTTGTATTTATTGTAATCTTTTCATTAAATTGTAACTCTGACTTGTCATCTCTTTTGAGTCAGGTTCATTTCTTCTGCTGGTTTACCTTTAAACCAGCATATCTGAAGACTGCCTGGAGTTGTTAGATACTTTTTCCTCTGTTACTTCCAGAAAAGGTACTTTTAGTTAAGAGGACAGGTTTATTGGTCTAAACTCACAAGGAGAATTTGTGGTGTGCTTTTCTTTGCTGTGCAATGTTGCAATGATCCCTCAGGCAGCTCTGGGATTTAGCACATTTCCATGAGGTAAAAGTATGCCAAGCAACAACATTAACTTCACTTTTAGAGATAGTAAAACCTTAAAAAGACTGGCTCGTTTAGGTTTGTCTCTGCACTTGACACAGTGATATTGTGTCCTGGAGATAAGTGCACACTTATTCAATTCATGCTTACACTCAAACAAGAATTATGAATAATATTTCTTTGGTTGTTTAACTTGAAGAGATCACCTGATGGAGATGCTCCGTGAATGTTCAGTCTTGTGCAAAAGGCACAAGAAGAGCCCTCCATTTACACAGCAGACTAGTTCTACAGTGCCTCAGTGCAGAATTCTTTTGATTCAAACCCTATCTCTAAGAAAGCACGAGGCAATATTCTGGGAAACATCCCTTTCACTTGTGAGGGAACGCCCATATTTTAGACTATTGGTCAGAAAAGCCACACAGTTCTCTCTTGAGCTGAAATACTTTTTCTTACTCCTTGTGAAAATGGCATATTATATGCTAAAGGGACTGCACATCATCCTTCTGAAGGAAAGGGCATTTCTTTTCACCTGAAGAGGGGAAATTGGATGCCCATCTATAAAAGAAGGCTCAAAGGTGTTTATCTCTTCTTGAGATTTATATCCAAGTCCTTGAAAATGTCCCTGGTGCTTAAAAGTCACTTTTTGCCTCACTAGGAAAGCGAGAGATTCCTTCTCCATTCACTTGCCCACTGTGAAACTTGCAGTTGCTAGCTGGACTAATTTTGTTTTAGAAGAGTGTGTCTTCAATTGAAAAGTGCCTCTATCTTGTCTCAACAGTACATATTTCTTTGATTCTCAAATCCCCGCTTAAGAACTTAGACAAGATTTCCAAATACATTTCTATGACTGCTTCCCCTTGCCCATGGAAAAAGCTTTGTGTTCCAGACCTTTCATTAAAGAACTGCCACCATGAGGCTTTGGAGACTCTTAAAAATACAGGGCTCTTTGTGGATAATTGGGCCAGTCACGTTCAATTGCATTCCAGACAATGCAATGGAAATACGCAATAGAGAGAGGTTGTAGAAGCATAAAAAGATGCATGGAAAAGGTGACTTTCAAATCCAATTCAGTAGAGAGACTAGAAATGGAAAAATTTGTCTTCTGAATCAAGGAGATAATGCTGCTATAACTTTGTGCTGGAGCTTAAGCCTTCCTGTGTCCTTATAAGATGCCTCCTCTGCATGACTTTTATTTCTTTCACATGGTATATTTGTAACAGCCATTGTATTCCAAAAAGTACTGTTGAGATTTCTCAGAACAGGGAAATGTTCAGAATAAGTATCAGGTAATATTTTTATGAGGAAAAAGTGCTTTACTTGTACACACCTCAACTAGAAAATGAGTTTGTCCTTACTACGTAAGGCAAGAGAGATTGTATATTTTCTTAATTGCCTGGTCAACTAGAGGTAAATTTTAATTTTTTCCCCCTTAAAACAGAGCTTGCATTACCTTCATGCCTGCAAAAAATTTACAATAGTAAAAGTTGTTAGTGATATTTTTTTTTCTGATTTAAAAGAAGACAAATATTCTACCAAAACAGTTGATTCAGGGGCTAAGCTGAAGATCAAATAATGAATTTCTTGTGAAAAATAGTACAGAAGAAAGGGTAGAAAAATGAAATTAATTGACAGCTACAGTATATGTGGCTGTTCATGTTACAGTTCAGTAAACAGTCTAGTGGGATATAATGTTCATTCTATTTGTGGGCCTGCAATAAATTCCAGAAGACAAAAGACAGAAATGAACTAAAGAGAAATGTATTAGATGTTCATGACTCTGATAAACTGATTATATGATAATCGGAATACTGACAGGAAGAAATTGACATATTTTAAATCAATATATAATACTTAAGGCAATTATTTGATATTAAAAGAAAAAGATAACTAAGTCTCTCCATGATATGTTTAATTCCTTTATGCTTTTAAACTGCTCTGTAGCAATTTTCAGCTCAGGGCTTCTCATTCAGAAGGAGCAGATAAATCAGATTTTATGGCTAGAAAATTTCCACCCTCTGTGTAACAAAATCCAGTCTGAGGGCATTTAAATTCTGTCCAGGGAAGTCCAGGGCTTCATCCCAGCTGCCTCCTCACCAGCAAGGAGACAGCTCATGCAGTCCTGCCAGCATGCTAGAAATTTCTGCCCACTCTCTGGTACTCCTGTGGCACTTGCTGTCACCAGCTGAGAAAATGTAGTAAAGTGCAACTCAGAAAAACTAGTAAAGAAAGGCTGGTGATGAGCCAAGATGCTCATCACAGGGCTGGGGATGTAGTCACACCTCCTTCCGTAAGGTAAAATGTCTTTCTGAGAGCTCCAGCCAAGGCCCCCATAATCCTTAGGGCAAGAATGAAAATTTTTACCAAGAACAAAGCTTTCAGAAGTAATCCTTATTCAAGTTAAAGACAATTTTCTTTGTCTGTTTGAATATAGCAACTCTTATGGTCAATTGGTGAACTTACTTATTTGCATGTTATAACTCCCAGTGGTCATTATCAGGCCTCCAGGTGGATTTTTGGGCCAACTCAATGACTAGTAAAACATCTTAAAAGCATGAAATAGAATATGATGTTTTTCTACTAATGGTAAAATACTTTTTTCTTTTTTTTTTTTTTAAATTTTTAATGTGATTAGAGCTCTAAGGCTCTTCTGTGATGCAGTGCTGGGAAGGGAACTGTTCTCTCTTCCTCTGTTACCTTGTTCTCAAAGGAAAAAAAAGCAGGCTCATGAGCTAGCAGGAAGGCTGTTAGTCAAACCTTCATTCTTTATTTATTTTCAGTGTGTAGGTACCACAATGTGCAAACAAAATGCTCTTCTGATGTTGCTGTGCAACCCATATGGCTTTCTTATAATGAAAAACAACCAGTTTATTTTGACACATCCCTGGAAACCCACAAAGCAAAGATTGTTGCTAAATATATTACGATATAAAAGTGTTTGCAAATGTAAGTAAAGTAATAAATAACTTTTTTCCTCCTGAATGCCTTTTTCTTGCACCAAAGCTGAAAAGCAAACATTCTCTGAGGACACTTTTGGGGGATATAAGATGCTTCATGTATATGAATATTTTGTTTTCTTCTTGATAGACAGTGAAATAAACACCATTTCTTTCTTTGAGGGACCATGTCCAGGGGGAAGCCTTACCACCTGCAAGTAAAGAGATGTGGGAATTATCAGGACAAAAGAGAAATCAGCCAGAATCCAACTTCTGCAACATTAGAAGGAGTTTCTCAGCAAAACAAATGCTTCTTAAGAACTTCAGGTGGATGAAAAAGGTGAACTATTACTGACATATTGTTGCCATGAGGCATCATGACAGAAAGGTGCAATATGAACAGCCAGTTCAGCATGGGGAGGTGATGGAGCAGCTTCTTGACGTGGAAAACCCACATTTTCAGCCTCTGTTGCACCCTGTGGGCTTGGCAGGTGAGGTCAGCTCACCACCTCACCAAACATAAAACAAAGGTACCCCTTCAGGTGGGGAAAGTGCAGTAAAAATGGAGGAAGAGCATATCTACATGTGACAAAATCATGGAGAGGGCTCTTCAAGGATTCACATTTAGTCAAGAAATAATAATAATAATAATTAATAATAATAATATTGTTTTTTCTCCCTCCTCCCAGTCTGTTACTGCCCTTTGTTGCTCAGCTGCTAAAAAGTGAGCATGTCTATCTTATGCATTTATATAATTTTATTTTTCAGAATGAGATAGGAAGGGATTCAAATGACAAGTGCCTTCTTTTTTTTTTTCTTTTTTTTTTTCTTTTTTTTCCTTGTGGTTGTTTACGCTCCATGCGAATGCAAACTGTTGGCTCTGCTATTGCATTTTATAAATCAGATGCATTAATTTAAATATAATTCTGCCTTTAATATATTCTCACATATTTTTGGTTACATGAGGGGGTCTTTAAAATTAAAAAAAAAAATTAAAAAAGGGAAAAAAAGCTAAAAGAAAGGAAAAACAACAAAAAAGGCTAACCACAGGAAAACAAAAACACAAACAAAACTACCAAAAGAACCAAAGCAATCTGTCAGGTCAGAAATACACTGCTGAAGTTGTATTCACCACGACAGCTCCTCCCCAGCCAACATTTTACATTGTTATGATAATTTGCTCTGCACAACAAGCATTGTGGGCACATAGAGGATCCCATTATTTCTTTTGCCTGTCTTGGAGTCAGGCTCTGTTATCACAGGTGCATTTTCTGGCTGCCTCCTCCTTCTGTGCAAATGAGCCCTGGCATCATCCCACCCCTGGGATGTGCTCACTGCCTCTTCCCTGAAAATGTTATGCAGTGCAAAGGACTCCCCTGCAACACATGGCAGCTCCACCCCTCTGCCTTCAGTCAGTTCTGTGAGCAGCCTCAGGTTGCCTGTGATTGTCCAAATGCACATTTTACATCCATCCTGCAATTAATTGCAGCTTAGCATGCAATTAAACCTCCTTCTGCCAGGTGCTCTCGCATCAGGACTGTCCTTCATCAGCCAGAGCACAGGCAGGTCAGCCAGATTTTGGGAGCTATCTAGCTTCTCTCATCCTGCTCACAGTTATCATGGCAGTCAATAGATATCTGCTCTCACTGGCATCTTGCTCATCACTATTAAAGGAGAGATCATGAACACATATGTACCATGAAAAGCCTTGCATAATTCATGAAACCTTCTCACACACAACGCACTCCATCCTCCCCTCTGAGGACAGTCTGCTCCATAACTGCCTGACAAACTCCTCTGCAGGAGCACTGATGGCTCTTCAGAAAGTGCTGGAAACTGCAGCAAGCAGAATTAGTCACATTCCTAACATCACTGTGTTCTGGCAGAACATCTCTCATGGATGTTGCTGTAAAATGAAGAGTGGGGTGAGGTTTATTTCAGGGAGGTGGCTTATGCAGCCACCCCTGGTGACTGTAGATCAGGGAACATCTCCACTGTTGTTTTAGAACATGCTTGCAATTCCACTGCTCTCAGTCTGCATGCAGCAGATGTGGATTTCTTAATAAAACACACAGCAGGTGCATCAGACAGACAGGATGTGATGGGCTTGTTTCTGACACTGCCTCGGGCTGACTGTTGGTTTTTCACCACCAGAGTCATAAGAGGTAGAACATCTGCCCAACATGGGAGCATTCCCTTGTCAGGAATGCCACTGATGATTTGCCAGGCAGAAGTGCATTGGCTCACAGGAGAGAACTTGTGCACCACACTTTGCAAAATGACTAAGATGACCACTTTGCTCAGGTCAGTGTAGAATAGTTGTGTAGACCTACAGCTCTGGCCCAGGCACAGCTTCTGAGTTCCTTTTTCGGCTGAGGCTTAGCTATAATAAAACTTTACACACACACACCATATAAAGTCTGAAATCTCACTTTCTTCTACAGGAAAAAAGATCTGTCCTCCAGTCCTTTGAGACTTGAGTATGGTCCACATAGGAGAGATAGCCTCCTGTATCTCAAATGCATTAGATGCTTAAAAACCCCCGATAATGTACCAATTAAAATGACTGACTGCTAGAAAGAAGTACTAAAACTGCTAGAAATAACTTCTAAAAGTCACTATAAACATTTCTGTCTTCAGAAAGTTATACTACTCTTAAGATAATCAAATCTGGAAATCACAAAACCAAAATGCAGATACTGACTAATATAGTAATAATTGGCTTATAAGTCTAACATTCTTTGGAAGGGAATAACATATCTTCATCACTATTCAAAGAGTAAAACAAGAAGACTCAAAATCTTGCCAGCATTTGGTTGGGTGCTTCAATCTGTTGTCTGAGAAGGAAGAGAGTCTGCTGGTCTTTTTGGCATAGTTGCAGTACAAACCAGTAAATATGCACTGCTGATTTTGCCAGTCCCAAAGCAATCCATATCTTAATGATCATATGTAGCATTACATATCTGCAAATTATCTTCTCATCAGGAATATCTTCTTTACGGATTTGAATAGAAAATATTTAAAGATCCACAGGGATGCATACGTACTACCTCTATATGAGTTTGAAAAAGTAGAGTGAATGTTGATGAATAAATATTTATTGAATACTATTAAATACATGCAAATATATCCAAATCAGGATTACCTGAGATATCTGTTTCCTCTGCTGGGATTTGAATATACTGTTGTCTTCTGAGGCAGGTGGAGCAGTGAGTGCTTCTCTCTTTGGTTTTGGGGAAGATTTACAATACTGTCAAGCCCCAAAGCATCAAGAATATCAAAGTTATTATTTGTGCTGCTGGCTTGTGTGGTGATGGAGCAGACCAGAGAGTGGAAGAAGAGGAAGGGGGTCCTATATAAAAAAAGATGTAGCTGAAAAAAATGTAGCTGAGTGTTTTTTGGACTCCACAGGGTCCAAGAGGTCAGATTGGTGAATGACCCCTCACGGCTGAAGGAGATCTGGTGCATACCTACCCTTTCAGACTCATGCTGCCTAAAATGCTTCTCTGAAATACAAGCTTGCATTGTATAGCTGTGATGTTCACACATTTTCATGATTTTTCAGGCAGCAAACTGGCTCTTCTCTCATATAATTAGTGTCTTCTCATATCAGTTAAACAAGCAGATGGTCACACAGTTTGTACACACGGATTTCCAAATGTTCCTAGTGTTTGACTCTTGTTGATGGTTGCAATCGACAACACCAAATAGGATCCTCTCCAAACTGTGATAAAGCAAAATGACCATTAAGTTGAATCAAAGGCAGTTATTCATTTAGGTTTAGTAGAGGGTTCATTATATTCATTATAGCAATACACATGATATTACATAAATGCAAACACTGTGTTAATAGTCCAGTTCTGCAGAAATTCATTCAAAGGAGCAGGAAAAAAGAATTCCAAGTGAGACGTCATACAACATGACTGCTCAAACTGGGACATGTAATTTGCTGCAGTGACAGAGTAGTGGTGATTATCCTGTGGCAACTGCACTTCATAAAGTATTTAACCATGTGCGGACGTGCTCAGGGATACAAAAAAACCCACCTATGTCCCAGTCAAGCTTGTCATATAGACCAATAGTCATGTTTCAGAAAAAACTCTTTCCTAAGTAATTTGGTCATATTGCTTTTTGGACTTTGTGGTAAGCTTATTTCTGTTTTCAGGATAGATAGCTCCATTGTTTTACCTTGGTTTAGGAAAACTACATATAAAAAGACATTTGATTAGCATGTCAGTAGTTTGTAGGTGAATATATGTTGCAGTTGCTAAATTTTGTCAGATTCATAAAACTATTCACCTGCTAATAAAAAATTCCCTTATGCAGGTTTTTGACTATAACTCCCAATACTTCTCCCTTGGAATCAATAAAAATCAAAAGGATTTAAGAACATAAGAAATTTCCCTCTTGGTGAGATCAGTGGTCCATCTAGCCTAGCACACCATTTACAGAAGTAGCAGTACGAGATGCTATTTAGTAAGACCACTATCAGTTTAGTTTATTTCTTGGTTTTAATATTATTATAATGTTTTATTAAATGCAATAGTATATCATATATGATAAAGGAGTGAGGAAAGTCTTCAAAGAGAGAAGGTAGAATTACTTTTGCTTTCCCAATAAGAATTAATTCACTCCGCAACAGTACAAAAATCAACATTTAAATAAGCATATCTCCCCCATGTATGTCAAAATGCATGGATCTTGGATGCTGGAAGTGCAAAGAAGGCTGGAAATAGGCAGCAAAATTGTGTGAAAGAAAGTATAGCTGCATTCACTGAGCATCCTCTGCAAGTGGCAGAAGATTTTATTTCTCTCCAGGAATGTGTCATGAACCTGAAGCATCATTATGGACTCCACACACGCTTGGGGTCATGGCGATCCTGAAAGAAAATAATAAAAGAAAGTCAGCAGGTACAGCAGCGACACTTTCCATCCTCATTCCCAACAGGATTCCTTTCTCTTTCCCTTGTTAAAGCACAGCCAAGACATTGGTTATTCTGACCTGTACACCTGTGTGCAGCCAGAGACTGCTTTGAATGGAAGCCAAGTGCACACACAGGTGCCCTGGAGTGCCACTGCTGCTTCCTTTCCCTCTCTGAATCCCAAAAGAAAGGAGAAAGCTATTGTCCTTCTTAATGAGAGCTGACATCTTCATAATCAATGATATTCTCATACTCTTCATATTAACTTCCACTGCCCCCCCTTCCCCCAACAAAAGGATCCAAACTGACAAGAAACCACCTTTAGAAAGGGCAAGGACAACAGTGATGGTCTACTAGGAGCTTTATGGGGTTGCTATAATTTCCTTTGCTTTTTGCTTAAGAGGAAGGGAAAGGAGGAGTAACAAATGGAATAATGATTTTCCCAACAGTGAAATAAAGGATAGGCTTGTAACTCCCTTGTCTTAAATACTGGTGGGGAACACAGATAAAGGGTCTGCATAAAAGTGATGGTAAAAGTGGGAAGAATGGTATAGTTGTGACAGTGTCAGAACTGAAGACCCCGAATTGAAACTGTAGCTGCTTTAATTTCTTCACTTGTCCAAAGCAATTTCCCCCTATGCAAAGACCTGGTTCTCATACAGACAGGTAGCACTGAGGAAAGGTTTCATTAATATGTGACTCTATGCTAGAAATGTTGTTTTGCCAAATGCCTCATCTCACTGAGTCATAGCAAGGAAAGTCTTACTGATTATGTTGTCATCTGCTGTGAGAAAAGAGCAGCACACATGGCAGCTGGTATCTGGCATAATAAGTGAGCAGAGATGCTCCAGAGTGCTGTTCAGAGCAGAATATTCAGAATCACCTTTTGCTGGAGCTCGTGTCTCATCACTGCATCTTTAGGGAGAGCCAAACAAGACTGGCTTCCCAAGTCAGAGGCTGTGAATCTTTACTGTAGTTATGCCACACTGGAAATACCCTTGAGAACAAATCAATTCAAATCACAAATCCTCCTCTTGCCTGTGATTACTGCTGACTGAGAAGAAGCCATATCATGTTGTTAGTGTTTTCAACCACAGTGGTACATTTAGGTACATTTGTGGTCAGTGCCAGGATCATCACAAGCATTTGGTCCCACTCCTTCCCATTGTGTGGTGGACAAGAGTCACCTGCTTTCTGCTTTTTTCAGACAGTGGAAGAATGACTAGATCTGAATACCAAGAGAGTAATTGTACAATTGCACAATTGAAAGTGATGAATAAAAGATCTTTAGGTTTTTTTCCACTCAACATTGCACAGAACACCATTGCTCTTTTATTAGTGATGACAATTTACTTTGCTTTATGTGATTAGCATATTAACCTTTCAATCAACCTTCACTCAGACACCTATTCTTATCAATAATGAAAAAAATTACAGGTTTAATGAGCGGACTAGTGTTGAACATTTGAGGAAAATCTGCAATATTTTTTACTCTGGTTTTATAATTTTGTTTTGCAGCAATTATTAAGAAGGAATTTTATATTATGCCAGACATTATGCATTGTGTGAATGATTATCAGTTAAGGCAAAGTTCTTAAGACAAAAAAAAATTGTGCTGCTAAATTCTCCTGTACTATTTTATCAGAATCCTTATTTCTGAAGAAAACATTGAATCTCAGGCTTCAGAATTTAAGGCAAAGTGCAGTCATTTACCACAAATAAAATGAAATGGAGTATCTGTTGTACAACATTTCCAGATTCCACAGTCTCTCCCTTTTCCTAAGTAATGTAGAGATGCCTTTTGTTGACTATGATGTATGTGTGTTTATGGGTACCGGTGCCCAATAACTCTTCCCAAGCGCCAGGCTGGATCCCACTTCAAGTCCCAGCTCCAGTGCAAACCAGACTGCATTTCCATGTCTGAGATTCCCCATCCAGGAAACTAGCTGCCTTGCTTGAGCCAAGACAGGGTCATTGCAGATAATTGGAGAATTTCAGCTTGAGGGCAAAGATGAAGTCAGTGTAATCACTTCATAAATTCACAACAGTATCTAAACAACTCCAATTCAAGAACTGTAATAGAAATATATTCCCAAGGTTACCATACCATTTTATGAGCTCTCCATCTTTTTCTTTAAGAAGAAAAGGGAAAAATGGAGACACATTTTGCTTTTATAATAATCCTTTTCCAAAGATTAACTATATGAGCAATTCCTAATTAATCTCAGCATAAATACATTTCTTAAGTCTTCAATTAGCCCACTAAACTCACATGATCCAGCATCAAATCTCAATTCCCAAAATAATGAAGTATGTACGTCTAAAAGAGAGTAATGATAGAATAACAAGACAAAATTATTAATATACATCAGATATATTAAATCGTGATGATCCGAGGAAGACATGATTTGCAACTCAGTATTTGTGAATGAGCAGTGAGAAACAGGGTTGTGTAGTGGGATGTACTGGTCCAACAGAGAGTTAAAATTTGTTGGGGAAGAAAAGAAATATTTCGAAGTGGAATAAAAATAAAGAAAGAATTATTGATATGGTATTTCTTGTGGGGGAAAAAAAAAAGAAAGAAGCAAGGGTGGCAAAAAGAGGTGAAACCTAATATGTTGGTACTAATCTTTATTGGGCTATGCCTGTGAGCAGAAGTTAATGAACTAGGAAAAAAGCTCAGTATTTCAGCGCTGTGAGACAACTGCAAGCTCCCTAAGCAGATGGGTCATCAATATAGAGATTAAACTCTTGGACAATCTAGCAGTTTTCAAAAGAACACCTCAAAGTTGTCAGGAGTTGAAAAAAAGTCCTGTAGTAATTGATCCAAACAGCTTCAGGGTACAATAATCTTTAAGTGGTGGAACAGAGACCAGAAGTAATGCAAAGATGCAGCTGAGATACTCATGCTGTTTGCTCATTATCTTGTTCTAAGCAATGCAGCAGGACTCTAAAAAAAGGGCATTTCAAAATAATGTTGGACACTACTTCAGGATTTCACAGCTGTGTGCCACTGTCTGTTTCACAGGCTGTAGGAGGGAATATTCCTGCAGGACAACCCCTTTGGCCTACTTAACAATTCCCACACTCCACCCTTGCTGTTTTTACATTAGTTCCAATTTATTATATGTCATGCCTAAAATTTAGGTACTGTAGACAGCTCCGGCAAAGGAGTTCATCATGTTTATATTGAATCAATGATTAATTAATTTACTTAATGTACTTGCTTAATTTTGAATAGTAGAGCCTTGAATAAAGATTGACTCCCTCTGAATGGACTTTAACCTTTGGTGTCTGCCTACCTGATTGAATAAAAATACGCCCTTCAGATGAAATGCTGAGTTGTTATAACAATAACAGCTGCTGTTAAAATTATATCCAGTGCATTTCATTAGCACTGCTCTTGACTAGACGCTTTGAAATAAATTAACACTGCCCCTGTACCTGTGAAAGAAATTCACTGATTTTTTTCAAGGTTAATATGTGGAATTAATTGAGGGCCAGGTCTTTTAAGCCCACTGTGATTGTCAGTACTTGAACTCACTGTATTTCATATCTGTCTTTGGTTTGGCAGTGAAGAGGATGGCAATGAGTTGGATAGTGGGCTAGCGAGTAAAAGCTAAAATGTTTTAGTACACTGAGCTGGAAAACTCTCTCTGTAAAAACATATTGTTTGAAAAATCTCTCAAAAAGTGGAATTCAACCAATTGCGATGCTGTATAATCCACCATAAAACTGTTTGCTTCTGTTATTGAATACAGGGGAATTTTCCAACAGTCTTTCTTAAAAAAATTCTGGGTTTTTGGGAGCAATTAATGAATTCCAAGTCTAAATACCATAATCAATGTATTTTCCTTTGTTCTTGTGCAAATGTTGAGTCAGATATTGTTATGTAGTATAACTAGAACTTCTTTTACAACCCACTTCCTGTATTCTGTGATCCAATTCCTTTGGGGATTTTAGCAATCTTTTTGGCATCCCTTTGAGTTTGATCTTTTATTCCTTAGACCTCCAAACAAAATGAATGTTCAAGGGTATTTTTTCTAGGTCATATACAAGTTATGAACAATCATTACTATTTTTTGGCTTCAAGTTTTGCAATATATACTCTTCTTGTTAGACTCACTTTAAATTGATTTTTCTTTACAGTTTTAATTCTGTCTGCAATTCCAGTTTTCAAAAGCACAGAGTACTTACCATGTTTCAGTATGTGATGAGTTTCCCATGGACTTCAACACTGCAAATTATTGATTTTGACAACAAGAGGACTTAGATAAATTAATAAAATGAACCAAAAGCCAGCACCAAGCATAGGAAATTTAGATGAAAGTGCCAACCTTGAAATGAAACAAAATGTTAGTGCAAAATCAAATAAAGCAGTTAATTTCTTACCATTTCCTGATTTTTTTTTTCAGAAAAATTCATTTAGATTGGTTCAGGAGTTAAAAGAAAAGGTAAAAAAAACTTCTGAGCATATTTATTTATTTGCAAATCTTTTCCTTGGTGAGAGCTTCTAAGGTTCCTGGACATTGGTTTAAATAATAATTTTTCTATCCATATGTTTACCAAAAAAAAAGAGAAAAGATATCTTAGTACTTAAACATATAATTGAACTCTCCCTGAGTGAATAAAAGGGTTTATAAAATTTATCTCCAGCTGAGATAGGTTCTAGAAGTTTTTCACTGGTTTTATTTAAGATGTTAGGAGTTTGTTTGTTTTTGTTTTGGGGTTTGTGTTTGTTTTTAACCAGAGTAATTCATGACAATGTTGTTAAAATGGAACTCATAAGGCAGTGATCCAAACTTAATGTTTTCCCTAGACTTCATAATCCTCATAATCCATAATCTTTCCCTTTCTTTATAATCTCATAGAATCTAACTTTTGATATTTGCAGAAGTTGAAAAATTGATCTTAGGCTTGCCTGAGAGCTGTAGTTTGTGGAGGACTTCCAAAGAAATCAGTGTAAGTCCAGNTGACATTTTTTCTTCCAGCAAACCTGGAGTAGCCCCTTGGTTATTTTTGATGGAAACTGTCAGACTTTTCCTACTTTAATTCTTCCTCCAATAACAGAGCTCTTATCAAGCTCTGAAATAAAAGATATGTTTTTCATTTTGAAGTGTTATGTCTTTTGGTAAAATGAAAGGAAAATACATTAACTCTGTATTAAGGGATTCTCTTTTTTCTAAACTACTATTGTTTACCAGAGCTGCTAGAAGAGTTGCAGTTTCTAATAATCAAGTGTGAGTTTTGAAGTCTAAATATGCATTTAGCTTTGTCTTTTTCGAATTTTTTTGAGTCCTTACCTCACACCATTATAAAGACTGAAGAAAATATGCCATTTATTACTGATTTTGCATACAAGGATGGGAGGAAAGATGCTGAGTTGTGATGTATCTCTTGAAGAGCCAGTTTTTCATGTTTCAGATAAGAGCTCTATCAACATTAAACTACCAACCATAAACAATAAATATTTACAAATATATGCAATTAAGGGTTTTTTTCATGGTTTCTAAATGTCACAGTAATTGCAGGCTTTGGAGTATGAGGAGGTGTTCCAAGAAGCACTGAGGATTATATCCAAAATACTTATCCAAAATGATTGCTTTCATGCTCTGCTATCATTGGACAGCAATGGGTTTGGGAGTACTTGATGTTAATTCAGAAAATAAAGTCCTTTTCATCATGTGTTATTTTCTGATTCCATTTTAGAGGGAGAGTCTCTAAACACCGAGTAGTGTGCAGCTTTCTAGATAATATTATACATAAAATACGTAGACATTTAATACATAAAATCCCCTAATTCTAGGCATTCCTTGAGAGGTGTTGGGTCCAAAGAGGTAAAAGGTAAGCCTATTGCTTACTGGTGTTTAATAAAAATATATTTCAATTGGTCCTAAAATATTTCAATTTATTACTAATTCCTTCATAATAATTGGATAATCCATTTTTAAATTTGACTATTTCCTACTCAGGAAATCAAAACCTCATTTTTTTGCCCAGATGTTCCGAAGGATTTAGGTAAATTTTTTTCAAATGATTTGTGGTGTTCATAGCTTCAAGTTTGTTTTTTTCTTAAGAAGATCCTTTTCATCTTTTATTATCACAGAACAGTCACATCTGTTGGGAACTGGACCAGCAGGAATGCAGATGACCTTTTTTTTCTGGAATAGACTTCCTATATTTTTTTAGAACATGGTCTGGAGCAGTATTTTTACACATTATCACAAGTGAAAACCTCTTATTGGATTATGAAAAGCACATGGCATTGACCTAATGTTGTTTTATTCTGATTAAGGTATTGAGGCCAACGGGAGCAGGACTTGGCCAATATTAAACACTTTCAAAAACCCCTTTAAAATACACAACTAAACTGTGTGGGGTTATTCTAGACTATGCTATTATTAGATTTTTTTTCTTTTCTATATAATACAAAGGTTTGTGAAGTTATTTTATACTGGAGTAAATAATAGCCTTAGGTATATGAACTTAAAATGCTCCTAAGACAATTACTTTGCTGACATCACCTTATAGCAAAAGGCAGCCTGCACTTAATAACACCTGTTCCGAAAGGTGACACTGTGTTAATTAACACCATGGAGAAGAATTAGATGGTAAGGTGTGGCTGCACAAGGCTGTTAAATTCTGTGGTCAGAACACAGCTAAGAATCCACTAGCAGAAGAAAATCATAATGCTTGCTTCACCACAGTTATGGACTATACTCAAGAATATAATTAATAAGTTGGCAGAAAAAGGTTGTTAATAATAGAGTTATCTGTGCTCATATGAAAGAATTCCCTAATTAAGGAAGTAGCAGATAGGAACCATGCAGAGCATAGAGTTTTATTGCCCTTTTTTTTTAAATATTTAAAAATAAACAGGATTAATTATACCATAATGGTAAGCTAATTGATAATTTCATTTTTCCAAGGACATTTTTAATCCTATTATTCCGTTTAATCATGCAAATGGGTGGACAATATTTTGAAGATTTACCTCAAATAATTTATGTATATATTTCTAAGGAAACCACTAACAGAGCTAACAAGTTTTTAGTCAAAGAGAAAGAAAAGATCAAATACCAACCATAAAAAGTTGGTAAAATTCACAATACAAAAGGCCCTTTCCTGCAGAGCTGCACCAGCATTTGTGCCTTGCAAATAGATGTTTACCAAAGTTTAGCACACATTACTCAAAAGCTTAGAAACAAGAGTGACATCACTGGTTGTGCAGTCACAATTTCTTCTAGAGAATGGTTGATATTCTTTGGGAAAAGTAACTTTATGTCAAAAATTCTAGTGCTGAGTGGTTTGGTGTAGGAAATTTTTCTTGATGGTCTGGAGACACATTTGAAGCAGAAGTCTGTTGTTTCCTCCAAATATGACAGAAAGGTAAATTAAACCCAAGTGACCACATGACAGCTCAGATGCACGAGCAACAGATGGCAGTAGGTTATTTATTATTTTTACATTGTGTTGCAGTGGATCTATGCTTCTATAATTTCAAGACATTGCAGAGGATATGTACATATTAATTAATGAGTGTTCTAAGTCCTTTTCCATTGTTTACCTCTAACATACTCACCCCATCTCCTCCTCCTGACACAGGAATTTCACAGTCTGAAAATACAGGGAAGGTTGATCTCACTAATATTCTAAATTGTCAGAACCATTTTTTATGACTTTATGGGCTTTATTTGTTGCTGCTTTTCTAAGTCCTGCACCTGTTTTACACAGCACTTTTGGAAGTTTGAAGGATGATATAGGAGATGTCCTTACTTTAGGACCCCAGCATGACATGTGGAGTATCCAGTGTATCAGATAATCAGAGAATCAAGGAGTGGTTTGGGTTGGAAGGGACCTCAAAGCCCATCCAATTCCACCCCCTGCCATGGGCAGGGACACCTCCCACCAGCCCAGGTTGCTCCAAGCCCCGTCCAACTTGGCCTTGGACACTTCCAGGGATCCAGGGGCAGCCACAGCTTCTCTGGGCACCCTGTGCCAGGATCTCACAGAAAACAATTTCCTCCTAATATCCAGTCTGCTCTCTGTCAGTGGGAAGCCATTCCCCCTTGTCCTGTCACTCCATCTCTTGTCAATGGTCTTTCTTCATCTTTCTTGGAGCCCCTTCAGGCACTGGAAGGCCATAAGTTGGTCCCCCCAAAGCTTCTCCTCTCCAGGCTGGACAATCCCAGCTCTCCCATCCTTTCCCCCCAGCAGAGCTGCTCCAGCCCTCTGACCACCCTGGTGCCTCCTCTGGACTCTCCAGAGCTCCATGTCCTTGCTGTGCTGCCCCCAGGGCTGGAGCAGCTCTGCAGGTGGGGTCTCACCTGGGGGCAGAGGGGCAGAATCCCCCCCTGTCCTGCTGCCCACGCTGTGGGACCAGCCCAGGGCACGGGGGGTTCTGGGCTGAGCCATGTCCAGCCTCTCCCCCACCAGCACCCCCAGGTCCTTCTCCCAGGGCTGCTCCATCTGCTCATCCCAGCCTGGATTCATCCCGGGGGTTGTCCCAGCCCAGGAGCAGCTCCAGCCCTTGGCCTTGTTAAACCTCAGGAGATCCCAGGGGACACTCCTGGGGCTTGTCCAGGTGCCTCTGGATGGCCCCGTCCTGCAGGTGTGTCACTGCACCCTCAGCTCGGTGTCACCTGCAGAGCTGCTGAGGTGCTCAGTCCCTTCCTCTGGGTCATTAATGAAGATATTCAATCACACTGGTCCCAGTATGGGCCCCTGGGGGCTCCACTGGTCACTGGTGTCCACTGGCACTCAGACACTGACCACAACCTCTGGATGGGACCACTTTCTTGTCCCTCTAGTCATACACTCATTGAATTCATCTCTCTTAAACTCAGAGAAAAGGATATTGTGGGGGACTGAAGTCAGGGGAATTAAGTGACTGGAACTAATGTGTCTAAGAGGAGCAAAGACAGTATCAACAGTATATTTTTGTGAATGATACCAATTCACTCTAAACAGCCATGCCCAATATTCCAGTAATCTTGAGGAAATTACAGGGCTGCTCAAGACTTGTGTCACAATGCTTTATGAGAGTATGCAATTAACTTTAGAATGGGGAAATAATGGTGATCTTCAGTAGCAGTTCCTATGTAATAAATATCCTTTTAGAGTCAAACTGCAGCAGGGAAAGCATTATAGAAGCATTGATTTTTTTTTTCAGTGTGATATTCTAATTAATTAAAGAAACGCAGAAACTTTTCCAGGGAATCATTTGAACTTCATATCATTTCACGTCAACATATTTTCTCTGTAATTTTTGTGATGATGTAATTTTTGTGATGATGTAATTTTTCATTGCAGATAAAACTATTTAATTCCTTGCTGTTCTCTTTAGTTGCATGTGCCATCCTCTATGGTGAGCAGAGAGTAATCATAAAGAATTTGCAAAAGAAGAGTGTCCAGGTCACGTCTACCTGCTGACAACAGTCTGTGTTACACTGTGCTTCCTGTCTTTTAATAGAGGAAATTACAACCACTTTCATAAGGATTCCAGCTGAGAAAAATGCTCTCTCTAAACTTTGGAGAACCTACTTGAAAATGGAATAAAAAGTCATAGTAGGACTTTTTGCAGAAAAGTTCCCATTGGTAACCACTGTTCTTCAAATCTGCATTTGTGTGGGCCTTTTAAAGCTACAGGAGACTGTAGAAGAGTCTGATTTAAAAGAGAGTATATTTGACACTCACTGCTGTAAAAGGAATAGTTGATTTTGAAGCTCAATTTCCTTCTTAACACTGGAAAAATATGACTCAGTACAAATATATTCTGAGACCAATAGATATGATTGCGAAAATGGAATTTGATGATAAGTGTAACATAAATAAATAAGGCTTTCTTCACACATCTGTTCCACATAATGATCATTAAAACACATATAAGTAATAGAAATGGTTAATATATGGGGTAGTGTGGTTACTCCTGATAATCTGTATTTGTTCTACATGTGCAGTTTTTGGCACAAAGGCATACTAAAATCTGATTTTAGTACAATATCCTGGATGTACAGTAACTTTACAGGTTCCAATTTTATTTAGTAATACACTTTCATGTTTGGTGAGAAGGGCTTGAACAGACCTTACTGCATGACAACCTCTTTCATTTTAAGCAGGTAAGTAAGTTGCAGGGGATTGATATCACACTAGTTCAGTATTTGGAAAAAGAAGATTTCAAATCTGCAATTCAGTTTAACAATCCACATTCAAACTGATTTGCCTCACTGAGTTCAGCAGTCACAAGAGAATGTTGTCTCAAGGTGGGACTACTGCCAGCACTGCATCAGATCACCTGGATTTGTTTAATCCAGTCTTGAAAACCTCTAAACACTGACAATATCAGTAAACTGAAATATAAACATTTCATAGCACATCTTTATCTGGACATTTTTTTTGGAATGTGATGTCAAATTATGTTAGTTTATAAAATAGACTAGTCAAATGAAAACTTATCTCCTGAAGCAACCCTAGATTTAAATATGAGGAGGAAAAGGTATATTCTTAATTTTTTTACCTAGTATGGTCACAGTGAAACAACTAAACACACCAAACCATTTTGACTTTATTCTGTCTAATAGTGAAATGGTTGTTTGTTTACTTTATGCCCTTGGAATAACAGCAGAGTCAAGGAGCATCTTAATTTCCAGAGTGTTATGAGGTTTTAATTGAGTTCCTAGAAATCAGGGATTTCTGATGACCACAAACTCACAAATAACTTATGAATATCATAAGTAAATCCTATTAGTCATAACATGCCTGCAAGATGAAGTATATTGATGCAGAAAGTCCATGTTCTTATTTTTGATTTTTGAATGCTAGAAACAGCACTCCATGCTCACGTTAGACATGGTTTTTCACAAAACCAGTTGTTGCTCTCACTGATTTAGTTCAGTGTGTGGTGTTAGAACTGCTTGTTATGCAAATTTCTTACTTCTCTTAAGATGTGCACACACAACCACCTCGCTCCACCCTACTCCCCTTACATGTCGTGTAAATGATCTCCAACTACTCACAGGTTCATAAATAAAATGAACTTTCCAGAAATTATAAAGTTATTTCTTGAAAATGATTTCTGATTGACTTCTAGTTACATATCAGCCATATTTGCTGTTTTCCATAGATATTCAATACAATTATGCTTTACTAAGCACAAGTATTCATAAAAGGATTTGTTTAAAACTATAAGCATTCAGACTGTCAAGACAAATTTCAGGTTTGCAGTTTGCACAATGTTTTGCATAAACTTTTGTATTAATAACTAAATGTCAAAAAGGAGTCCATATTCAATTGTGGTGTAACTAAACACACCTTGAAAACTGTAGGCAGACAAGCTACATATTCTTTATTTTCCTGACAATTTAGTTTGAGAAATTCTGCTTAAATTGCGTATTAGATTACCATATTTGTTTTTTTTTTGGTATGTTATTAATGTTTACTCAGAAACTAAAAATAGTGCAACAAGGAAAATAAGCAAATTATGAATTTTCAAGAAAGAGCCATTAGGCAATTTTTATACACTGAAGAAAACCCCAGTAATAATTTGGACAGCTTGCACTTTGTGAGTGTTTTGTAATATGAGACACACAAGAGGAGGCAAAGCCTTTCCTTCTCTGGGGATGCTGATCTCTGATTTGTATTCAGGTGCCCACACCCCTCTCTCTTGGCAGACTCTCATACTGGAGTTAGGAACCTACATATCTCTGGGAAGGCTGTTATCCATTTGAAGACAGGGTTGTCATCCACTCAAATAATCCTTATAAACAGTTCATTCAGGTTTCACCAGGCTATCCTTCCTTTAATTCTAGGGAGCAGAGTTTTTTCTCCAAGTACTCTGAGCTACTGTTCAAAGGTGGTATATAATTGTTAATCAGGCAGGATTTTACTGATGCAGGAATAGGTCACAGCCAGGGAGTGATTACAAGGTCCTCATAGTTAAAGTGCCACATTCACTCAGGATGTAGATGTGTATTTTTAACACCTACCAGACCTGTAATACTACAGCCATCATGTCCCTCCCTTCTAGGACTGACACACACAACCCCACAAGAATATCTTGTAATTCTTCTACTAAAATGCCTCCCAATCCCTCTGACCTACTACTGTGTGTCTGCTGCTCACATTACTATGGGATCCAGAATTATTTTCCTTGCACTCATTATAACATTATTATATCTGTTTGTAAAATGCTTAGGAACTTTGAAATTTGTCCAAAATTAAACTTAAATGTAAATGTTTTACATTTTCACTCACAGTATTATTGAAAGAATATTTTAGAGCTGGTCATTGTTTCAATTTATATTTTTACTACTAATTCTAGGATTTCAATGCTGAGATTTAGACCCTTCAGCTTAACTGTCTAAACATAGATTTACGCTTGTGATTCTAGCATGCTGTGCTTAGAGAAAGAATTGGACTTTTTTTTGAGAGGAAAATTTAAAAAAAAAAGCCCAAACCCCCAACCCAAACCTAAAGCACATTATTTAGTGCAAGTGATCCTCCTTGCTTATTTATTAACAGTAAATGTAGCATGCTAACACTTTTATTCCTTTACAAGTTGTAAAGATATGTCTAAGTACAGAAATAAAGCTCAGAGCATGCTAATACCTGGTAGTAAGTGAGATTTAGGGTAAAAGGTGTTTGTAAGGAAGAATAGTAGGGAACAGCTGATACTTTGAGGTCACTGGAACTGTGTTGCAGCAAATACCAACCAAACACAGAGTCAGTGGTAGCCCAAAGCTGCAGGAAGATGGAGGGGTCCACAAAGCCTGGGACATCTCCAAGGTCAAGGAGAAAAAAAATCCATTAGCACCCAAAATGGGGAAGTCATTAATTCTTTGGAGGAGAGCAATTTCCTTGTGAAGGCCATGGAAAAATCCCAATTAAAATCAGTCAAGGGTACTGTCGTGTGCAAAATGATTTCTTTGGTGGTGAAAGGTGACTTCCTCAAGCCCTTTCCCCCCCAGGAACACAAAAATTAAAGAGGTTTTTAGTTGGTTGTTTTTTTTTTAATTTGTTTGTTTTTTTCCCTAAAATAGGTTGTATTCAAGGTCAAGAGATGTTTTGTAAAGAAGTGTAGTTATGTAACTTATTTCTTTCACTATTTTTACCATGGGCTTATCAAACCTATGGCATTAAAATAGGCAAAATGTAAATGCAGATAGAACATGGAATATGCTGAGAAGACAGCAGAAGAAATAGCAGGCATTAAAAATAGTAATAATAAAAGGAAAACTTAAAAATCAGCACACTGTAAAAAATTTTTGCACCTTTGTAAAACTGACTCATGGCCAAGCCAAGAGAGCCACGAGAAAGGTGTAAATGAGACGGTACTGATTGCAAAGATTACAACATATGGAAATTTTGAGAACAGGTAAAATTAGCTTCTTTTGGTAATAGTTAAAATTTGGAGAATATTGCAACAACAGAACAGGTCCCCCTGGACTGAAATGTCTTGTGCGTCCAAAACAGGAGGGTGAAAAAGGAACTGATAAGGCAGTGTTAGAAGGGAATGTAAAGTGTGAGAGACACAAGGAGTGCTTGGGGAATATGTGCATCCAGGTATTTCTCAAAGGTTGTAGTGACTGCATTTGATGATATACTACAGTATTATTATGTAGGAAGTGATTAAAAGAATAAAGTCTACAGAGCTGTGAGGTGATTTTCTAGGGAAAGGGAGAGATTAGGAGGTGTTACTGAGGGATTATAAATATCTAGTAATACCGGAGTTTACTGTAATTAGTACAGTGGAACTAAAAATATAAAACAAAAAGAAACAAAAAGATAGATGACAGAATAAATAAGGACAAACTTCTGACTCTTTGTGTATATAGAACTCATAAAAAAATTCCAAAGATAAATGTTTTTGCCTATTTTACCTTAATAATATTTCTGTTTGTTTGTCTCATATTGAGCGGATCCACATTCATCCCAATTTAACTGTGATTTTATTAGAATTTTGAACATATACTAAAACTGCAAAAACAGTTCATATAATTGGTGAATTATCATAATTGTTGCTCATTTGTGAAAAACACTCAGATTCTCAGACCTGGAGAATATCATCACATAACTAAAGTCAGAATTCTGATCAAAATTTTTTCTTCGGTCAAATTTATTTTATAATTGTGTTGGGTATTTTTCTCTGAGGTTTTGTTTTTATGACTGCCTAGTGCTAGGTTCAGTCTGAAGCAATTTTATTTGCCCTACATTTCTTCAGATGGTGTTACACCATAGGAAGCAATAAAAAGTCTTGTACTGTTGGATGCCTTTAATAATGTCGAATAATGACATCCAGAAACACCTGATATTCTCCGTGATACCACTGGTAACCTCTGCGAGAGGGCTCTTGTTATCTGTGCCATGCAAATAGACTGGTTGCCAGGTATGTGCAGGAGAGGTCAAAAGAACATGCTAAAAAAGAAAGAAAAATCCTAAATGTGAAGTTTCTGATTAAAATATGATACATGATAAGGGTTGTAATATGATATGTTTTTATACATATATACATGTATTCATACAGAAATATGCTACAAATTTCTTCAGCTTATATACTAATATTTTACTTATATGAGGATTTAAATATATTGAATAAATTTATTTTTCAATTATATTAAAAATATTATAATCGTTGGAGATATAAGATTTGCTCTTTATGGTAAAAAGGCAAACAGAAGAATAGGAAATAAACCTGAGTGAACTGTCAGCAAAGAGAGTTGAATTGTCTTATCTAGTTCTACTGATAGGTTAGAATTAAATACGAGCAGGAGGATACCCTAAAAAGGAGTGTATCCATTGAATGGTTCCAAAACAAGTGGCAGGAATGATAAAAAATAAGACAAGGTTATTGTTATGGACTGCTAATAACATTCAGGTTAGGACTTTTCACTCAGATGTGTGTTTGCAGAATGTATGGTGTCCTTCAAGATGGTATGTTTGGATTTTTTTCCCTGTACTTTTTGTTTATTGGTTTGGTTTTGGTTTTGGTTTCATTGGGTTTTTTTTGTTTTTTTTTTTTTCCTTTTTAATTCTTTTTAAACTGTTCCATTTAGTTGTCTACCTTGAAGACACCAAACTTAAGGAATAGCTTAAGAGGCCATCAGATATTTGTACATATATTTAAACAAGAGGGAGAAAGGAAACTAAAATAACATCAGCACAAATATTTTCTATTGCACATTTTCCTACATGTGGACCAGTATTCTAGAGAATAGCACATGTATTTGTTAAAAAAATTCTCTTAGCCCTCATAGCCACTCATGACAGAACTCATTATATTTCCCAAGATATATTTTTTCCACATCAATAGCAATTTATTCTTTTTTTACAGAAGATTAAAAATTATTTTATATTATCAGCTTTTCATAGATTTATTATTTTACTGATACTTCTTCATAGTATTGGTACACCATGTGGTCTTTAGTCTTTCCAGCAGCTTTGAGAACAGTGAATTGAAAGACCATATAAGATCTTTTCCGTATTAACTGAAATAATATGTGCCAGAGGTGTGAACATCCTCAGGATTTCTCTGGTTAAGAAAATAAATCATCTTCCCTCTCCTTATTCTTCTTTTCTGTGAATTTTTATGTGTCTTTGCCCTGCAAAAAGAACCTTCAAATGAATGTACACAGCAGTTAATCAGAAAAACATAAAACTCATTACTGGTAGATGTGGTAGTCAAAAGTTGTACTTTTGAGATCAGACATTGGGTTGGCTGTCTTTTAAACCTAGAATTCTCTGTGTGGATCATAGCATTTCTCTTTTTACATTCCCCACTACTTTGCTTGCAATATGGACACAAATTATTGATTTCAGATTTGCACTCAAAATAATCAAATCATTGAAACCAGTTAGTTTGCTTCCCTCTGGAGTATTTTTTTTTAAATTTTCTTCCTTTTATTTTATAGCAAAGAGGTAGCTATGAATTATTATATTGACTTCATAATACCTAAAAGTCTTGGCCACTTTTTTCATGAAACAAGGACAGTCAAATTGTGTTTATCACACAGCCTGGATTGAGAGAATTTTGCATTGTTCTTACCATAGTAGAAGTAGCAGTATGAATAACTGTCTTCTAGAAATGAACGGAAATAATGATGAGCTTCAGATTACAATGATATTAGAAAGTAAAAGGAAAGCTTTTTTTAATCAAAATAGAATTAAAGAATAAATTAAAAAAAATCTTCGTTGGGTAAAAAAATGTCAAATTTACTAGAAATCATTCAGAATGTAGTAATGTATATTTTAAAAGTTTTTTGGTTACCTGAAAAAATAGAAATAATATTTATATAATTTTAGAAGAAATTGATGTTTGTTTTATTTTAATCTTTACAGTGATTTGTTTCAAGGGGTTAGTGTCACTTTCAAACCATGTTTACCATTTCCTCTATTTCCGTCCTCTAAAAATTCCAGTACTAAACGAAACATAATTTCTTTAGGATGTGGCTATGGATAGAAAAGGATTGTAAGCTACTCTAAATGTCAGTAACTGGGATGAAATAAGTCATTCCTGGATATTACATGGTAGGACACCTTTCCTCATGTCCAGTGTCTCCTGTATCATTTAGCAGCGAAGTCTAGAAGGGCATAACCAAAATAAAACCAGATGCTACAACTCTTAATCATATTATCCAAATGACACCACATCTGATGATATGTCATTTTTAATTCCCCACATCTGGCCAAAGGTTTCTGTTCAGCACTGCAAAATTCTGCTGAAAAGGAGCAAAAGTATTCAGGCACCTCATGCTTGCAGTATAGACACATGAAGAAAAGTTTGAGAGAGAGAAAACATTTGAAAAATCGTTGCTCCCCAGTGGTTTGTGGTTAACTGAGGCAATTTGTCCAACATGCGACTGATTCCACTGGGCATAAAAAGAAGTTTATGTGTTTGGAGAGAACCTGTGATCCCTAGACCCGTCTCTCCTAGGCAGAGCAGGGCTAACATTGATCAATTTCTTTGGGCCTCACCCTGGCAATACTTGAATATTTCCAAGAATGACTTTTTCACAGCCTCTTTGTCAAACTACTGCGATATTTAACCAAAGAGTGAAAAAGTTTTTGCTTGCATCTAATTGCAGTTTCAAGCATCAACTTGTGCCTGTTTTCTCTGCCAATGAGGTCTGTCTGTCACTGCTTTTTGAACTAATGTCATGTAATTTCGAAATAATATGATGGAACTTGTGTTAAATTCATTGTGAGCAAGCTAAATTTCTACTAGTAAAAGAGTTTGTGCAGAGCACTGACTTTTTGCATCTCATGGTTTTCTTTGAAAAGAGGTGGGGGCATATGAGTGAGAACCTTCTGTCTCCTCCTGCTTGTGTGTTGGAATCTATACATTCAGGTGATTAATATATGCTGAAAAAGGTAAAACAGAGGTAAAAGTGCCTGAGACAAGAGCAGCATCAAAACAAGAAAGTGACTGCAGCAGATTTACAAACTGGAGAAAAA
Source organism: Sclerurus mexicanus (assembly GCA_013396755.1). Lineage (NCBI taxonomy): Eukaryota > Metazoa > Chordata > Aves > Passeriformes > Furnariidae > Sclerurus > Sclerurus mexicanus. Next base: position 3,031 of record VWZF01000067.1, on the reverse strand, counting down.
AAATGCAGCAAAACTGACTGAATAGACAGAGGTTTTTGCTACCCAATTAAAATTTTGTAGCAGAAATATGTCCTAGTTCTCTTTGGAGCAAATCCTCTGTGTGTATGTTCATTTACTCTCTTAAAAATCTAAAGATCTTAAGACAGTGTGCTTTTGATGGCTGGTTCTCTGATTACCAGGTAACCAGCAGGCATCTTGCAGCTTTCATCCCAGCACCTCTGATTGTCATTTTGAGGAGTCTTGGTTGCTGCTGTCAGATCATTATACCATTTCACAGCTACATTTACCTTAACACTGTCATTTGTAAAACTAGTTTAGAAAATATACTGGAAATTTTTTTTCCTGGTGTTTTTGTTTGTTTTTTTTTTTGTTTGGTGTTTTTTTTTTGTTTGTTTTTGGTTTTGTTTGCTTGGGTTTTTTATTTTCCCTTTTTTTTTAATTTTAATTTTTTATTTTTATTTTGGTGATGGTTTATTGTTGCCCCATTGTTAGCTGTCCCTGTATCAATGAGCTCACTGCTATCTGAAATGTCACAAATGGAATTGTGGTCTTATGCCTACTGTTCAAAACCTCTTACGTCTCCCACATAAATAACTACTGCTTTCTTGTGCCTAGCTACAAAGCATTGAATAATTTAATAACATGCAACTACACAGGCTGCATTTTTGCTGTCATTAAAGTATTATTATCTTCTACCATCTGCCTGCTGATTTTCCACTCGAACATTTTGGTAGATAAGGAAAATCTCAAATGTTCCTTAGAAAAGTCATGGCTTTACTCACAGTATCAGGAGTGGCAGTAAAAGACCCAGTGTTCTTTGAGTTGCACTGAAAACTACAGCAAATGACAGAGGAGATTGACTTTCTGAATGGATTTTTTAAAAAGCATTGTGCACAGGACATTAGGATGATTTCCTGTGATTCTTTCCTGAGCCTCACTGCTTGGCATCACAATGGTTTATAAAAGAATGACTAATCCTCTCACAAAGTTCTTGTGAGGAAATAATACCTCCCATCATTTTGCGCAGGATGGAGACTGCTGAGAGACTGGGCTCAAGTTTTATTTGAAGAGAAGGAAATTGAGAAGGTGTGTCTCAGGATATAGACATAAACTGCTTCTCTCTTCATCTCCTGAACTAAACTATTAACTCAGACCTTTTTGGCTGCCTCTGTAATAAAAATGTTTGCATCTTGTTTCAAAAAAACCCAAAAAATCCACAAAAATTGCTGTTAATACACTTAATTGTTGTTTCATTTCTGCCTCGAGCAGCATGATGTTTCCTGGTGGAAGGAAGTAATTTCTTTCCTGTAGTGATTCAGTCTTTGTAAAAACCTGTAGTCACTGAGGAGAAGAGTTGCTGCAAGCCCCTTCTTTCACTCTATTTTCTTTTTCCTGGGCCTCACAAATCATTTAGTGAGATCAGTCCTGAGCATAGAGCTGAAGTTTCTGTAGATATGGTGTCATTGGGTGACTTTTCAGAAACACTTATTCTGATCTCACTGACCCTTTTTTGCTTATATACCTCTGCATATTTTTATGTGATACATATGAAAAATAAGACTGGAGATAGCATAGTAATGTAATGATTTAGAAAGTAATAAAAATAAATCCTAGATAGATCCATATCCTAAGTGTACCCTGGATACCCTAAGCATAACCTAAATGTCACTAGTATTTACTACTCATTCTTCGGAGTAAATGTTAAAGACACTACAGTTTATGCATCAAAATCCTTAATGTTACAGTCTTCATAGTTAAATAGTTCTAAAACTGCCTAAAAATTCAGTAAAATCATGTGGGCTTATATGAATCTTATTGAGTCTTGAGCCTTGCCTTCCTAATGCATATTTTCTACATGGTTAATGCACTTAATATTGCTATTTTAATTGCCATTACTCACTGTGCTTACTGCTAGTTTTGTAATTACTGTTGCTATTACTGCTGCTATTGTTATTGACCTGGCATTTATTACATAACTAATATGCTAGTAATGTGTTAAATAATTTGACAGCATGCAACTACACAGGCTGCATTTTTGCTGTCACTAAGGTATCGCATTTTGTCAAGAGATGGTGCCAAAACTGTGTGTGAGCCTTGTCCAGAGCTACCCCAGTTGCTGTGACCTTGTGGTAGCTTTTTTTGTTTTAAATGAAAAATTATAGATTCTTGTTAAAAATACAGAGCTTTGACCTCCTAATTTTAACTTACAGTGCAGCTATGGATAAGCAGGTGTTTCTCAGAGCAGTGGTGCCCCTTCCCAGGAGCACAGATTTTCTACAGCAAACATATCCTGAAAATATGTCGAGCTATGTCAGCAACACTGTGCATGGCTGCTGCATTAAACCCAGAGGTGGATCAAAGCTTGCTGGAGATAATCCCCCCCAAAAACTCAGCTGAGCAGTTTTGCCAGATCTGTGTGATGCTTTTGCTTCAGATGCTGTTGAACCAGCCAGATAAAGTAGTTGTCAGATAGTTAAATCTAAAGGCCTTCCTTAAATTGTTGTATGTTGAGGCTCTATTTAGGAAGAATTAATTATGAAAACTATTCCATGGCCTACAATGCACTGGAGAACCAACTGTTCCCAGTCCCTGTCTTCCTCCAGGATGATCTATCCTGTGACACTTTAGCAGAGCTGACTTTTTCTCTTGATAGAGATAACTTAACAGAATTGCTGCCAAAAAAACAACAGAAACTGTTGGATCAAATGAAATATATTCTGGATATGGAGTTCATGCTGGTGGTGGCAGTTAATGGAACTGAATTCTGCAGTGCTCCCTTATATTATTTGTCTTACATTAGACAGGAATTTTAACTTCTGACAATATTAAAGACATTTGTCTGTTAATACCACACCTATGCAAAAAAACATATAGTAAAGTGTTATTGCTTGCTTTATAGGCATAACAATTTAAACTTTACAGCTGACATGGAAATGTGTTCTTTGCATATTCAAAGTATACACAAAATGTCATTAATCCCATCCAGAAAGTCATGTAAGTATGTCACATTTCATCATCATGGCTAGGCTTT
>VWZF01000065.1:8262-24712 GCA_013396755.1 Sclerurus mexicanus | reverse complement strand
CTAGTAATTACAAGTAACTAAAATCTAAATTCAAAGCAAGCATCTCTATTTATATCAGAAATAGTGGTGAATACTACTTAGGACTTAACATTGAACAATTGAAAAAACCATGAACTATGCCACTACTTTTCAAGTATTTTTCTTCAGGCCAGCCTTGAACTTCCAGAATACTATGTTATGTTGGGCTATATTTTCATTTTCATTAATTATATTTCTGCTACTGAGGTCAGTGAGCTCCAGTGTTCTCAATGGACAGGAATCATGCTGCTGGGATGTTAGTCTAATGCTAGCCTGTTCAGCTATCTAAGTAAATTCCTTGGGAGCTGTAGGTCATATCTTTTTGAAAGTGTCTAGATTCCTAAAAATATGGTAGAAATAAACATATCATAGAGGGATCCTGTAGTGATGGGAGTACTCTGTCCAACATGCCTATAGAGTCTATAGATAAGGTAGTTTGCTATATTTACCTTATAGTCAGCACAAAGAAGCAACTGTAGGTTGTCATTCCTCTCACTCTAAGGCTTTTTTTTTTTTGCAATTATTTAGATGAATCATGTTTTAGAAGTGACAGCTTCATTCCATTGACCCTCAGAGGTTCCTAGCTAAGACACAGACACTCCTGCGATGAAATGCTAAGTGAAATGCCTGCTTGCATCTCTTGATACAAAAGAAAATCTACAAATCATCCCACTGTGCTTACACACTCTCAGATTCTGAGTCTTCATGCACCTGGCAAAAATTGTTGCTACCCTTCAGTGTCCCGAATTAGATTACTATCTGGATCAGTACAGTGATATGCAAAGTTTAAAAAAGTATTACAATAACCTGTAAACACATTCTTGACATCAAATACTGCAAAAAGCCTTCTTTCCTGGCAGGTTGTAAAGTAAAAGGGCATATGTAAAAGGGCATACTGTGTTATTAAAAAAAAAAAAAATGTATTTCCCAAATGCAAACCACAAATTGGAAAAAAAGCCTTTAAAATCAAACTGCATCACATTTTATCTCTTTTTTGAAATATGGCCAGATGAAACCATTAAGTGTGGATCTCATTGCACAAAGTATGCAGAATTCAACCACTAAGCCACTATACTGAGACTGTTGTGCCAACCAAAACATATCAAGACTAGTTATGGTCAGTAAAATCTCTAAATTAAATGGATGTTCTCCATGTTTAGAACACTTCCTGAAGTCAGGGAAAATACATTTTTTTTTCTTAGATATGGGGAAGTCTTTTGGTATCCATCTATTAATTGAAAAAAAACAAAGTCACAATTCAAGATAGAAAAAAGGAAAAGTAATCCATTATTCAGTTTAGTAAATTTTTAGGGGCCAAATTTGCATCAATCAAGGTACTCATAAGATTAAGGTTTACTGCTGTATGCCCACAAACCCCTTCATTTCTGATGAAACTTGAAGGCAGGGGTGTAAGAACTATGAGCAGTATGACTAAACATTTTGTATGAATATATATATACACATATATATATATATATATATATATTTGTGTTGGGAGAAGTCATATAGACTTGTATTTGAGAAAGGAGTCAGGTAACCTTCATATGCCATAACTTCTCAAAAATGAGGAGAGCTAAAGAAATACTGCTAATTAATTTTTCCTGAAGTATATTCACACATTTAATGACTGATATAGTCCTAGACAACTAGAAAAGCATCAGAAACTCTTAGATCTGTGGTTATCTCACTTTTGTATGTGGAGGGAAAACAGTTCAAATTCCTTTCAGTCAAAAAAATTGCTTGCACATTTTTCTGTAAACTTCCATCACTCTGCATGAGGTGATATTGTGATCTAATTTGTTATCTGGTCATAACATCACCATCTCTTGGCACCATATTCTAAACTTTAAATAACTGCAATATTTCTTTTGATTCCTGAGTGAAGGGAATTATGTGCAAATCAGCNGCCTTTAAAATCAAACTGCATCACATTTTATCTCTTTTTTGAAATATGGCCAGATGAAACCATTAAGTGTGGATCTCATTGCACAAAGTATGCAGAATTCAACCACTAAGCCACTATACTGAGACTGTTGTGCCAACCAAAACATATCAAGACTAGTTATGGTCAGTAAAATCTCTAAATTAAATGGATGTTCTCCATGTTTAGAACACTTCCTGAAGTCAGGGAAAATACATTTTTTTTTCTTAGATATGGGGAAGTCTTTTGGTATCCATCTATTAATTGAAAAAAAACAAAGTCACAATTCAAGATAGANGTCAAAAAAATTGCTTGCACATTTTTCTGTAAACTTCCATCACTCTGCATGAGGTGATATTGTGATCTAATTTGTTATCTGGTCATAACATCACCATCTCTTGGCACCATATTCTAAACTTTAAATAACTGCAATATTTCTTTTGATTCCTGAGTGAAGGGAATTATGTGCAAATCAGCCCTCTAAGGAACCTGTAGATATTGCAGGTTTTTAAAACCCAGTTCTTGTTCCATTATTCCAATGCAATAAGTTCCCTGCTGTTACTTTAAGCATTGTAAATCATTTTAGTTCTATGCAATTTTTTGGCTTAATATTACATATGTAATTATAGGTTAATTGAAATTGCCAACTTCCTAATATAATATTCATAAGTCCAGGTTATTTCATACAAGTATTTGGTCACACATGAGACATCTGAATCAAATTTTGCTTTGAATTAAATAAAAAATAAAAGTGCCTTCAGTGTTAGGCTTAACATGTCATACTAGACATTGGAAAAGTTAATGAATTTGTGCAGTAAAATTAGGACAACTATGAATATCAGAAGATGCATAATCATCTTCTTCTTCAGTCTTATTGACAATTTATACTATAAAAAATTATCTCTGTATAAGAAACTTCAGTGATTTGTAATTAGTGGCAAAACAGAATCATATTTTTATGTCAATGTTCCTAAGTATCTCTCTGTTTCAATGACTGTCTGGTGCATTGAAAGTTATGTCCTCAGCTTGCTCATGGTGTATTGCTGCTCAGTTTCTAACAGGCAACAGGTGTGACATGGGACACACACAGTAAATTTGCTAGTCAAAATGAGAATTATTTAAAATTAAAAACATAACCTCATGAAAATGTAAGCCCACTGAACCCTTTTGTATACTGTATGCTTAGTAAGAACATTGTTTCATGGCAATATCAGGAAGCTTTATCAATAACTAAACCAAAAGCCACTAACGCTCTAAACACTAAATGTGCACTAATGGTTCAGTCAGCCTTTCTGACCAAACTACTGACTGCAGGCTGTGTTGTAGGTAACTGCTGGTGTCCTTCTCTGCACTGACAGTCCCAGGTGACAGAGCTCAGGCAGAATTTCCACACAAGTGCTACCTAAAATACCTGGACTAATAAGACATTAGCCAGCTGCTGAAATGGTGAGTAGGATGGTGGGGGAACTAAAACAGAACAAAACAAAATTGTCTAAAGCAGAGTCATATTTTTCTCAATAGAGTGCTAGTTCTAAAGTTGAAGGACAGCTGTGATCTAACCTTATGCATTGTTTCCCTACTGTTTCTCATGTCAAAGTAGCCTGCTAATACATCAAAGGGTAATAGAGCTCCTACAGTACTAATGTAATTATTAGAAAAAAATTAAAAAGACTTGCTACTGATCTTGAATGCACAGACATCTGTGAATGGTTTTATCTACATATGGTTTTATGCAGTATTTGCTGTGTAGATACTTTTAGTGAAACAGTCTTTGATGTCTGCATTGGGAGGTGAAAGATAGCTGGCTGTGAGTTTGCAATGGCACAATACTTCTAGTCACATACCCACTGGTGTTTCTTCTCCATAGCCATCAACAGAGCGATGATGAAGTTGAATGTGATTTCTCTGAGACACTTTCTATAACTGAATTCTCTGAATTGGAAGTGTTTCTGGCTCTCAGGCCACATAAAAGATTAGACTCACATGTGTAAAGACATGAGGGTTGTGTCTGTCTATACAAACCTTTTTCATGTCCTTCCCAAACAGCCTGACTTTTAATGCACATGGCTTTGAGATGTCAGCAATCTGCCATGAACTGAAGACTTGGCTAAGGCAACTTTGGTTAGCAAATTAGTCAGGATGTGTTTCCACAATGTATGCTATTGGCTTATTTATGTTTAATTAATAAGCACTTGTATCTGTTGTAGGGTACAATGGCTATCGAGTGAAGGCTTATTTATTTGCAACAAGTGGCTGAATCTGGTGAATGATTGTCAGAATAACTACAATGAAGCATTTAAAAGGACCTGTTCAGTTCAGATTTTTGGAATACCAAAAACATTTTTCAGATGTCTGCACAATTCTTATTTCTTTAAAAAGACCTGATGCTTCTTTCAGCACGTTATGACCTAAGGAGATAGGAGGTGGGAAGAAACTGTCATAGTATTACATGATTTAAGCAAAAACTAGCACATAAAACAACAGATGTGTCTGAAAGCATAAGTAATAGTATTAAGAAAGAATTACTAGAATTCCTTTTTTGTATCCTAACACAATTATGTATACCCTAGACTTCACAGCGAAGACCAAAGAAGTAGGATCTCCATTTCAAATGACATAGAAATTTAGCATAAACTTTGAGTAACTTGTAAAGTAGGACACCATTAAAAATGTAGACTCTATACATACTCAGATACTAACACTCGTTAAAAAGATTTGTCACCAAAATTTATCTAATTTTAAAAAATGGGCATATCCCACATCATAAAAGACACTGGTCGAAAAAAACCACAGACTGTGTAATATAATGCTTTTTAATGGGATTGGACAGTGAAAGCACCAAATTCATGACAATGGTTTGCCATTAAAGTTAATCTTCTGATCCAAGGTTGATGCTGACTGCATTTCTGTCTGGATTTTTGCCAGTAGCTCATTGGCATTTTAACTGCCTCCAAATAAAAACCATTATTCTTTCACAGAATTATCTTAAATTTTGCTGAAAATTATGGTGGTGAGTAGTTTTCATCCAAGCCCTTTTATTACACCTTTGAATTTTGCTCTCAAGCCTGTACTTGCAAACCAGCAGTGGAAAAAAAAAGTCACACTGGTTCTAGCACCCTTGTGGCATTAAGTGGAATGCAAGCTAAATTTGCAGTCTTCTGAGGATCTTGATTATAAATGGGAATTAGCAGGAGTAAATTTTCATTCTGACTTAGTCTTCTCACCATCAACACCATCTCTAATATTACTGAGGAGACTCTAGAACATGCCCTTTCTCATACCTCACAGAAAGAATGATAGATCTCTTCTTGGGTTGTAAAAGGTTGTGGTCTGTCTATGTGGCTCTCAGGCACAGGCAGATTTTGGCATGCAGTCCATAACAACACAGCTAAATTTACTTGCCTTCCTTTTCACAACCTTCTGCAACTTTCAGACTAGCCATAGCTTAGGTAAGGAGCCAGTATCTCTCCCTCTTAAGCATTAAAACTTCCATATAGCCTGTTCCCCTAAGGCCACATTGACAGTGCTGTACCACTGCAGAAGGTATCGTACCACCACTGCTGTTCTTACTTGATTTGAACATGATTTAATGTGATGATGTTAAATGAAGCTCTATCTTCAGATTATATTTTACTATTGATTCAGTTTCTTAAAGGAAACATTTTTTATTTGTCCCCTTGAATAGTTTTTTTCAGAGCTGTTCTTTGATTTTGCTACACAAATACAGAATATTGTAGTTCATCTTTCCTAGAAATAAAGAAAAAATCTTCAAGAGGTTTTAAAATACAAAAATCTTTTCCCTTCATTGACTCAATGCCATTTTACACACAAAAATATCCAAGTGGCATAAACACTTGTTTCAATTTAAGAAATTACATACTTACAGAGATAGTTTTTGGACACCAGAGGAAGCAGAATGATTGTTGCTGTTTTGCCGGGTGAGTAGTCAGATTCACTTCCCAGTTGTATCCATACAGTTGTCTATAATTTTTTTCTCCTTGATCAATACGAGTGTTTCCATACATCTTCTACTTATCTTTATCAGGTAGCTTCCACACACAAAAAGCAGCTTATATGTGTGGAGTTTAGCAAAGTTAAAATGGAGTTCAAACGGATAACAAATATAATTGAGTACTTCAGATAACCAGCAAGGATCCCTAGGAGGCAATAAATACATACAAATTTTGTGGGTGAAAAAAGTGCTATATTTTTAAATTGTGAACTTTTTCCTTTCATTTTGCAGAACATAATAATAAAACCCATAGAGCACATGACACTACTGGTAGTTTCTACTTAAAGTGAATAGTTACTATTTTTTCTGTGTGCTCTTTATGTTGTTTCTCTGCTTTACAAATAATCCCACTAAAATTAGAGCAGCTATTTAAGCTCTAATAATTAATATTTTCATTCAACACAGGGAAGGGTAACAAAACTGACTCAGCATATAGTCTACCATACTGTTATGTGAGTCTCATTATGTGAGATTTTCATCTTTTGTGTGTACTATTGTACTTCAGACACCCACAAGGGGGAGGGGGAAAAAGGAGCTGGGAGGAATGAGCAAGCAACAACTGGTTTCAGTGGGAACACCAAGCTGGGGAATACCATTCCTAAACCACAACAGCAACAAATAAGATATATCAATTTTAAGGGATTGCATGATTCAGGGCTATGGCAATAGACAAATATACTACCAGGTTAAAGATTGCTGGTCAAGTGTAGAATGTCATGTGATCCAAAGTCCTATATGATTACTTCTATGAAAGAATTTTATCAGTATGTCATTTATGAAGAAATGTTACAAATTCTCTAAATCACTGATATTTAGCCTAGACTAGATGAAAACACAGCATTTCAGCTTCTTGTTCTCAGAAAATACTTAGGGTGGGTAAAGGCTTACAAAACTAATTTTTATAATGCTGGCAATATGCTTTCAAGAGGAAAAAGGTGCACCTATTTTCTACTAATTGAAATGCTATTACTTAAATAGAGTATGTAGGACAGAGCTGATCTAAAAACTATCACAGTCTGTCAGTGCCTTAATGATTCATATGAAGTTTATATATTCAGGGAAAATGCAGCCTAATACAGCCCCAAAGAAGTCAGTGATACTTAGAAGAGAGGTTGAAATGTAGCTAGGATTTTTTTTAATCCACTCCAAAGAAATCAAGGTAAAAAGAAATATGTATAAAAATTATACTTGAAAGCAACAATATACCAACATTAAAGTGGAAATTCTGTTTGTCCAAAAAGGTAAAGAAGCTCCAAGTCAGGCTTCTCACTGTAAGCATGATGGTGTCCCTCATCACTTCTGAAGTTTATGACTATTTTAATAATTGCATAATATACACACTGAATGAAGTCTCATAACTTAATGGCTGACAAGGAAAAAAAAGGTGTTCCTTACTACCATATAACCTGCTGTGTTAACCTATAACCTAACAATGTGTTATATAGGTCTTTTAGGTGTGCTGGAGCAAAGAAGCTAAAAATAATCTAAATAAGATAAAATATCCTCACATGAGAATACGTTTGAATTCTTCAGGATGAACCCTTTTCCTGGAGAGTACTCTGACAACTGGTGTGCAGCTGAATGGTGCTAGGCTGAAAAAGAAAGAGAATGAAATTCTAATCTTTTTCTCTCCCCTCTATTCCTTTGATGTACTTAAGCAAATCTGGCTTTCCCAGCTATTTCAAGAAAAGGTTAATGTCCTAGACTGTGGGTGTAGATGCTACTTGTGAGAAATATGTGCCTACAGTCCCATGCCTAGAATAGTGGACTGATATAGTCCTATATCCTAGTTCAGGCAGCTTGGTTTTTCTCTAGGGATCTCCACGGACCTCACCCTTCACATATGTGTACTTAGGTGGAATGCATAACACAAAACTGCACATTCACCATGGAATATGATGGCCTGAAAACAGGAGTTGACAGAAGTCCTAAATCCCCACATGAACTATGGCCTCAGCTAGGGCCTGACAGTATCTCTACCCAATTCAACAAAGAATGAGGCTGCAGTACGGGTAAGACATTAATTTCTCTTGAAACAGGAGAAAGTGTAACTAAAAAATATTGAACAATTTTTAAATTTGCAAGGTTCTTTAAATCATCCTTCTTCCTACATTCTTCAAAATCCCTGTAATTGTGGCCTTCATCTTAACACCAAGCACTACATTGCATGGAGCTAAGATTAGCCTTATCATAGTGAAAAATAACCATCTGGCAGTGCTGGTACAGTGTAACAGTGTACTATTTAGAAAAGAAACAGTGCATTTTAATTATGGATGATTAGTCTCATATGTAATACCGTTACTGTGTTAAAAAGTAACTTTAATTGTTGTCACTTCCCCTAGGAGGATCAATAACATTTTTCCATAAGAAAGTGGGTGATGATAAAATTGGACGCATGTGTGCGGTGACATTTAAATTTTGTCTGTCTGTTCAAAAGTCTTTTTGCCTGCAGAAAATTATAAAAAATATCTAGTATCTGCCAGGATTTTATTCTCAGGTGTCAGCTTTCTGATTCAGAGCAGTATTTCCACTTTCCATTCCTTTTCTGAACACGTCATACAACAAGAAAAGCACTATTGTTTACATGACCCTGATAGTCTGACATATAAACAGAAATTAAAGTTATGATCTTCAGTCTCCTGCTCATTGCCAGAATGTCCTTATAATGAAACTGTTCTGACTGAGTGTTTACTATTGAAAGTAGGAGTTTGCTCTGTATGTCTTCCATGAGACCACCCTCATGTTTTCACTAATGTAATGTGACTTTCAGAAGTTGTTTTAAATGGGATTAAAATTACGAAACTATTTTTCTTCTACACACTGACAGAGAAAACCTCCTTTACATTCTTAAACTAGTTCTTATCAATGGCCAAACAATGCAAATGCATATATGTGCCAACAAAAAAGAATTATAGAAAGAGTAATCTATGATATGATTCATCAGATAGTATACTATTCATCAACTGCTTTACTTAATAGGCCTTTAACTTCCATCACAGCATCTACTGCATTAAAACCTGGTGTTAAAAAGCAATGACCTTGAGATGGGCAGAGCTTTAATCTCCATGCAGTATTTGATCAACTCTGTAAAATCAACAAAGGGCAAAGTCAGAATAGACATAAGAATAATTCAGAAGTTCTTTTCCTCTCCTATTTCTTTCCCATTTATAAATAATTGCACTCCTCCATGAAGTTTATTAATCTACTAATTAGATGATGATTACCCACTTGCAAGTTTTGTCACTGGACTTCACAACAATGGTTTATGTGGATGTTAACTATGTTGTTAATTCAAGTAAAGAGCTTATTCAGCATTTTTTCGTTATGTGCATTGCTGAATTGCCCACAACAGCAGGATACAGAACTTTGGCATGCATTTGTTTTGTGCAGTTCATGGAAAGATGCTTAAGGCGAGCCCACCTTTTCCTGCATTGCATTTTTCACACTGACTCAGTCTGCAATGAAGGTAGATCAGATTTTATTTATCTGTTAGAAGAGAAAACATCTTCCAGGAGGGAAGAATGTAAAGTCTGATTACAGATTCTCTGAGGCAGAAAGTATCTTGTGTTTCATTTGTGTTGTGTGCATCACAAAGGGATCCAAAGCCTCACCTGTGGTCAGCCAGTACAATAAAGAGATGTTAATGACTCTGGGTAAAAGGCACATAGAAGCACAATCACGTGTGCACAGATTTTGCACATATAATGCCTATCATCCATGTAAGAATGCATTTTTTTTTACAGCACTAAATAGTTTCTACTTTTAGAAAACAACAAGAGAAGCCAATGGTGCTGAAACACAGTAATGTCTACAAAATTTGCACAACCCCTGTGAATTAAAATATTAATAATTCCAGTATTAATTAATACAGGCAATATCAAACCCATGAAAAATGGGTTCCATGTAATGGAAATGGCAAACACAATGCTCTAGTAATTGTCTCCAAACAGAAGCCAAAATTGGGTTGCAACATTAAAAGTACTTTAAAAAATATGATTAGGAAAAAATACTTAAGGTAAATATAAGGTCCATAAGGAATCATTTATTTATTAGATTTTTATTCTATTCTTACAGTCTAAAAGACCTTTTTCTTTAAATAAATTGAGCTTACTTTAAGAATCAATCAAAACTCAATTGTACTATAACAAAATGAAGTCCCATGCTATAAAAGTGATACTCAGAACTCAAAGATGCATGTGGGCATTTTTTTTTAACTATTAAATATAGAATTCTCGAGACAGACAATTTAATCTTATTAGTTATGTAAGGTTTTTCTACTATGTGACACAGGTGGAAGCAGGGGACTGGAATCAGTGATCCAGGCAGTCCCTTTCTGCCATATTCATCTCCCAACATTTTTCATTTCCCTGAGCACCAACAGAACATTATTATTCCCTTTCTCCTTTCCTCCCCTCCCCCCCCTCCCCTCCCTTCCCTCTCTCTCACCCTTTCTATCCCTCTTCCTCTCTCTCTCCACCCTTGGGGGTCAGTATAGCACCAAGCCTAACAGAGTTGAAAAAGCATTTGGATAATACTCTCAGGCACACAGTGTGACTCTTGGGGACTCTTGGGTCCTGGGCAGACCTATGTGTTGAACTCGATGGTCCTTATGATTCCCATCTAGCTCAGCATATTCTGTGATTCTGTGAGTCTTATGACAAATATAAACAGAGAGATATTATTACTAATAAAAAGCTTTGAGCAGCAAGCAAGTTAATTAATTTCCCATGAAGGCACGGGTTTTTTTAAAAACAATGTTTACCAATAGAAGTGGATTACTGGAAAAGAGAGACAGGTAATTGTTTCTTATAGTGGTAAATATGAATTACTACTTTGTTTCCAAGGGAGTTTCACATACACTCTAAAAGCTGAATGGCATGTAAGGTGAAATCCAAGGTGGAAAACATAGGAAAGCTGCTTGTTGATTTTAAGCTTAGTGGAGAAGACAAGGAGATAATGGAGCCATGGGCTGGCATCAGACATGCATGATGAAGGAACATTAGTCATGTAAACAAGGGAACCTGCAAGGATTAACAAGACAAATTATACCCTAGTTATCACCATCCGAAAATCTGAAAGAAAATATTCTATTGAAACAGCAAAACATCCTACCACAAACAAAGGATAAAAGTTGACAGTCTAGCTAATTACCACAAACAAAGGATAAAAGTTGACAGTCTAGCTAATAAAACAGATTCTTACAGCTAAGTTTCTGGTTAAAAAGCAATGGAGTCCATGCTCCTGGTTTTGCAGTGGCAAACATCTCCCTGCTTGCCTACCTGCAGACATCTCTCTTTTGATTGAGATATAATGATTTTTCTTGCATTAACCAAGAATTTTGAGCCAGAAATTTCAGGCACAAACTTCCAAATGAACTATTCTGCATAGTCATAAGACTTGTGCTCCAGATCCTTCAACAGCTCCTCTTATAATAAGAAAAAAAAAAGAAAAAAAGACCTTCTCTACAAGTTTAAAGCAGATGAGTCTTCCTTTCAACTAGAAACCTTTGAATAATGGCAAAGAATCCCTCAAGGAGATAAGTAACCTATGTTTCCAATCTAAATATTTATTTCAAGAAGACTTAGCTCATGAAATACTGTAGATTTTTCAACAGTTAACATCCTTCCTCAGCTACTGCACTGAAGAAGTTACAGGTTTTTTATGCTACTAAATAATTTCTGGGTATTTCTACATATTGATGTGTATGAGTGTGGTTTGCATGCAATGAACTTGATGACTCAAGTGAATATAAAAATTTCTGAAAAGTTTACCAGGCTATTTTAATAAAAAATATTTTCCTTTAGGAAAAGAGATGTCTTAAAATATAATTTTTCACTTGTAAGTGCTTTCATTTACATAATGTGCATATCTGCTTGTAAGTATAATCAAAACATGCTATAAAGGAGCAGTGACATTACATGACATAGAAATTCAATGCCTCTTCTTTCTGGCAACTTGGATCCACCTGCATTTCTATAATAAGCCATTTGGCATTTCTTGTTTGTTTATTTGTTTTTAATTAAAAGAGGCAAAACAGGTGATTTTTGAAAGACAAGATAATTTAAGATAACAGGAATACTACACCATGTACAGTGCAAGTACAGTGAAAGATTATTGAATACTGAAAGATGTGACCATTTGTTGACCAATCTACTAAATCCAGTTAAGACTACTACAAAAAGTCTCTGTCCTGAGGAAAATATCATCTGTGATTAACAGGCTTTTTTTTTCCCATGAGAAAGAGTCAGACTTCCTTCAGGACAGACTTGGTCTTTGCTTTTCCTCACTACACTGCATTTCAGATGTTAGAAATTAAATTAAGAAGGACACTTGGTAGAGGTTCTAAAGAGTATCTTAGTAGACAGATTACTGTAGAAGTGAAAGATAATCAACTCTGACTTCTACCACATAACAGCAACTCACAGCCATTAGGTTTTTTTCTTATTTAAGCAAGGCTTATTAATCCTCACTAAGATACATCACAGGACTGAGAAACCTGAGTCAAGACTTTGGAATGGATAATATGAAAAAAAACATAAATGCCATAAGTTCTTTTTGCTAAATATTGTAGAACCTGGACAATAGCATGAAGAAAATCAAAAACACATTAAATGAAATTTATTACATCAAATATGTATATAAACCTGTAGGAATTACTGTGGCTTAAGGTTTATGAGAAAACTCAACACATATTTGATTTAAAATGTGGATTGATTGTTTTTTTCCCATACTTTCCATAGTTTTTACCACTCAAGTACAGGTAAAAGAGAGCTTTTTAGAATAAATAAACCAAGCCATGCACTCTGTATAGAAATGTCTGGTTACATTCCCCAAACTGCTATGACTTTCAACAACTACTTTTTTTAAAATTGTTTTTGTCTAAAGCTAGGAGAAACTCCACCAGAAAGAAGACATGGCTTAAGACCACACATTATCAATGTAGCATGGGGTTGCTAGTATGAAATCTGTTTGTCTGTTGATGTGGCTCCTTTCCTTTGGAGTTAACTGCAGCTGTATTAGATCTAGATATTTAAGAGCACAAAGCTCTCATCCATGTTGCCTGGACTTCTCGTATTGGCTTAGTTGCTGAATCTCTGGATACACTGGATGTCTTTTACTATTTCTTCAGTTGCATCCCTCTTCTATCAAGAATTTCCATTTAAAATCTCAGTCAGAATATTTGAGAAAAATAACCAAAAGGAAAAGACATGAGGTGTCTTTGTAACTACATCTGACTAAGCATCCCAAATTTTTCATCAAGTGGAAGGAAATTGTGGCAGTACTTAAAAACCTTCACAGAACCATTCCAAATGAAAAGCACTGCATGATAGGTGAAACTATCTGATAATAGCATCCTCTTTGACATATGAAGAAGGAACTGCTGGCAGCATTCCTTGAAAGGAAAAGTCAACACTACTCTCTTTCAAAAAGGCAACGTTCTCATCTTGCTGTTGTACATTTTGGGTATCCTTACATTTTCTGGAGAGTTAAGACAAGGTTCACAATGGCTGCTGTTGGTCCTCTTTCATGTTGGTACATTATTCTGTTGTGCTAGTGCCATTCCAGCAGTTTGCATTGATCAATAAAATACGGTTACCATTCCTATATTTCAGCAGCTGAAAATGACAAAGAAAAATCCAACCAATTGGAAAATTCAATATTTTGACTCTTGTTTTATTTCCAGTGGAGATCTGAGTGTGCTTTTTCAAAATTATTTTACTATAACTTTAGGTTTCAGTCACATTTCTTCAGTTCTTCAAGGTTGTTTTGTAGTTAGAGCAGCAAGTTCCCCATTGCAGCGAGTTGAACTACCTCACCCTTACTCAACAGGGGAAGTCAGTATACTGCAAAACTACATTCAGTCACAAAATATTTTTCCCTGTAGAAACATTTCAAGGACTAGTTTCCACCAAAATACCAAGTACATGGCTGATAATGAGCTCTAAATGAGGTAGTATAGACACTGGAAGTAACCTAGGCCTCTAAACAGGTTTATGCCTCTTCACTATATTTTAACATGCTTCCCATTACATTTTGAATCTTTTTTTTCTACAACTTATATGAGCATAGACCTGCATATTTTGAAGCAGAATCTTAAATACAGTTTGTGAAGAACAGTTTGGTGACATGAACCTTTGTTTCTGTCCCTTAAAAGCACACCTTTGATGACATGAAAGAAAAATATACATATGCATGACTTGTTTTGTAGTATTCTTAACCCTGTCCTCTGCTACTACAAAGATGACAAAATAATCAGGTAAGTGAAGCTAAAACTAGGTACTTTGCAAAATACTCCAAACCAGTTATTAAAAGAAAACAACTTTAAAAGAAGTACTTGGTTTTTTTAAGCCAACATTTTTACTGTATTCTAGTTGAAACAGATGCAGCTCTAAATTTAAATTCAATGCAGTTCCTTTTGATTAAAAAAAAAAAAATCACAAAGGATAAAACCGAACCCTGTTATTCTGATTGCTTCCCTTTAATAACCCTCAACACTTAAAGATGTTCTAGCTAAAATCCTGGTACTTCATTTCCAAACTACAGACATCTTCCTCTCAAACTAAAAGGAGAGTTCTTTTAGCAGTGAGCTGGAGCTGGACCTGTAAGTTCTTACTAAACCGGTAACAATCACGAGACACATAACAAGCCCTATCTTTAATGATAGAAAACCCTCTATCCTTGAGCTACCCACAGAAAAAAAGTAGAGTTTACAAGTAGCAGGGAAATTACTTGGCCCAACCTACTTGCAACAAAATGATTAATAACTCAACTACATCTTTTTTCTTAAATACCTCTCACACATTCAGCAAATTTACATAAAAGATTAGTTTTAAGTGGTACCACAACAACAGACTTTCCACTGTGCCTTTTGCATCCAGTCTTACCTATCTCACATTGGCCTTTTTAGCCATCAGTGCACTTGCAGAAAGCGTGGGTAGAGCCCTTCCCAAATCTTTGTTCATGAAGCCTAGCCATGATGATGACAAGGCCCACTGTGGACCATACATAAGATAGCTACAAGGTCTCACAGTTTAGCCTGTGTACACAGACAACAGGTACACCTGTTCTCATGCTCATGCAGTACAGCTTGTCTTCTATAAAAGAAAAAATCTTCCTGGCTTCGGCCAGATGCTAGTAACCCATTTTTTTGTAATACTCTCCCATTCATTAAGAAAATCTGTAACTAGGAGCAATGCATCATGTTTCTCAAACATTTTCAATGAAAAAAATAATAATCCAATAAAGCAAATATCTGAAGCAGCAGTTAAAAATAAACTCTATTTTCCATTCTCTCATGCTTTTTAAATACTTATGCTGATAAACATGTTCTTCACTTCTACTGGAGATTTATAGCAGATGTCTTGCAATGATATAACAAAATTCCAGGGAACTACCACTGCAATCAGCAGATTGATTTGAAAATTTATATTTTTAAAGTTCCACTACATTAAGAACTCCATAAAATAAACAAAACTCCATCAAAACCAAACAAGAAAGCAAAACAACACAAAATCCCCAAACCCAAAAGTAAGTTACAGAAGGCTATCTTGAGAAAGAAGTATTTTTTTCTGAACTCAAGAGCTGCTGACAAAATATTTTCTAGTACTGTATCACAGATAAACCATATTCTAGCACTTCTCTGTACAAGTAAGTAAACAAGTCCCAGATGTTCTTCACAGGCAAAAGAAGGCGGTATTCATGCAGAGCAGCAAAATTACAAAAGACCTTAAAATAAAAAAGAGTGGACAAAAGGAAGAAATATTCCCTACAGTAAAATTCTACACCCAGCAACATTTCTGTAGTTGCCTAGGTTTCTTGAGAAGAAAACTGTGCTTGATAATTAGATTAACATAGGTGATTCTGGGTGGCTGCTTTTAAAGGAAGATTCTCAGTATATTTTAAGGCAATCAGCGTATTCTACTAAACATGTCAGGTACCTAGGATGAAACCCTACCTCATCTGAAGTGAATGGGACTTGTTGAATGCATAGAGCAAGATAACTACACAGTTGCTATCCCTATAGTTAGCCCTGTACATCATGCATTGAGTCTCTCCTTCTTTATGACCCATGGGACACAAGGTTGAATGATGTATGCAGCAGAGAAAAGGAGACCAGGTTTATGGCTCTGCTGCAACTGGCATCTCACATTCAAGGGAAACCATTAGAAGACAACCAGCCCTATGCAATACTCCATAACTGACCTGTTCCTCTCCTAGGGCCTTCTGCAAGGTCTCTCAGAGCTTTTGACAGAAGTCAGGAAACATGCCTCTCTTTCCTATTGTTGTCAAATGCAGGAGCAAAATATGCCAGGCTTTGTTGAGCAATTTGCTTGTGGGGAGTTTTGCTCAGTTGAGGATTCAGAAGTTGTCTTGTGGTTTGGCTCACTAGTTTGGAGAAAAACAACCAATATTCAGAAATTATTTAAAAACATGTGGGACCTTGTCTGCACCATCTGACCAGTTCAGCAGGAGCCCTATGTGAGCCATTTAAAGAAAAC
>VWZF01000063.1:0-19573 GCA_013396755.1 Sclerurus mexicanus | reverse complement strand
GCTGCTGTGGCAGCAGGAGGTGCCCCCCTTGCTAAAGACCTCAATGTCGGAGCAAAGAAGTCTAGACGATGATTCCTGACTGAATGCCAGAGATTGTTGCCATTGCTTTCAGAGGGACTGAGCATTTCCCTCTCCTCTTACAAATGGTGTCAACTCTTTGGATGTGGCCATCCTGGACTCTCAGAAAACATGATCTCTGCCTCTAATTCCCTTCCTCTGCTTCCTTCTTTCCCACCTTTTTCTTTTTTATTCTCTGCTTTCCTCAGTCTTGATGTCAACCAAAAGCCTTTTAGGGTGCACCTGCCATATCTCCCTCTGTGGAACACTGATTCTTTCTTGCCTATGGCCATCCTTTGACTTGCCTCCTCTCAGAGATAACTTGTTTCTCTCCTTAGACTCATTAAACTGTGCTGCGTCCAAGGTTTGGGCTCTGTGTTGTCCTTTTCATTCTGGATCCTCACTAAAGCTGTCCAGGGAGAGAAGAATTTTGCCAGGAGTGAATAAATGGGTGAGCAAGTGGACTCCCTTCCCAAGGGGGATGGAGGGCAGGACTTACTCTCTGTTGGCCACCTTCAGGCCCTGGCCCTTGGAGGTGAGGATAACAGCTCTGGGTACTCCACATCCATCAGTTCTTGCCTTGCTGCAAGTCTGCCAAGAAATGTTCCTCTTGAGCCCCAAATATGTCCTGCTGATGGCGATGCCAACCTGTGCTGTGTTCATGGGAGGACCCTGTTGCTGCAGGAGATTCTGGGAGGTCAGAAGAACCCCAAACATACATGGCAGTTGCTGTTACTCTGGACTGAGTTGTGCTGGTGGAGAAGGTTTGGACAGAAGGTGTCCATAAGGATTGGGAGTAGGAGGCAATAGGAGAAATCGACTTGGTTTGAGCCCAGATCCTCCTCCTCACCTTCTCACCCATCTTAAGAAGGAGGGGGCATGGCATGAATGCCCAGCATCATTTCTGATGGCCCAGTCTCAGCAATTGCAGGCAGTGGGGACTCTGCTTGTCCCAAAACAACAATTTTCTTCAGCCGTGGAAGTATGATATTGAGGCACTGTTTGATACAGGGGAGCTCTGAGTGGTCCCAGAACCACTAGGAACATGGCCATGAGAGAGCTTTGAAGTTTCATGTAATTATTACTCAGGTATTTAAACACATCCCCAACCATGAAGGAAATGTCAAATGCCTCTCAAGGAGGATATCTGGCCATTCAAATCACTGGTCTTGTAAACATGATGTTTTAGTTGCACTTATCAACATTACCTCCCCTTCCTAACAGGTGAGGTAGAGAGGCTAGAAAGCTTTAGGGTGGACTCCCATCAGGCTCACTGCACAAGAAATTTGGAGAAACTGACATGGGAGGTTGAGTGCAACCAAAGGGGCTCGAGTCCAAGAAACATCAGGAGAAGTACAAAGGATAGTGCCTGGCCAGTGCCTGGGGAAGAGAAGAGGAAAACTTCAAGAGTAAAATTACCCCAACAAAAAATGAAGAACACAACAATTCGTTTCTGTTGCTTCTGCGTTCTCACATTTTATCCCTGCTCCAAAGTGAGTTCATCCCACAGTCTGACCTCTTTCAAGGTCTGCTCCACAGGATAAGGCCACAGCTCCTGTAGCCAGTTTCCTTCTGGTTTGGAGTTCCTCTGGGGGCTTCAGTGTTAAGATATGTCCCCCATGATCTGTCCCACAGGCAGCAGGGAAATCTCTGNTTTTGGGTTTTTTTTCCCTTTTCTCCTGGGGGTGGGGGGAAGCCGTGTGGCTGCCGTTGGCTTTTGGCAGGGAGCCAACTCAAACCTCCACACTTCATCAGGATCACCTTCTCCCCCTTCTTCTTCTCTAATCTTTCGGTTTGCCAGATTTTTAATGCAACATGCTGGTTTTCGATTTCTTCTTTCCATACTTGCTGTGCTGGGTTTTGCCTTTCCTTAAATATGTTTTCATAAAGGCTTGACTGGTGTCATTGACAGACTCATGTTTGGCCAGCACTGAGTCCATTCTTTACCTGGCTGGAATTAAACTTGCAAAACATGGGGGGAGTGCCTGGGATCTTCCCACAACCTCCTCACTGTTACAAAAACCTTGCCACAGAACAGTGTGTACAAGGGAGTATAAGACAAATCAGGGTGAATACAAGATTCAGCAGAAAAGAAGCAGTTCAGGCTGGTTTAATAGGGTATAAAGCAAATTGAATTAAATTAATTTAAAACTCAACAGAAAAAAACCAACATTTCAGGCTATAATAAAGGATAGACACAAATTTGAATAATCATGCTGTAAGACTTGGAAAGAAAGTTCAGGGTTGCAATTTTTCTCTCTCCTCTGCACAGTCACTGCACATTGCAAACAGGAGACCAACCTCAGCTCTTCTCCAAAATCACAGTAAGATTACAGGTCTGCAAGTGTGCGCAGACTTTATATTGTCCTGCTCTTGTTCTGGCTCAAGCTTTTGTCTTCCACGTGTCTGGGGTCAAGTTGGAAAGACAAGTCAGTGAGTCAGAGAGTCATGGTCAGGATGAGTTTCATGACAGTATTCAGGGTTCAACAATTTCCAGCGATCACCAGGTGTGTTCACAGAGATGAGGATGGTCCCAGGTCAAGCTGGGAAGTCACATAGCTATGAGAGTCCAAAATGAGAATGATGGGGTCTGTGGCCAGTTACAGGCACAGATGTGTCACAGCTGGAGACATAACTCAGACTGGGGCCAAGCACTAGAACATAAGCTGGAAAACTGCTCCAGTGGGAAGGGGACTTGGCTCTGGCAAAAGCCTCCCAGCAACATCACCTGGCAAAGATCTCAGCAAGGTCATCAAAGGGAAGCAGGTAGCACTCAGCTGTGCTACCTCTGTGTTGGGTGTGTCCATCCATCCTACATCTCACAGCAAAACAACACATCCTTTTCATCCAATACTTACTTGCTGGGAAGTCTCAGCCTTTACCCCACTCAACACCAGGTGGATGAGCTGTAGAAGTGCATCTGGCATTGGCCTGGGCTTGAGCAACCTGTGTCCCACCCCAGTCACAAGCAACACTCCAGCATAAGGAGTTCCACTCAATGACAACAATCTGCAGAGGCAGATGGGCTTCCTTGGGCTTTCTCCCTGTACATAAGGCAAGGAGTAAGAGGGCGCAGGAGGCAGAGGCTGCATTTCAGTCCTGGTTCTCTGGGTATCTCTCTGCCAGGTTTAAGCCATGACCATTCAGCTGGATACTCCATACCAACTTCCATTCCACATGTCAAAGGGAACATGCTTCTCTCTAGAGATCATGAGCACATGCCCTCATGAGGGTCACCCAAGTACAGAATGACACACGTGTGCTCATACACATCTGCACGGAATAATGCAAAGAGCTGTATGCTTACAGAGAGTCATCAGAGTCAAGCACAGAGGAAAGATCTGCAGGGATGGGGACTCTACTGAGGAAAGAGTGGGGACAAGTGTGGCAGAAAAGAACTCAAATATCGTGGAGAATGATCAGGCCCCAGACATGCTCTTTGGTGTCCCCAGAGGACCTGCAGAGAGTGCAGAGAGGGAGTGAGACGAATGAGGTAAATAACCCCAGCACAACTTCTCTGAGAGCACTGTTAGTGTAGCCAGAGGGTCAAACCCTCCCAGCAGACACTGACCTGACTGAAACAA
The DNA here is from genome assembly GCA_013396755.1 of Sclerurus mexicanus. Taxonomy (NCBI): domain Eukaryota; kingdom Metazoa; phylum Chordata; class Aves; order Passeriformes; family Furnariidae; genus Sclerurus; species Sclerurus mexicanus. The sequence goes on along the minus strand of VWZF01000063.1, from coordinate 15,932 downwards.
TGAGTGACCATCAAAGAGAGATGGGAGAAGTAAGAGAAAATGATGTGTCATGTCCCCTCACACGGCAGTCCAAATATGAGAGCAATGCCCATTCCTGACAACTTTGTTACAAACAAGACCACAGGAATGACCCAGGTGAACATAACTTGCCTGCACGAGATGCCACTGTCTATTGATCTGAGCGTTCTGCCTGCACTGAGCATTCTTTCTGCACTGGAAGTCCTTGCATCTCTCCTCCCAGTACTTAAAAAAGCTTTCATATAGGAAAGCACGTGGCAGAACACAGGAAATGAAAAGGCAGCAGTGCAGGAAACAAGGACACAGCCCCTACCATTAGCTGGGATGGTTCACAATTGACATGAGCTGTCAGAAAATTATGGCTTCCACAAATGGTGCCTGTGGGACTGAGGCAGTGCAGGACTGCTATAAAAGGCAGCCCAAGTCTCTGCTCTCTCATCCACTTCTCTCACCTCCTTCTCCTCAGGACTCAGGTGAGTGGGAAGCCTCTTGTCCTCCTGCTTCAAGTCGAAGGATTTTGTTGCTGGATGTCTCAGCTAATGTGGGCTGTGCTAGCACAGAGCTAGGAGATTTTTCTCCTGGGATAGGGAAGAGGAGAGGGAAGGTGTTGTGCAGAGAGAGGATGGGACTTGGTTGAGGTATCTCCTGGACATTGAGCTGGGCAGTGTCATGTGGGCCAGGAGGTGCCTTGGCTGCAGGGTGGTTGGGTGCAGTGCCGCTTCTCATGTGTTCGTGCTTTGTGCTTCTCCCTGGCCTCTCTCCCAGGTGCCCCTGTGAGCCAGAGACATGTCCTGCTGCCAGCCCTGCAACCCTTGCTGCCAGCCCTGTGGCCCGACCCCGCTGGCCAACAGCTGCAATGAGTGCTGTGTCCGCCAGTGCCAGGACTCCGTCATTGCCATCCAGCCCTCCCCCGTGGTGGTGACCCTGCCCGGCCCCATCCTCAGCTCCTTCCCACAGAACACCGTGGTGGGATCCTCCACCTCCGCTGCCGTTGGCAGCATCCTCAGCTGTGACGGAGTGCCCATCAACTCTGGGGGCTTTGACCTCTCCTGCATCACCAGGTGCTATGGTGGCAGATGTCCCCCCTGCTAAAGCTGCTGGCAACATCCTTGGGAAGAGCTTCCAAGACCTCTGATCATGGTGCTGGACAAGACATAGAGCTTTAGACCTTTGTATCTGAAATACATCTCTGTCTTCTTCTGGTGGCAGGAAGCATCCAGCCTGCAATGCCCATTGTATACTTTTCCATCTTCCACCCTCCTATCTCTCCTTTCTTTGCTGTCTATCTCTCTCCAGGCCAGTGCAGGGTGACCTGTCACCCTCCCTCCTTCTGCAGGACAGGCAGATGGACACCCTGCAGGAGCTGCACTGCTTCTTAGTGGCTGCTTATGGTGCTCTCTGTGAGCCACCTTCTTCTCTAGATTCATTAAATTTTTTTGCATCCAAGCCTGGGCCTCTGAGTCATCCTTCATTCTGTGGCAACTCTCCCAGTCTGCTCTGGGAGAAAAGTTATTTTTTTGGAGAGGATTAGGCTGAGGTAAAGGGGGCCCTTCGTCATTGCCAGAGGAAGGAAATTGTAGGACTCACTTCACTGGCTGTTTTTTGTGCCCTGTCCCTTGGAGGTGAAGGAGATATTCCTGGCTACTCCACAACCAATGGCCACCAGCTCTTACAGCCTCGCTGTGTCTCCTCCCAGGTGAGTCTGGAGCACTGTACCCTGGAACACATTCTGTGAATGGGGAGCCGCCCAACCATTGCTTCATTCAAGTGAGGAGCCCATGGCTGCAGAACACCAGTGGATAAAGTCAGCAGCCCCTTCGGTTCTCGGGCAACAGACCTCTCATAAGCTTTATTCTAGGGTAGGAGGTTCAAAGTGAGGATGACTCCAATGGGTGGCAGGAGTGGGGAGGCAATAATATGCGGGAACAGTCCACAGTCTCACCTCTTGCTTCCCCTCTCCTCCACTACCTGGTCTAGGATTCATGGCCAGCATGCATGGGCACAGGTTAAGGTACCTCATATGGACCTTCAGCACCTGACAGGGCCCAGCTGCTGTCCAGATATTCAGGTCTGAGGTAATCCTCAAGTTAGGATTAGTATCAGCCACAAAATGAAGTTGCCACTCCTGGTGAATCCAACAACGCCATGGGGCACTTCTGCCCAGGGTGCCCTAGGACCCTGTGCCAACTCTGTAGTACCTCGTCTCCTTCAAATGTGGGGCAGATTTTTGGTGCTCTAAGTTTGCATCACTGTCAGATGCCAGGTCTACTCTGGAACAGAGCAAGAGCAGTCACTCCCTCCATCCCCACTGGGTCATTGTGGTGACAGAAAAATTGCCCAAGCAGTCAGGGATCTGGTTTTGGAAACCTAAAGCCCTGATAGAATTGAAACTGGCCACAGACATCAAGGGCAATAAGGAAAACTTTTGAGGGTATTCTGGGGATGAAAGGAAAACTAGAGAAAACACGAGCCCTCCCCAGAAGAAAATGGGAGACCTATTTACCCAGGACATGGAGAAAGCTGAGGTATTCCATGACTCCTTTTTTGCCTTAATCCTCACTGAGAAGTGCTCCAGCCACATCACCTGATTTGCAGAAGGCAAGGTGGGGAATGGCACAGGTTGCCCAGAGAAGCTGTGGCTTCACCTCCCCTGGAAGTGTTCAAGACCAGGTTGGACAGAACTTGGAGAAACCTGGTCTAGTGGAAGGTGTCCCTGCCCATGGCAAGAAGTCAGAACTAGATGATTGCTAAGGTGCCTTCCAACCCCCAAGCAGTGCTGGGATTCCAGGTTTTTTCTAGGATTCTAGGATCCATTAACAACTTGGATGCAGGACTGGAAGGGATAGTGAGTGAGATTACTGTGATACAAAACTGGGAGGAGCTGTTGACTCTCTTAAGGGCGGAGAGGCCCTGCAGAAAGAACTCAACAAATTAGAGAGACGGGCAATCACCAACCATAGGAAGTTCAACAAGGGGAAGTGCTGGATTCTGCATCTGGGATGGGGCCACCCTGTCTGCATTTATGCACTGGGGAATAAGAGGCTGGAGAGCAGTTGCAGGGAGGGACCTGAGTGTCCTGGTCAGTGGCCAGATGGACATGAGTCAGCAGTGTCCTGGCAGCTCAAAGGACCACCTTGTCCTAGGAGGCATCAGGTCCAACATCACTGGCTGGGCAAGGGAGGGGATTGTCCTCCTCTGCTTTGCGCTGGGGTGGCCTCATCCTGCCTGGAAAACCAGAGCCTTGTTTCAGGAGGAATCTGTTTTCCACCAAAGCTCACATACTACAGGATCTGCAGCAACATAACAGAGGGCAGATCTGTGCCACCAAGATAGGAAACCTCTCCCCATGCTGAACTTTACTGGTAGAAGTTCTAGGCTGGGTGGACAGAAGGCACAGCCCTGGAGTGAGTACTCAGGGAGCTAGGAGCTTGTTAACTGAGCAGCTTAGTGCAGACCCTCTGTCTGCACTTCTCGGTGACCATCCACCTTCCCACCCCCCTCAGAAACAGAACATATTTTTTCTTTATGTACCTCATTCTTTTTGCCTCTTTCTGATTCCACCTATTATATCTCTCCCTCTGGCACACCACAATTTCCTATAAATATTAAGCTCTGCCTGTCACTCCTGAAGGCTTCACTGTTAACATGGGCATTTTTACTCCTTCAGAAAGGAAAACTCAGCTAAAACTTCTCTGCAGCCACCAAACTGGATTTGTAGACTTCCAACACAGCTGCTCTCCAAAGCCAGCTCTTCATTCCACCAAATGGATTTCACATGACACAGAGAGAAAAGCTCATTCCTAGAAATAGAGTTTTCTGTCAGGATATCGGGGCACAGCAAAGCAGTGGTGGTTCCCCTGAGGAGAGACTTGAAAAACAATTGAACAGCTTGGGGCACGGGTGGGAATCTGGTTGAATCTGCCCAGTCTCGAGTCTTTTACACATGCTGAGGGTTTGGCTGGTGTTCAAGTGCACGGTTGGGAATGGATTTTCCTTCCTCAGGCGATTTTGGTTAGGAGATAAAGCCACAAGAGCAGTCAGGTCTCACAACAAGGGCTCCCTTCTTAACTGTGCCTCAGAGGAGGGTGAGAAGAGAACAATAAGCACAGGACAAGCCAGTTGGATACATCTTTTTAATAGTCATTCCCACACTACAATTAGTTTCAGCTCAGAGGGTGTTGAAGGACCCTGGGGTGATGCCTCAACAGCTCTCACCCAAGATCAGGCACTTCTTGAACATGATAGTTTTATTGGACTGTTTTGCTTTTTTCCCAAGACCCTGAGTTTGGACCCAAGACGCAAAAGTCACACCAGGATGCTGTTAATGGTGTTTGCCGTTGCTGCACAGGCTGGAGACACAGAGACAACCTCACTCCAACCCCAACAGGCCATTCCTGGACAAGCTGAGGTCAGACCTACATACAAACAGTGCTGGAGAGGGAATGACTCCACAGGGAACATACACACAACTGTGCAGTGTTTCCCAGCACCGTCACCCACCAGATATGCCACATTTTTGAGAAGAACAGAATTCTCTTGTGGTGAAATTCTGACGCTTTCAGTATAATTTAATAGGGCATGGTCCCAAGGACTTTTTTTTTGAACGGAAGGAATTATATTTATCCAAATCAAGAGGAAAAATGAGACTATAGAATCATTAAGTTGGAAAAGACCTTTACGATGAGTCCAAGCTGGAGGTGTGCTGCCATTGTCATTGCCATGGATATATATTCCTATTACATTGCAATAATTAGGTCTTGCAGCTCTTAGTGGGGCTGTGCTGGCATTTAAATGCTGATAATTAATTGTCAGTTGCCATCTCCTGTCCAGTTTTTGAACTGGCCAAAATAGTAAATTGAATGAGTGGGCCTAGAGGTAGTTTGACATTTTTCCAGATCTACAGCTTCAGAAATTCCTTTCCACGCTGCAGCACAAGTTGTGTATTGTGGTACATTAGCAACCTTTGAGTCAGGGAGTGCAATTGCTTCTTGGCGAACACAAATTGCAGCCTCCTAACTTTCATCAGGTCACCATTTGAACTGAAGAACCACACAGTGCCAGGTTCAGCTCTTCAGAACATCAAAGCCCCAAATGTTTTCACTGTGATCTTTAACTGCAGCTTCTTACCCGAGAGCCATAAATTAACTTGTGTGGTTTGGTACTTAAGTCTTGCTCTGTTCACTCCAGTGATTTTAACTCTTTGCAGTCCAGGTCATACACCCACTTTCTCAGCTGTGCTAATATTGAAATTTGTGCTCCCATATATATTAAAGACATCATTAATTGTTGATGAGGACTGACAGGAATCAAAATACATGAGTCATTTTAATCTGTCTGTTGATAGGCTTCCCCTCGACTCACTGACAGGCCCAGTTACCCTCCAGGCCTAATTCGATCTCTGATCTTGAATTTTGGAGAGAGAAAGGGTTTCATTACCCCCTTTTGGAGCTGGTGATGGATTTTTGGATGTTTTCTCTCTGATTGCTATTGCTGTGACTGTGACCCATATTAATCAAGCTCTGGATGACCACAGTGGGCTGTCTGGGAATTGCAGCTCTTGGAATGCCTAATGCTAATGCTTAATTATATAACTCTCTCCACCTCTGAGTTCTGTTTCATCATTCAATGGGTTCTGGTTTCCAGGAAGTATTGATTTGCCTAACATTATGACCTGTATTTTTGGTTTCACCAGACAGATCACTCCATCTCACCTGTATGTTGTCATACATTCACTTTGCCCATGTGAGGACATTTCTGTCCATTAGGGCTTCTTCCTGATCCTCAGCAACTTCCCCTATGGGCAAAGGGTGTAAAAATCTGTGTCTCTCTTTAATGAAGAGATAAGGCCCAAGTATGGCAGGGGCTCTCCTAATTAACAGCTTTAGCATGTCATAGTTTGCAATAGTTAAAACAGGAACATTCACAGGGCTGTGCTCATGCATGGCCTGGCTACAGGTGGCTTTTGTAACAGCTGTAGAGAGCTCATTCAAGGATCTCACAGGTATTTAGAGACTCCCCTCTCTCCAACACATCCACTCCTCCAGCCCACTATGCCACCCTCCTTATTATGGAGTGGGGATCATCTGAGGGATTGCAATCAGAATTTAAAAAGACATGACAGAATTCCACAGGCTGGTGCTGCCCTTGGATCTGGATCAGATGGATCCATGGATCAGCCCATGAAAGGCTGGCAGCAGCCCCAGAAACAGAGGCTTCAGTGTGTGGAGCAAGCAGGAGCTGTAGCTCAGACCTGGAACCTGAAGCCACTGGAGAGACCAGCAGGAGCAGAACATCTTGGAGCAACATTGACTGTATGGGAGTGTGGGCAAGGGTTGCTCTCAGCACAGGCACTTGGTCATGGGGTTCTCAGTGCACTGCAAGTAGCCAGAGTGGAGCAGGGATGACAGCAACAGGATATGGCAGGAATTGGTTGAAGTTAAGTATTTTCTATTTTTACAATACACTTATTTTCTAAAAATGTCTCAATGGAAAATTGGACATTTAATGCTACAGCTGGAAGTAAAGGACACTGGGCTCTGCCATATGCTCCTGTACATCAAAAAAGCAGGAAAATTCAGCTTTCAAGTGAAGTCTCCAGGGGATGCAAAGCAAGTGTTTGCTGCCATGCAAAAATGCAGGAAGGCTGAAGTGCTGAAGGGCGGGTGGGAGGAGGTTGTGGGAGCAAGGGAGGTAGAACAAGGAAATTTGGGAGAAAGGAGAGCTGCTGGGAGATAAGTGGTCAGGCAGAGAAAGAGCATTTTTCTGAGATCAGATGGATCCTTAATTCCTCTCTAACACAAGAACCATCCCCAGCTTTCCTTCCCAAGACTTTCTTGGGAGAGCATCATGACTCACAAGTCCATGATCCTCTCTTCTCTTCCTCAGTCCAGGGTGTCTTTTGTAGAGGAAAAATACCTATTAACTTCAGTCCAGCCTCCACTCACCAGGAAACTTTGTGAGGGCCAATTTCATCTCCTGAGTCTTCAGGGTGAACATGAGAGGATTCAAAAGGGGCACTTTGTGGTGCAGCTAGCAGCCAGCAGCTAGCTTTGTCCTCAGGTACATGAGACCACAAGCACGTTATAGGTGGTCACAAAGGCCTCAGCTGAGAGCTCAGGGAGAGAGGCCTGGACCTGCACAGAGGAAGGGAACCGCTTTAAGGGGCCCTATGTCAGGTTGACAAGGGTTTCTTCTCACCAACTCTATGGCCGTGTTCAGAGATAATAGAAGGACATGCAGCTCTGATAATCAGAACTCAGCACATATTCCTATTTTCAGCTGGGAGTTTCTGGTGAGTCTGGAGAACTCCTCCCAACTTGCAGAACAAGAGAGATCATATACCCACAGCTAAGCAGCAACACAATCCAGGGCAGCACTGCTCTGCCGTCACGGGCCTTCAGAGCTCAGAAAGTGCGAGAAGAGCTAAGCTTCTACTGGCAGGTGAGGGACAGCAACCTGACTTGTCTAATAGTTCACCTTAGAAGGAAGATGGAAATGATGTGGTTCATCTGTCTTCAGCTGGACTGGTTTGACTTCATGAAAATGGCACCTGCACTTCCACAAGTTAAGCAGCAATGAGGCCATCAGGAGGGTGCTGGTGAACTGGGAGCATTGTACCCTGACAGGATGACAGTGCAGCCTGGATCACCTGAACATTCTAAGTGGAGAATAAACTACTCAAAGAAATTTCAGTCCCAGAAAGGACTTGGATCCAAGAGTTCTTACAACTCCGTGAGTCTAAGCTTAATTTTAGAAATGCATTATTGAATAAAATGGCTGCCTCTTTATCCTTACAAGACAGAATATTTCATACTAATTTAAGATTTTAAATTTGGGTTTGAGTGGGAATTAAAAGACTGTTATCAAGGGATTATCACCAGAGTCTTCCACAGTCATAGCCAATGTCTGTTCTGTTCCTTTGTCTACACTAAATGTCACCAGGAAAGGAAATGGATATGTTTCCACAGGAGACTGAAGTTATTCTCTGGGCCCATGTCTCATTTGTGTGTCCTCACATGTGGTTTAAGTCTCTGTCTCAACTACCATGTTCTCCAATGCAGTTTGGAGCTGTGGCTCAACTGTGGCATTCTCAGAGGTGGTTTGAGTCCCTGTCTCAGCCACAATCCTCTGACAGAAATGAACCATGGCTTCATAGGCACAGTTGCCAAAAGCTGCTGGTTTCCACTTGGGCAGGCAAGACACCTCTCTGTAAGGTGGGACATCAACTTATCAGGATTGTTATCCTGTTCAAGTGTAAAATCCCAGGCTATGGGAGGTGATAACTTGCCCATACCTTTCACACACTGTCACCCAGGCACAGCTACCCCAGGGCATGTTTCACTGCTGCCTCACACAGAAGTTGTCTCCTCTCACACCAGGATGACAGTGGATTCCACAAACCTGACAATAAGCCAACAGTGTTAATTAGTACAGCTGTTAAGTAAATAGCTCATGAGAGAGTAAACAAGGACTTGGAGAGCCTGCAAAACACAGGAACTCCTTTCACTCATGGATGGGAGATGTGTATTCCCTCAGCCTCTCCACCAGATGGCTCCACCAGCAAGGGTGGCATTGCCAGGGAGAAGCACCCAGCGTTTGGTTTTGTCAGTGTTCCCAAGATCATTTTAGATGTCAGAGAATCTATCACAGGTTTGGGTCATAACAATATAAATAAAGATCTGAGCTGTCCATAAGGTAACTTATCTGGAGCCCTTACTCAGGCCAGTGATGAGAGGTATTGGAGGTGATGCAAAGGTTGTGTTCTGGTGTAGGAGATGAGGGATGTAGTGGTTTTGGTTTAGACTTTTCCTGGTAACTGGGTCATAACTAAGGAAGTATTCCATCTCATTTCTTTACGTAAGCAAAGATATAAGGAGGGGGAATCGGAAGTCAGAGGTCAGTCCTTCTTCCAGCAGTGTTGGAGGGCAGAGCTCCCCGCGGTCACCCTCGGTGTGTGAGTGGGCCGTAGGTGTGGGTCTGCTGATCGGCCAGCCGGGTCGGGAGGAGGTGTCCTGAGATATGGGACCGGCAGTTGCCTTGGTGAGAGGGAAGTGAAAACTTGCCTTTCTTCTCTTTTCTCCTCTGTATATGTATATATATATATATATGTAAATATATATAAACTCTTTTAGTTTTACTGGAGTTCAGTTTTGTGGGTCATCCATTTCCCCTCCCCCCCTTTCCCTGTGGCCAGGAGGGGCCTTTGGGGCCTTTGTCCTGGGCCCTTTGGCTCTTGGCATTTGGCCAATTTTCAAACGGTCACAGGGATCACCCCTGGGAAGTGCACTGGTGAAGGAACGAACTGAGGTGAATGTCTTTGATACAGCACAAATAGCTTTACCATCCCACTGGAGACATCTTCAAGGAATCAGTCTCATAAACCTCCTTTTCATATTATAAAGGAGCAGAAACAGTGTTCTGGGATGCAGCTTGTCAGAGCTAATTGAGACATTTTCAGATATTTATTCGGACATAAAATTCTAAATAGAAAGGAATTGATCTTCCTGATCTCCAGAGCAGGTGCCTTCACCTGAGCTATTTATCTTTGTTCCACAGATCATCATTGGAGAGAAACAAGCAATTTCAGACCTTAGTTCACCTCCTCCAAAAGTTACTGTACAGGCCAGGTAAGCCAAGCTTTAGAAGGATCAATTTTTCTCCCCGTGGTGCTCAAGGGAGCTTAAAGACTAAAACTGGCCTAGGCAGAAGAAAATTCACAGTAGACATCCAGACTTTGTTGAGAAGATTTCCCCAAAAAAGACACTGTCTACAGAGTCTAGAGCCAAAACAGAGAGATATTGGACATTAGAAAATCCTCCTGTTTACCAGCTCCTGTGCCAATAAAAACAAACAAACCAACAAAACTGGAAAAGCTCCCTAATTAACCACAAGGGAATGACTTGCCTTCCAATTCTTAATGAGTGGTGAAAAACATTCCACACTTCAGTAGGGGCAGGGCCATGTGATGCCTTTAGGCCTCCTTGGGGGAATCACACACATGTTTTTAAATCATTGCAAGCAATCTGGTCAGCAGGAGCTTTGAGTCTTCTTCTGATGCATCTATACAAAAGCTGTTTCTCTGAGAACTGTAGATGGACCAGTTTGTGCCAAGGAGATCCATTTCTGCTGAACATCTCGAGAGTGCAGTGAACTGCACAGATCCAATACCAATGTTACACCCAAGGGAAGGATGAATAAAGAGGTAGGTAACAGATGCCGTGGATTTCTTATGATCTTTAAAGATGAGCTTCTGCTCACGCTCTTTTTAGCCGAGATCTGGTTTTGTCCCAGCTAACGAGATGGATTTAAAGGAAGCAAACGAGTTCAGAGTGTTAATTACATGACCTACAACCTCAAGTCAGATGAGAGGGGTCAGCTCCTCTGGTGAGGCCTCTTACCATTACTTAAAGTTTTCCAGGTTTCCAAGGGCTTAGTACTCCTTCATGGTCCCACTGCAGTTGCTTCTACAGTGTTCATTAAGTTCTATCGTCATTTAAGTTCAGAAAACTGTCCTTACACTGTTGAAGACTTTTGGGTTGAAGACACCTCTGGCCTGGGAAAGATGAAGCTGTGAGCATGGGAAAGTGGAGAAAAACAAGTCTATGGCCTTGCAGCTGCATGGGAAAGTAAAAGAAAGAAGAAAAACAACTGAGAAAAACAAAATATGGTTTGAGTCTTACCAGCATGAGGAGAGATGTGAACTACCTATCAGAAGATGGTCTAAGACTCGTGGACGGAAGTGCTTGGCTAATAGAATGTGACATATGTATGCACGGACAGATAAGAAAAAGTATAAAAGAGAAGCCTTCTGTTAATAAAATGGTTCCTGCTGTTGGTTCTAGCTGTTGACCTCGGTGTGTGTCTGTGTATGTGTGTGTGTGTTTGCTCCATTGCCGCAATTGGTGCCCTGTGTGCAGCCGCTGCCGCAAGTGGTGCCCCATGTGAGGACAGAACCTCATTACGCCATTCACACATGGAGACTGAAATCATATTGAAAGAGCATTAAGGAAGATTTAATCAGAAAATAGGACAGAATGCAGCGATCAGGGGCAGGACTCAGACAAGTGAACTGTCTGGCAGCTGCTTACATCTAATAAGACCCTTTTATAGCTCCATATCTATTTCTCATTCCCTTTCCCTACACATTCCTTAGTAATTTTTCCTTAGTCCCACAAGCCCTTCTTGAATTTCCCCAACCCTTGTGTTCATTTCATTTCCCCCTTCTTGTCAGTTACAAAGTCCAAGTGGCCCTTTCCCAAAGCTATGCCTGTATTTTCTTAAGGGATTATTAATTAGCTCTTGGAGATTTTCAGGCTTGGTTATTATTAATCCTTGTCTATTAAGTTTGTGTCTCCTTGTGATTTTGGTTATAGCACTCCCTTTATGTGTTATCCCACTTGCACTTGGAAGGTCCTTGATCAGGTAACATTACTGAGGCAGAGACTCCTACACTCCACATACCCTTCCTTGAGAAGTGGCTGAGAGGTGTGGGATTGAGCAGCCCCAGGAAGACAAAGGAAAGGTGCAACTTCTGTCTACAGCTACTCACAGGGTGTTGACAGAGAAGCTGGAGCTGCCTCCCTGCTGCACCTTGAGCTTGTGCACTACTTACGGTGAAGTTGCAGATGATGATGCTGCTCCCCACCTTCCCAGAATGGATCAGACATGGGGCATGATCTCCCCAGCTTTCTTGTCCTGCAGCTTTGTCCTGTAGAGTCCTTGTTTGTTGGGGCAGCCCACAGAGCACATCTGCCCTGGCAGCTCCAAGGCAAGGACAGGCAGGGCTTGAAATCATCTTTACACTTTGCCAGGCATGGGCAGGGCAGGGGAGCAGAGTCCTTGTGAGAGCCCCCAGGTGTTCCCACCCACACCTGCACAAGAGAATATGTCTCTCCACACCCAGAGCTCTACCCCATGGGTGTATCTGCTGCAACTGGCTGTGTCATCCTGTCCTGGGATGGTCAGGGTATTCCTAACCAGAATCCAGAGGAAGATGGCTGGGAGCAGGACAATGAGGGACAATCCTCAGACAAATATGGATGAGTTTTCCCTCTTTGACCTGTTCAGAACCAGACCCAGCAGCACAAAAGAAGTCTCCTGGTGAAGTTCCACCCATCCCCTTGAAAAGGAACGGGGGTGCAGGAAGAGGAGTCCACACTGCACCTGAGGAAGGAGGATGGAAGTTGCTGTTTGGTGTTCATTGTCTTTGATCCTCTGAGGGCAAGAATGGGAAGAATCCAAAACTCCACAGAGCAGAGATTTTCAGGCTACCTGCCGCAATCCCGTAAGTACCAAGGTGAGAGTTTGGCTAACCCTGTGCCCTGGGCAGGGGAAATCAGTCCTACCCCTCACTGCATTCCAGAAGAGCTCCTATGAGGATTTTTCAGGCTCTGCATGGGCAGGCAAGAGCTCAGGCCTCTCTGACAGAAGGTATTGCCTGGTTTTATGGTCTGAGATGTGCTGGCCCACCTAGAATTCCTCCCCAGATTAACCAGGTCTAGTGAACATGAAAGGAGCACAGAGACACCAGGTGATGGCTGTATCTCACACGCCTTAATGTGAGTGCAGCTACTCTAGTGGGTTGTACCTGTTGTACCTGAAAATGTTTTTAGGCAGCTTGTCTAGGAACACAGACCTAAGATGTGAACTCAAGTAAGTCATGAATCCTACCCACATTTTAGATGACAACTTTTCCCAGGTGTTGTGTCTGCAAAAATACACCAACTCATGTCTTGACAGGAAAACATCAGCCCTATTCTGATTGTGTGAAAGGGCACACAAGTAGGACTAACACAGCCCCAAATACGACTTCTCAGTATTGAGTTTATAAGTGGTATTTCCCTGCAGAGAGTACAGAACATTTGCCATCACACAGTGACCAATATGGTGTCCCCCATGCTGAGCAGTGCAAACAGTCACACAAAGGCCTCTGTGTCCCTCAGACCTGCTTTACCCCTCAGAGGTGAGAGTGAGCTGATAGAACAAAGCTCTGAGTTGTTGGGGGACATCTCTCAACTGAAATAACTTCTTGGACAACAGTTCATTGTGATGTGCTCAGCTGCTACAGTGCGGGTGGGGGGACAGACTAAGTGTCCAGTTTACACTTAAAACAGTATGCTTTAAAACTAAGACTAGTACAGGACCAGAATTAGACTCTAAGCACAGCTTTTTTGCCATCTCTTCTAAACCTTGTGCTCTCACTCCTCTTTCCTTTTATGGCAAACCTCCCTGTCCACATCTGCTTTAGAGATCTCCTCTCTTTACCTGCCTGACTGCAAAGACTGTTGCACGAATTTGTCAAATATTTCCCATCCTTGCCCAGCAGTCCTCATTCATCACAGACAATTCTCTGGCAATCAAAACCAAAGCTCTGCTTGTAATACAAAGCATCAACTAGGTGTTCATGCACTGAAGGAGGTCTTTTCTACTCAAGCCTTTCTACTTTGGACTCCCACATCCTTAGTTCTTCCCAGAGCTCTACAGTCACTCTAGAAACACTTTGGGCATTATCACTGGAGCCCACATCAAAGAGCAGCAAATGGCAATATTCCAAAAGCAGGACAAGTCCAGCAGCCCTTTTGCAACATGTTGCCTCTGCCTTCTGGCAAACAAGAAACCTCCTGAGACATCAGGTCAGGTTAATAGACTGATGTTTAAGATTCCTAAGAGAGGGAGCCTCCTGAAGATGTAACAGGTATTTTCTCCTTCATGGAGGAAAATTATTTGAGCATGGCTCCCTCTGATGAATCCCCAATGTCTTTTTGTCCTCACCAGTTTGCAGGTGACAGGACCTGTTCTAAAGTTAAAGTCTACAGGTGCAGCAGGAGCTTTTTCTCTGTTGCCAAAATTCACCAAATTCCAGCCTTCCTCACCCTGATGCCTGATGGCCTCCCTGTGCTGGTTGGCCATGGTCTCCTCCTGCCCTGCCTTCCTTGCTCTGTGCGGCTGAAGCTGCTCACCCCAAGGAGACAGGCACCACCACACACCACTGGAAGCAGATCCACTCAAAGTTTCCCTGCACAAGAGGGGTAGGATTTCTTGGCATTTCTCCTTTTACACAAAGATAATGCTCTTTTGAGATTCTTAACACTGAGGAGGGAAGAGGCAGCCTTGCCTGCAGGGCTAGGCAGTGCTGAAGAACACCAATCACTGGGATGACCATCACATCCTGTTGTGATGACAGTCAGGAATCTAAAGACTTTCTCATGCTCATGCAGGGCATTGCATGCAAATGTGTCCATGACCGGTGCTCAGACAGGTCTATTACACACATAAGTGCATTCATCAAGCAAAAATGCCTACAAATGACCACCTGTGGATTCATCAAGTGCAACCCTGACAGGGCCGGAGCACCACGAGGCACATCAAGGCCCAAAGCACAAGTTGGCTGAGGTTCAGTCTCAGTCATGGCCTAAAGAGTGGAGGAAGACAAGCAGCTTCTGGAAAATCTCTTCCAGGGTTGGTGTTAGAAAAAGAAATATTGAAACTCATCAGTGCAGTCCACCTGCTTGGAAGGGAAAGACCAGCAACAACCAGAAGGGAGAGAGAAAGGGGAAAGCGCATGATATATTCTCACAAAAGGGAGCCATTGGGTGTCTGGACAAGGATTGCAAGGTTGAGAGGAGCTTGGTCGTTTGTATCAACGGGACTGAAAACATCATCCCAGGAGTGCTCCAGGCCACAGGGATTTGACAGGAATCAGGTGCCAGTCCTGTGCAAAAGAGCACTGAGGATAGGGGGGACATCTCAGGAACTGGCAAACCCACACCCCCGTAAAGAAGTCCTTCAGTCCTTTGGCCTCAGAGACACTCTTGGATGAATTCCCTGATGCGCCTCTTTGCCCTCACCAGTGCAACGTGAAGGCACCTGTTCTGAAGGCCCAGTTTTGCAGGTAGAGCAGAAGTTCTCCTCACAGGTGGGCATCGTTGGTTGTCTGGTCAAGGATCACAGGGCTGGAAGGAGCTTGGCTTTTCCCATCCTGCCAACTGGTCTGGGAACACCACACAGGACTGTGCCAGGCCAATGATTCCAGCCTGCAAGGGAATACTCCAGGATCTTGGGCACAATTTATGGTAGTGATGACATGCTCCTGCAATAGAAATTCTTGGAATTCTCAGCAGCCCTCAAAGTAAATATCCATGGGGGAATGAAAATAAACACAGGAACCAAAATTTAACAATGCAGGAATCTGAAATACAAGGCATATCATTACCTGGCATGTTTTGCAGCTCATTAGAGGAAATTATTACTTCCAGAAAAGAAAACTTAAAGGCCTGGAGCAGTGCAGAACCAGGGCAGTTATTAACTCTCCCATCTCTTTACTCCTCTTTTCCTCATTTGAAAACAGATGAGTTGGAAGCTCTGTTCTCTTCCTTCAAAATGTGGTCTTGCTTGAATGGATCCTGTGCTCTGAGCTACAGAGAAGAATTTCTCTGTGTGGCTGTTAATTGTAGACTCCCTGTGACCTAAAGATATGAATTATATGTGCTTTTCTACATATGATGTAACTTAAATAAATGGGCTTAATATAAGAGCCCACTGTGCCACTGCATGAGAGAAAAGCAGCTCTGCTGGGCATGACTGTGTGCTCTGACAGAGGTGCTGCCCTGGCTCTGACTGGGCACTTGATGGCCACAGGAGTTCACCAGGGAGCCTTTGCCCTAGAGGGAGAGACTTTGAGGCTTGTGGGCCTGGCCATCTCCTTGGTCTCCTTCTGCCTGAGCACTGCAAATTCAGCTCTCGGAACTGTCAGCACGTCCCTACCTGGCTGTCACAGGAGCACAGCTCCCCTGGGGGAGCCTGGCCTGGAGTTTGAAGAGAGGCCTCATTTACAAGTGGCTCTGAGTGCCTGCCACGAGGATTAGGAGCAAGAGGCTCTTAAAGGTCCAGCTGTGGCCTGGCTGCACCAGTGGGAG
>VWZF01000059.1:1535-14929 GCA_013396755.1 Sclerurus mexicanus | reverse complement strand
GCCTCCCAAGGGACTCTTTCAACTAGGCCCCTAAATAGGCCAAAGTGTGCCCTCCGCAAGTCCAAGGTGGCAGTTCTGGTGACTCCCTTCCTTACTTCTGCTACACCAGGCAGGAACTTGTCACCATTGTCCCCTATTCCTTAAGTCACCATGTTCTGACAAGCAGAGACAGGATATAGAATCTTCCATATCATATGTCCTGTCTGCCTGATAGCTCTGCCCCAGGGAAGGTAGGGCACAATTCCAGTAGTCTCTCTCAGTCTCTCCCTGATATTCCTTAACAACCTACTCACCATGTCCTGGAGCTCTGTCACTAAGTAGAGGTTTTCCTCTACCTGGGTGCACCTCCCCCAGGTGTGCTCACTGCTGCTGTCCAGTACTGGTATAAGAGTAGGGTGTACCCTGCAGCCCAGCACCTGGGTAGCATCATGTTCCCATCAGAGCTCTGTCTGGGAAGCTGCATCAATCATGTTGGGTGCAGAGTTTAGAGTGTTCATAGGCTTTTGCCAGGTGGATACCATTGCTCCCCAGTCAAGTTGGCAGAGCTACAGTACCCTTCCTGCATGCCCTTCCCTGAAAACTGCTCTGTTGGCTTGCCCTGGTCACTAGCACTCCCTAGGGACTTCTTTTACACAGGGGTGGAGGGGTTGGCCAGCGTTGCTCCTGGCCCTGCCCAGGTCTTGTCAGCACAAGCTGCAGGCTCCTGATGGCTCTCATGGCTCCCCCAGGTTCAGGACACCCCCCTGTGCTATGAATTGTGCTGGTACCAGAGCTGCTCTTCTTGGTGACTGAGTATTTATCTTGAAGGCACTAAACTGATAAATAAAGTCTTGTTACATGAAAAAGCTTTATTAGCAGAACCAGATCATGGAAAGTTCAAAGAAATTTAGAAAATAGTACAAATGAAACAGAGTAGCAATGGTCAGTACAATTTCTACATTTCATGGTACCATGTAGAAAAATTATTAAAAATAGGGCCCAAATTAGAATTTTTATATTACTACAGACTGTCACTAACAGGGGATCATGTGATCAGAGAATTGTTATAAACTACTTTTCCTTAATATTCAGACTATGAGGCACATTACTAAAGACAGAAGTTTTAAAGTACTTTCTGCACTCCTTCAAAAGCCATCATTTAGTTGTGAAATTAATTTTCTTAGGATTACGAGTGTATTGGGCATACGTGGCAAGATTTTGGTAATGGACACACATACACACAGAGACACGACAACGCCTGCAGGACTAGCCTCTATGAGAAGAAGTCAGGGGCTGCCCTGTGCCAGATACAGCTGGTTCCAGCTGACCTGGCAATGGTCCCACTGCAGGCTAAAGTTGAGACAATCAGCAAAGTTTGTGGTGCTTTTGTGAAAACATATTTAGCAAAGAGCAAAAAAACCACCACTGGACAGACAGAGGAGGGGAAAAAAAGGACCCATGCTGGAGCAGTTAGATATTTACTGAAGGAACTGTGGTCTGTGGAGAACCCCTAGAGGACCCATGCCAGAGCAGAGTTTTCCTGATGGGACTGTCTCCCCTGGAAGAGCCCATGCTGAAGCAGACTTTCCTGACAGGAACTGTGACCTGTAGAGAACCTATGCCAGAGCAGGGGGAAATTAAGTACAAGAGGGAAGGAGTGGCAGAAAGCAACCATTATGTATGGACTGTAAACTCCCTTCCCTCATTTCCCCTGCACCCTGGGGGTGGTGAGTGGTAGAGGAGTCTGGAGTGAAGGAATGAATTTGAGCATGGGAAAGGGGAAAAGAAAGGTGGTGTTTTAATGTTTGTCTTCCTGTTTCTTACCACCCGAATCTATTTTATTTTGCAATAAATTAATTTTCCACAAGTCAAGCCTGTTTTGCCTGGTATAGTAACTGGCAAGCAATCTTCCTGTCTTTATCTTGACCCATGAACTTTCTAATTCTCTTTTCTCCCCCTGCCTCACTGAGGAAGGGGAGTGAGGAGGTAGATGGAAGCTTGGCTCGTAGTCAAGTATAATCCACCACAACAAGTTAAAGTGTGATCAGAAATTCACAAGGGATAAGTACAGTGATAGTTAAGTGGCAGAGAAAACCTCCACCTCAAAGTCCTTGAACTGCCAACTATGAGAAACCTCCTGGAATATTTTATACTTACATGGTACACTATTTCCTTATGCAGCAAGGGTGGAAAGGATGAAAGCCAAGAGACTACTGACTGATACTACATAAATATGGTCAACTTTGTATTCACAGAGATCATCACTGCTCATTGACACTGACAGAGCATTCAGAAGAACTGCCCTTTTGCAGCTGACCTATAACCATGAGACTTACTTCCAAAAGGGTCAATGGTTAACTACCATTTTAGTTAAGAAGCATTTAGAAGACTAATGCACACAGCTCATTTTATCCCTTCCTCAGTTACTGGACCATGTCCTGTTCCATCCTGTTGGCTCTTCCCTCCCCTATGAACTTCTGAACCTAGTTTAGAATCTCCCCTATGACCTTCAAGTGCCAGTAGACTTGTTCCTCTTTTTTTTTTTTTAAATGAGGAATGTAAAAGTCATCATAACTAAATCAATGACAAAGTATGCATTACTAATTCATGGTCTACTGTAACGGCTCATAGTAGTATCAGCATACATTTTTAAACAGTGATTCATATCTCACTTGTTTACTATAAACATGTCTACAGCACTACTTATTGTTAATTTCAAAAATGTAAGCAATGAATATAAAATAAAAACAACTCTATACTAGTGTCTGTCATTTTCAGAGAACACAGTGAGCAGCACACAAAGTCATCTTGGTTTGGTACAAAATGAAACCTTTACCAAACAATTCTTAAACAATTAAACTAGGCTAAATCAATATAAAACTCAGTCGGGCACTTAAGTTAAATGCCTCAAAATCACATGACTTAATATGCCCCATAAAAACCTTTATGCTAAAAAATATACAGCCTATTTAGGTATTTTAAAAAGTGTATATCAAAACAACAATAAAGACAAATCTAGCCACCCTCAAGTACAAAAGGCAACCCACCTCTGATAGTCTTCCCATCATACACTCCTTTCTCTGAGCGGTTGAAAGAGAACAAGAGAAATTAAATTTTAACTCTACCTGTCTCTAAACAAATAAATGTTTATCTCTGCCTTGTAAGGAGTTAGGATTGAATAGTGAAGAGTTGGTGGAAAGAATTAAGAGTAGTTTTACATCAGGTGTTGTGTCTGGGAAACAGTTAATACTAATTCAAATGTTAATCATGGAAGATATTTCTGCCAGACAAATTGCTTTGGATTGATGCCTGTTGTATATCAGCACTATAAGACTTCATACTCAAAATATAACTAATAGCATTTTAATAAATTTCACCTTTCCCCAGCTTATTTTAGAGTTCACCCACCAGAGATGTAGCCAGATGCAACATCTAGTTGTTAGACACTAAGGTCAATTATGTCTAAGCTACTACCTCTATCTTCTCACATTTACTCATAGCAACATTTAGCTACTACTAGTTCAAATTGTAGTAGAAAGAATAATACATGTGATGAATGTATAGGATAAGCAAGTAACCTTCACACAAATAGCAGCCATACTACAGTATGTTGTTTATTTTTCAAAAAAGGTAAAAAATCCTTTTCAAAACCTAAAGCTGTAATGAATCGTAGAGTACATATGCCAAATTTCTGGCTTGCAATCTCTTGTTTCTGAATTATAAATTACAGAATGATATTGACAGAATAATTTCTCTCAGAGTAACATTCAAAATGATGTTTAGAACTGTACCAGTGGTGCATTCTTTCCCACTGTCCTCCCAAAAAAATTGAAGTCTGACTCTACACACATACAGTGTTTGAATACTGCTCCACATTATTTTCAAAATGACTGGAACAATAGAGATATGTTTCTAGAATGGTACTTCCAGTTACTGAGAACTACACTTTAGGAAGATATTAGCAACTTACTTGTGGGAAGTTCTTTTCTTCATCATGCTCACAGAGACTCCTGCATGACCTACAATATAAATGATGGAATTATTGAATGTGTTTATACACAATGTCAAAAAGGTATCTTACAGAAAAGCTCTCTTTCTCAAGTAAAAAAAGGTTAAACACATTATGTTGTGATTTATCAATGAGTTACTATAAGGGAAGGCTGAGGAAACAGGCAAGGACTATGTACTCATGAAGCTAAGTGAAGAAGTAGGGAGTTACTGATGACAAATGTTGCAAAAAGTTGAACTTAACACAAAGGAGACGGGAGATAGTCTTTGTTATAGATAAATGGCTGCAACAGTTGAGGGAATCAAATGGCTGTGTATCTTCCCCTGACTTGATAATAAAAATAATAATAATAATCATCATCATCAAATCCATATATTCCTGAGTTAGTGAGGCCAGAATGGTTGGGTGTATACATGGCTCAGCCAAACAGATTATAAAAACTCAGTATAAAGCCAAAACCAAGTGCAAAGACTCAGTATAGCATATACAGTATAAACTATACAACTAACAAAAAGAACATTGAAGAGAGCAACAGGCTTGAGTTGGTTTCAACCCATGTATTTCTTCCCAGTGACTGGGGATGTCCAGCATCATGATGGAGACCAGTAATGACAACCACATTTGTATTGTGATTCAACTGCTATACTCCACTAAATGCAACTTGTACTTGCACTGTGATTTAAGCAAACTGCTGTATCATACTGCTAAATCAAAGTCCCGTGTAATGTCAAATAACTTCATGTATTGGGTTTGCGTGGCCACGTTTTGGTGTGGGGAGGGCGAGCTAAAGGAGTGGCTTCTGTGAGAAGCTGCTAGAAGCTTCCCCCATGTCCAACAGAACCAATGCCAGTAGCCTCCAAGACAGACCTGCTGCTGGCCAAGACCAAGGCAATTAGAGATGGTGGTAATGTCTAAAGGTTTGGTGTGCATTTTGTAGATTTTTAGAGTTTTAGAAGTATAGGTTTTCTTGCTCACATATTAAGTGGTGTTAGAAGTTACTAAAGTGATTCTCTCACACATTCTCAGGCTCTCTGAAGGTCATGATGTTTTGCAGAGACACCTGCAAGATAACTTGAAGTCAAAACAATAGAAGAATCCAGAAACCCTTGGAGGTGGTCCAGGGGGCATAAAAATAAGACTACATACGTTTTGTTCCCAACATTCAAGCTTGTACTGAATCCATGGAAAGATGCCTCTCCAGTTTTAACAACAGTTGGAATTTTAAGTTTTCAAAAATTAAGCCCTCAATGCAAATATGACTATTAAAAGACCAATTATCAGTGAGAAATTAAAAGATATCTCAAAAAGCATGAATAGAAACCCAAAAGACTTTGAGGCTTGACTGCAACAACTGAACAAGCATTCTCATCATATCATTAGCCACCCCTTAGTTATAAGAGGAAAAAGGTTTAAAAACATACTTATTTTAAAAAAAAACATACAAAGTAAAAAAAAACAAACACACTGAGTTCATGTTTCCCATTACTGGTTGATGAGAAAAAGCAAGATTTAACTAAAGCAATTCAAGCAGTTAAAATGCTATAAAAAGCACACCCACATATTTAGCAGGATGGTTCAGCACATAACTTCTTTTCTCTCCTCTGCTCAGAGACTCTGAGTCTTATTATACAGTGCAATGCATTTAGCCTTCCAAAGCAAAAGGAACCATAAAGATACACAGAAGGAAGATCTATTAGAGAAGCTACAAAAAAGACAAAGGAGAAGCTATGCACACTATTCAAAATGAGTGTTTGCCCTGTTTAGTAACTATTCACCTTAGGCACCTCTTATTTTTTATAAGACTCAAGTTCTACAGCCAGATGTCTTTTTTTCTCTCAAATTTACTTACGTCCAAAATTTCTTGGCTATTCATACACAATCTCCATGAATGAAATTACATGTACCAAACTGACAAATATTTACAACACTGAACAAAGAGTTTGAGAGGAGACTACCCTTTTTTGCTGTCAGATAAAAACAAGCTTGACAGTTCCTGACTGATTTCAAGAACTTGCTTGTTCATGTATCTAGCTCTAAACAGAAGCCAACTAAGCAAACTGAGTACCGCTCAGTTTCTTGTGTTGGTAGCTTAAGGTAATGCCCAGTTTAATACAAAGTTATGGCATTTAGATGAAGAATGTGAATATAGCCTACTTACAAGACGAGATGGTAACAAGGTACATGAAGAACCCAGCACAAGAAAGACATGGACTGGCTGAGATGGAGTTCATTTTCCCATAGCAGCCCTCACAGTGCTGTGCTTTGCACTGGTAGCTAGAAAGGTGTTGATAACACACCAATGTTTTGGCTACCGCTGAGCACAGCATCAGTACTATAACATTCCTTACCCAATTGAGGGCAAGATTCTGGGAGGGGACACAAGTAGGCCAGCTGACCCAAACTAACCCAAGGGATATTCCATACCACATGACATCAGCTCAGATATAAAAACTAAGGAAAGGAACAGGAAGAGGGGCATTCATTGTTTCCAATGGCTGCCTACTAAGAAACCACTATGTATTGTTGAAGCCCTGCTTCCCAGGACATGGCCAGACATCACTACTGATGGGAAGTAGAGAATAAGCCTTGTTATTTTCCACTTTGCTTTTGCATGTGCAAGCTTTTGCTTTAGTAAACTGCCTTATCCCAACCCACAAGTCATTTTCCATCTTATTTTCTCTTCCTTTCTCCAGATGGGAAAGGGAGTGATGGAGCGGCTGGGTAGGCACTTGGTGTCCAGCCAAGGTCAACTTACTACAACCTGTTAGAGTGAGTCCAGAGGAAGGCCACAAAAACAAATGCCTCTGAAACGCTGACAGGCTTGGGGCATCAACCAGCTCTCTAGGAAGCCTGTTCAAGTGTTTGACCACTCTCTCAGTAAAGAAACGCTTCCTAATGTCCAGTCTAAACCTCCCCATGCACAGCTTTGAACCATTCCTACACATCCTGTCACTGGATACCAGAGAGAAGAGATCAGCACCTCCCTCTCCACTTCCCCTACTCAGGAAGATGCAGTGAGCAATGAGGTCACATCTCAGCCTCTTTTTTTCCAAAATAGACAAGCCCTAAGTCCTTTGCCATTCTTCACAGGACATTTCTTCCAGTCCTGTCAATAGTCTTTCTGCTCTCCTTTGGATGCATTCAAGGACCTTCACATCCTTCTTACACTGTGGGGCCCAGAACCGCACACAGTTCTGAAGGTGAGACTGCAGCAACACTGAATATAGAGGGATAATCGCCTCTTTTCACCAGCTGGTTCTACTGTATTTGATGCCCCCCAGAAAACGGTTTGCCCTCTTGACTGCCAGGGCTCACTGCTGAGTCCTATTGAGCCTGTTGTCAACCAGCACCTCCAGATCCCTTTCTGCAGGGCTGTTCTCCAGCCACTCCTCTCCCAATTTATACTTGTGCCCAGTGTTACTCCATCCTAGGTGCAAAATATGGCATTTTGACTTGTTAAATTTCATCCCATTAATCACAGCCCAATACTCTGATCTATGTACCAACATTAGTAATTAGATAAATAATTAGATGTGCACCATGCAAGCACCATATATTGGTGGTAAAAGCATGGCAAGCCACCACTGCCAACACAAAGGAATAGTTACTAAGCAAAAAAAACCTCCATTACTTTCAAGTCTTATTTGTGAAATATTGTCTGATCCATGTGAAGATAAAATGTTTGCATGTGAAGCAATCTTTGAATGATGACATGGTTATAGTGGCTGGGACCAGTTTGTCACTGTCTGTGTGCGGCCAGGGCTTTGTATTCTACACCCTCTATGTAATTTTCTCATGGATTGCCAACAATGGATCATTTGCAGCAGCTGCCCAGGGAACACCTGGCCCCTCAGGCTACAAGCTGGATGTTTAGGAACTCTGTGAGATAAGGAAGTTTTTCTGTCTTCACACCAATGACTCAGGTGTGTGATAACTCCCCTCCAGGGAGTCATTAGCACCTTCACATCCAGCCTGAGGTGTCTTGTCTGCTAATGGGCCATCAAGGAGTATCCCATGACTCATAGTGTAAATCACCCATTGTGAAACTCCTTGCCCTGGGGGAGGTACTGGGCACTCCCATCTGAGCCCAAGCATATATAACCTTGGGGGTTTGGGACTTCTGGGACCAGTTGTTGGATCCAGAGGAGGACCAGGACCTCAACAGGACTGCTACTCTTGACCAGACTGCGGACAACATCCTCATCAACAGGTTCTCTCTTTCCTTTTATTTTGTACTAAAGGGGGGCCACTTGGTGCTCAGCACAGAGGCTGGGGAGCTCCATTCTGTTTGTGTCTCAGGGTGCTGGGTTGTACATCTGTTCTTTGTGGGTCAAATGTATTTTTCCTCTGCATCATTGTACTTGTGGGTTTTTTTATTAAATTGTAATTCCGACTTGCAATCTCTTTTGTAGTTGGTTTCATTTCTCCTACTGGTTTACCTTTAAACCAGTACATATTTCTACAAGTACTATTCCTCCAAGTGGTAAAGCTCATTGGAACAAATTCACAATAGAAATAAGTTTCTGGTTTGTTTTTTTTTCCCCTGCAGGAATAGGAATACTAAAGTTCTGATGCTTTATGATATTTTTCATTCTGTATATTTTACTTTTTCCTCGGGGATTAAAGGGAGAAATAAGCTCTCATAGCATAAGATAGACATAAACATTATCTTGCACTAAGGCAACAAATCAGCTGTGCAGAGGACTTTTAAAATTCCAAATAGATTGTAAAGTTTCTTTACAAAGATATTTATTTGCAAATATATGATATTGCAAGTATTACTATGTCTTACTGACTTAAGACATTTGAAAGCAAATAAAAATATTTTAATACATTGATTTTTAACATATATAATAGAATCATAGAATGGTTTGGGTTGGAAGGGACCTTAAAGACCATCTAGTTCCAATACCCCTGCTGTGGGCAGGGACACCTTCCCGTCCAACCTAGGCTTGAACACCTCCAGGGATGGGGCATCCACAACTTCTCTAGGCAACCTGTTCCAGTGCCTCACCACTCTCACAGTGAAGAATTTCTTCCTAATATCCAATCTAAACCTCTCCCATTTCAGTTTAAAGCCAATCCCCCTTTTCATATCACTCCATGCCCTTGTAAAAAGTCCCTCTCCATCGTACTTGTAGGCCCCTTTTAGGTACTGAAAGGCCTCTATAAGGTCTTCCTTGAGCCTTCTCTTCTCCAGGCTGAACAGCCTCAACTCTCTTAGCCTGTCTTCATAAGATACGTGTATTTGTGTGGAATTTGATGCTGGTATTTTTGGTCTGTGTTTGGCCCAGCCACCTGTGAGGAGCTGTGCTTCTCCTGCCAAGTCATGGGAAAACAGGCCGATAAAGATGGTCTCTGGCCTTGAGGGAGACATTTCTGTGTAAGCTAAAATTAATTGGTCTCTCATGATTGGCTGATGGCCCTCCAAGGGCACTTGAAGGAGAAAGAGAGGAGGAGGAGGACGTAGTACACCCCCAGACTCAATTAAGGAAGACCCTCTGAAATGGACTGTGCAAGTGCAGAGACTGGCACAGGCGCAGAGAAGTACCAGTTAAATAATGACGGGGAGGTACCAAAAAGTTTCTACCTGGGCGGCCCTGGCCACATTGCTCAGGTAAATGTCATCTGGCCAATTAGATAAAAGGCAGATGGCTCATACCTCAGGGCTTTTTGCTCGCTTCACGTGACTAGGACAACATTGCCTTTTGGCAGGGACACCTGCCTTCACGAAGAGCCGGCCTACCCTTGAGGATGCAGCCACTGCCCTGAGGCGGTTGGACATTCTGGGGTTGGTGAGACAACCCTGTGGGAAGACACCTTGGAGGAGTTGGGTGTGTCAGACCTGGGGGCTTTTTCCCTTTCTCTTTCTCCCTCTTGGCAGGGGGGGCTTGCTTTCCTGTTTACTTGGCCACTCTTTTGATAATAAAGCTACTGTTTGGTTAAGCTTTCAGTGTTTTCCTAGTTTCAATTTCAACAGCCTGTCGGACCCCCTGTTCCTCCCTGGAACATAAATCTGGCACCGAGGATGGGCTGTTGAAAGTGAAACACACTGTTGGTGGTGAAAGGTTTACTTTTGTCTATAGCGTATAGTATGGGGGAGCAGTAGCCACGTGAGGGTCTGCGTGGCTGAAGGGGTGGTCCTGGCCAGAGGGGGGGCTGCCCGTGGGCCCAGGCCGTGCCTCAGTGGGGAGGGCCTGCTGTGACTGCTCTGTCTGGGGAGGTTCCGCCGCTGCTGGAGGGCACAGTCCTTGCAGGGCCCAGCGCTCACCACTGCCGGAGGGGGTGGAACACGCTGTGCTTTGGTTTGGCCACTGGTGGCAGCGGGGCAGGAGTCACTGAGCCAGTACTCTGAATTAGCGGGGGCGGCTCTGCTGCCACCAGAGAGGGTAGAACTCGCCGTGCCCAGGGGAGCCACCACTGGGGGGAGATGCTGGAGGTGGGTTTCCCTGTGTACTCGCTGGAGGGGGTGTCAAGCTGGGGACGGCACCTGAAGGGCTGTTCCGCGTTTTGTTGGGGGGGGGGCTGAGCTACGGAGCGCCAGCCCTTGCCCTGTGTTTTTGTGTCTGTTCTTGTGCTAGCTGTGTTGTCTGTTTATTGTGTCATCACGAGCTCAGGAGAGCCATTATCGCCAAGGATATAGGATCAACCCTGTTAGCTAACGGTTCTTCTTTGGACTTTAGTTTGGGGGGGGTTTTCTCTTCCCTTTTCTCCCCTTTCCCTTTTGCTTTATTTGGGTGGTTTTTTTCCCTTTTTTTGTTTTCCTCCTCCCCCTACACCATGCATTACTGCCGCTTACTGGGTCAGCTGCTGGTCGGTCGGCAGGACTCCTAACTCCAGGGCCATTGGCTGTGAATGAGGTAGGGGCTGGGGGTTGAGAAATAAAACATGAGTTTGTTAGCCAAGGTTCTGAAACCCCGAAAAGGGGATTTGGAGGGTGCTCCCCCCACTGAGCGTCCTGGGTGGATGCAGGAGCCCTGGACTACGCTTTGGGGGTGTTTGGAGGCCTGTACTGGGGTCATGCCCAAACCGTGGAACACTCATAGTCCCACGGAGTTATCGAAGTATTGGGTCCAGTTTGTGGAGACAGCACAAACCCAGAAATCACAATGACTAATCCATATCGGTTGCATGACCGGAGCACTCCTGTTTGCTTATAAAATAGCTATAGGCTGAGTTGAGGATTTAGAGAAGCAGGTGGACCAGTTGAAAATGGACCTGCAAGGGGCAAGAGCTACATCTACAGTACAGCAGCAGGCCCTGGTAGCTGCGGCCAATCAGTACAGTGCCATGGAACAGAAATGTGCTATAGTAGTCGAGAAATTTGCCGTGCGTGCTGTGAGCCAGAAGAGGAAGTCGAGGAAAGGGAAAGACATGGGGCCCTGAGTAAGGGGTATTGTAACTGACCCAGGGTGGGATCCAGAAACATGGGATGGTAACATCTGGAGCACTAGCGAGCCTGATAGTGACAAAGAGGATGCCGACGGGGATAGAGAAGAAGGATCTTCTGGACCAGTAAAAGCAGCCCCTATGGTTAGGCGAAAGGGGGCTTTAGACTCTGCTACTGGGAATTGGGCACAAGTTGACACCACGGAGGATTTCACCTCTGAGGATATAAAGAACCTTATCGGCCGTTATGGCCAGCGCCCAGGGAGAAACCCCAACACTGGATAGTACAACTGATGGAAGAGGGGGCCGATAGTGTCTTAGTTGATGGGATAGATGCTGGATGTTTTCTGTGTTTGACGGGGGATCCATATGTCCACGCTGCATTACGACGTGTTCCCCCGGGAAAGAACACCCCACTGGTGACAGTGGTTGCCATGGGATTCAGCGATAGACACATGAATGACAGGGCATGGCCCCCTACATCCAATCAATGGATCACACTACGGCAAGCTACCCTCCTACTCAAGCAGAAGGGAATGAAGTTTGCTGTACAATATGGGGATCTAAGGACTTATCTCGATCAGCCTTCCACACCAAGTACACGAAACATGTTTCTAGAGGGGTGTCCATCACAATGGAGGCCATATCTTATACCCATTTCGATGACAGCTCAGGGTAATCCCATACGGGACGTAACAGAAAAGCTGGGACAGTTAGGAGATTTACCAGGGTTACTGACAGGGCTGGAACAACCTGAGTCACAAGGGGGTACGAAGCTCACGAAAGATGTACCAGCACGGGAGAAGGTAGAGAGAGAATGCAGCTGTCTGTTCAAGCTTTTGCTCCAATGGGGGGTCTCAAAGGCTGAAATTGATGGCATGCCCCTCAGTATGCTACAGAAAATGGTGCAAACAGAGGGGAAGGGAGGCCAGGTCCGCAGTGTAACCCAAATGGAAGCTGGAAAGAGCTCAGTTCCTGCCTTAGAAGCTATGGAGCCGAAGTACCCATGGAAAGATCTGGATCAAACCCTCGCCCAATTCCACCCCAAATCACAATAGGGAAGTATCCAAGCCCCAGGTCCAGATATCCTTGTAACCTGGCATGACCCATGCCCCTTTGTCACTTGTATCCTTTGGTGGGGGCCTTGGTGGACACTGGGACGGAGGTCACCATATTACACAGAAATCCTACAAAGCATAAAGGGGAGTTATCATCAGTATAGGGACTGGGTGAGCATCCAGTCCAAAGCATTCAAGCAAGAGTAAAATTACAAGTAGGTGATTGGCAGCCATGGGTATATCAAGTCATGATAGCTGCCATAGGAGAATACATAATTGGCATAGACATTTTAAAGGGTGGTACCCTGACTATAGATCAGCACGTGTGGGCCTTTGGTACCACGCGGAGGGTGAATGTCCGGGCAGTACAAGTAGGACGTGTGCAAGACACTGCAGAAATACCTATCACTACACAAATAGTAAACATCAGACAATACGGCATACCTGGTGGGAACAAAGCCATCCAGAAAACCATTGATGATCTCTTAGAGGTTCAGGTTTTGTGTTATGCACATTCCCCATTCAATAGCCCAATTTGGCCAGTGAAGAAACCAGATGGCAGCTGGCAGATGACTGTGGACTACAGGGGGGTAAATCAGGTTACCCCACCAATAACTGCAGCAGTCCCTGAGGTTGCTACTCTTGTGCAGCTCATACAGCAACATCCAGGAGAATGGTACGCTGCCATTGATGTAGCTAAAGTGTTCCTTACCATCCCCATCCCCAGTGAAGCGCAGGACCAATTTACCTTTACCTGGAATGGAAACCAATATACTTTCACCCGTCTGCCTCAAGGCTATAAACATAGCCGAATCTTTTGTCACCAGGCCATAGGACCCTGAAGAAGGCTACAGTTCCAGACGAGGTGCAGGTTACTCAGTATGTGGATGATATCCTGGTGCACAGTCAGACTTTTGAGCAGACACAGAAAGGTTTGGACATCATTATGCACATCCTGA
>VWZF01000056.1:0-73562 GCA_013396755.1 Sclerurus mexicanus | reverse complement strand
TCCCCTTCACAGTCTGTTAGGGAGTGTTTTCCCACAACTGAGGAAAATCAGATTTACATTTATATTTCTTCAGATAAAAATTAAAGTGGGTGGAAAAAAGCCCAATAATACACAATAAACTGTCCTTTCAGGCCAGAAAGTACATTAACTCCTGGGTTTTTTTAAGATGATTTTGTCAGGTGTTTATTTTTGTTCTTGCCATTGGTTGAAGACTACAAATCCTCTCCATCCTCTTCCATCTAATAAGTCCATTCATTTCTGGCTTAACTAATTGGAAGTGTTCCTTCTACATATATCATAAAACTTGTTTTATGATGAGCCCAAATTATGACCTTTTTTTTCTTTTTTTTTTTCTTCTCTATACAGTGTAATCCATGGACATTAAAAATTTAGGATGAGCTTTAATTCTTACTCTTAAAAAATATAATTGCATATCTATTCAACCTCTTTAGTATGAGACTTGTGATTTGATTTTGGATTGTACCAGAAAATAGTCACTTTGCCCCTGCATGGGAAAAATGATTAAAGATTTTTTGATAAAAAATTTCAATTAGCTTAAGACTTGAAGGTGATTGAAGAAGTCTTGCAGGCTAAGGGAATACCTGCTAGACATAGGAAACTCACAAACCTAAATGTAGGGTTTTTTTCTTTCCAATCTGAACATGTATAACAAAACCTGTAATATGTAATGTATAACAAATTCTGTAATTTTCCCCAAGTGAAAATTCTGACTGGATCAATATCCTTGTACTTTATTTGCTGAATGTAGTCCACTGGCAAAGTGGAACATAAGAATGCTTCATGACTTCATGTATTTCCTGCATTTGAGGTGCAAATGAAGGAAATGCATGAAGTCAAGGTATGCAGGTGTGTTTGTGTCTTCGTGTTTATCTACATGTTCACGTGTTGTAACCTCATGATCCAAATAACAGTATTACCATCACTTGTGACAGGCTACAGGCTTTATATTAATGCTACAAAGCCTCAGAAGCACAACTTGCCAGGCTTGATTTGTCTTGGCCTGCCTGGATCTTTGTTTCAGCTTGTTCAGCTAACAGCAATTTTCTAGCTACTAGGCAACTGCTACCTATTTTTTACCTTTAGTTTAGCTTTTTATGATTGTGTGCTGCGATGTCTATTGCTGTAATAATTATGACATATTTTTGTAAGTAATAAGTGGTAACAAACAGTGGTTATTCAGTGCACAAGAATATTATCTTATTGCCCTGGAATAATGATTTGTTGTAGAGGAGCTTAAGCATAGGATGAGAGCAGAGTCCTTGTGAGTGTGGGAACAGTACAAATTCAGAGGTCCTGGCATGGTAAATAATTAATCAGTCTTCAATTATTAATAATCAAAAGATTGAAACCTTGGAAAATTTTTAATGTTAAAATGGTTTTAAGCATAACAAAGAGAATAAAGAACAAGTGTCTAACTCATATAAAATACGTCATAGATAGTAAATTCACCTCGACCACCATCTGAGGACTAATGGAGAGAAGAGTGCAGTGTAGTGTGTGTCAGTGTCTAAAAATAGCAGGCCCAGACTGGAGAGGAAGCAATCTTCACTGTTTTTATCATACTTTTCCCCGAGAACATAGAACATTGACAATTCTCCAGAAATCCTGTCTCCTTCATCCTCCTCCTTCTCAAAGTAGATCACAGTGGCTCCATTAACCTCACGGCCTAGGGGTGGGGTGAATATAACATGAGTAAAAGGAATAGGTATTACATGCTCAAAGGGATCAGGAATGTGTGTACCTAACAATTTTAACTGTATTGTTAACTATTCTTAGGCTATAAAAATTAGGTAATTTGGACTGTAGATATTACTACTGTTCGAACTGGATTAAATAGGATTTGCAATTAGTCAGAAATCAAGGACAAAGTCAAGTGTGTTTTTAAGAGATTAACTTCTACTACTCACAGTTTTGTTGTTTTTGTTTTGTTTTTTTTTAAAAAAAGGTATATTTTATTGGAAGACCTTCAGTGAATTCACAGTAGCCTTGTTTGTAAACCATATCAAAGAGTTGAACTTTACACAGCAATGCCTTAAATTACTGATTCATCTATCCTTAAGAAAAACAAATTTTGGATATTTTCTGCCCATTTCCCTATTATAACCACATCCCATTATTTTGGAATTTACACCTCCTGATACCTCCTGATGCTCCTTCATATAACTGACCAATGCTAAGATCTGTTTTACTCCATTTCAGGGTTGTCACAGTTTTTTCCATAATGAGTGTGTAGTGGGTTAGCCCTGGTTGGATGCCAGGTGCACACAAAAGCTGCTCTCTCATTCCCCTCTGCAACTGGACAGGGGAGAGAAAATATAATGAAAGGTTCATGAGTTGAGATAAGGACAGGGAGAGAACTCACTGATTACTGACATGGGCAAAACAGACAACTTGGGGATATTAATTGAATTTATTACTAACAAAATCAGAGTAGGAGAATGAAAACTAAAATAAATCTTTAAAAACAACTTCCCTCCATGCCTCCCTCCTTTCTGGGCTCTACCTCCTGTCTCCAGTGGTCCAAGAAGATTGGGAATGGGGGTTATGGGCATTTCATCACATGTTATTCCTGCTGCTCCTCAGGGAGAGGAGTCCTTACCCTGTTTCAGTGTGATCCCTCCCATGGGAGACAGTCCTCCACAAACCTCAACATGAGTCCATGCCATGGACAACAGTTCTCCATGAACTGCTCCGACATGGGTCACTTTTCCATGGGATGCAGTCCTTCAAGAACAGCCTGCTCTAGTGTGGGTCCCCCACAGGGTTACAAGTCCTACCAGCAAACCTGCTCTAGTGTGGGCTCCTCTCTCCACGGGTCCATAGGTCCTACCAGGCTCCTTTCAGCCATCCGTGTGCTCCAGCGTAAGTCTCCTCCATGGGCTGCAAGTGGATCTCTTCAATCCTATTGACGTTCATGTGCTGCAGGGTGAGAGCTGCTTCACCATCTTCTTCACCATGGGCTGCAGGGAAACTCAGCTCCAGCATCTGGGGCACCTTGTCCGTCTCCTTCTCCACTGACCTTGGTGTCTGCAGAGCTGTTCCTCACATATTCTCACTGTGCTCTTCTCTGGCTGCAATAACCTTTGCATAATAATGTTTTTCCTTCTTAAAAATGTTATCACACAGGCATTGCTATCATTCTTGATTGCCTTGACCTTGGCTGGAAGTTCTGGCAGCTCCTCACAGAAGCTACCCCTATAACCTCCCTGCTACCAAAATATGGCTGCACAAACCCAAGACATAGTGTTTTGAAAACCTTTATATCATGAATTGCTAACTCTGATCCCATCCAAACACTAATACTGTTTAAAGAACAGTGCTGGCATTAGTTTAGCAGCTGTACCATTTATTGCCAAACTGGACTGTTTAACCCGTGGGGCAAAATCAAGACCTCTGATGTTTCCAGTAATGTATTTGCTTTTGAGACTTCGAATGACCTTGTGCCAATCATTTAATCAGGAATATGGTCAATTCTGGCATTTCTACTCTTTTTTACATTAGGAAGGCAAACTGAAAGTAGCATGAGTTAAAGGCAGGTTTTCAGCCCAAAAGAATCACCTATATAACTGTTGACTTTGCTTCTTAGTACAGATCTCCATAAACATTGTCTTTCCTGTGATTAATTTCTCTGTTTGTCAGCAATCCTGTCACATTTGTGACACCAGAGAATCCACTCAGATCTGTAAGAATTATTGTGAGGGCTCATTCACTACTTGGATTTGCAAGTTCTGCAGCTAGCATTTTTTCACCTCCCTTTCCTCCCCATTCAATTTCTGATTTTATGGAGTTTGTGCTGAACCTGCAAATGCTCTGCAAACTCAGGGAGTCCTAATGAACATGTTTCACTGCTTGTGCATCCTGCTGGATCACCATGACTGCTCTGGAGGGACAGTGATTGTGTGCTGCTCCTTCAGTCCTGATATCAGGCTGGCCTGGGAGAGGTGCAAAGCCTCAGTTTTTATAAGGCTGTTAGCTGATATTGTAGCTGACTTTAGAAAAGAAAATCAGGGAAGAGCCCTAGTTGTGTATGCAAAGTCATACAAATGATATCTCAGAGTGAACCAGGGAAAAAAGAGCATGGAACTAGCTGCTTGGGAGTCCAGACAGTGTTCCTACTGCCAAAACAGCAAATCAACATCTCCATGCATTAATTTGGCACCACCTATGCCATCAAATAACTAAGCATGAATTGGCAAAAAAATGCATACCTCCTGGTCACCCAGAAGCACACAAATCAGAATTACTGTTTGTGAAAGCTCATGATAAGGGAAAGAGGATGGGAGGAATAACCAGAAATAAAACCTTCTCATAAAAAAAAAAAAAAAAAGGCAGCTGTGGTTATTTGATAGCATATCAAATTCCTCATGGATTCAAAGCCACAATGATGTCCTCAAAGTCTGCCCGTGGCTATCACAGAACAGAGGTCCATGAACAACATTGTTGATTTCTGTTACAGAGTATTTGAAATAAATATACATTTCAATGCCTCTGGTACAAAAATTATCACAAGAACATGAGTTATAAATGCATTAAGAGAACTAACAGTTGTCTGTGAATAGTCTGAGAGCAGAAAGAAAAGGCTCTACATGTTGAGGAATTAATTTCTTGAGAGTTACACACTGAACTCAAGTAATTCACTTCTCTAAAAGCTTTGAAGTGCTATACTAAAGTTAAGCTACATTAATTCTACTGCTACCTCTCCTTTGACTTGTTTAATTATTTGACAGACAAAAGCACAAAATCTCTAGTAATTAAAAATAATTTCTTAGTCTGACTTTCCTACTCTAAGAAACATAATCTCATAACTCCCTATTTCATTGTCCAAAATTAAATATTGTTTCTTTGAACTTTCATTTTGTTATCCCACTCTTTTTTTTCCATGTGGTGGCCAATACAATGCACGACACTCTCAATGTTTAATGTGTGAGAAACATTTATTGTAGCACTCAAATCAATGTGCAGTAAATGAAGGAGGGGCATTTTTGAGGTGAAAAGTATTCTTTAAAATTGGTCAAAAAATTGAGACAGCATGTACTGGTTTAGGTAAAAAGAAGGTAGCTAATAATATCGAGACCAATAAAAACATATATGTGCATTAAAAAAGAACAAAAAAATCAAAACCGAAATCTTAAGCAAGTATGTTTCTTAATTACTAGCCTGTATAAGCACCTTGGGACACAACTGAAAGCCTGCATTATAAAGTATTCAGAGTAGAAAATCAAACTGTATTAAAGAGTTAATAATTAATTTGGATTTGGCCTGGAGAAATACTGAGGCCTTTCCATAATCACAATTGCAAGGGGCCTCTCTTAAGTCCAAGTAGCAAGTTTTTTTAAGATATCCCATACACAAGATTAGAGGAAACAGAAGAAATTCAAACTGCAGTATATTAATTAAATTTGTTAATTAAAGTTGGAAGTCTTATGAGTCTTGAAATATCCAGAGAAAGATTCTGTCAATTGCTGCTCAGGCAAAAAATGCTGCTAACAAGGTCATGCAACAGTGAAAGTTATTGCCCAATTCAATCTAAATGAGTCTAAAGATGGTCATCATGAAAAGCCCAATGGTCTTTCGAGAGTTTGAAGGGTCATTGGGTCAAATACAGATGCATTGAGTTAGAATTTTATGCTGTTTCATTAACTGAAAAATGAAATCTTAATTTTGAGGTTGTAAAAGTAATGAAAGTTTGTAATACTTTGATACTTAGCTGAAACTATATGCAAATGAAATTTTCTCATGGGAAAATAAGTTACCCTAGAAAGAAGAAAACTTGCTGTGCTTGACAAATATCAACATTTTCAAAGATTTTTGTGGGTTTTTTTAATTCTCACATGGTTCTATTTATTTATTTATGAATTGTAATTTGTTTGGTTTGGATCTCAGAAATAAGACTGAGGAAAACTTGAAGAAAAAATAAAGGACTGATAAGGAAAATATAAAAATAAAACGTGTTTCTAAATCCCTGTCACAAGCCTCCTAACAGTTGTGGGATATAAGGTCAGGCAATAAAACTGTGTCTTACATGAAGAAAATTATTGTAACAGTTCATTTTACATTCACAGGTTACTTCGAACTCAGCCTTTCTACTTTTGATTAAAAACATAAATGAGTCTTTTCCATGGCCATCCCAGGAAGATGCTAATCATAGTCATCTGCAGACTCTAAATACTACCTTAAAACTGAGTCACGCCAACCAAGTTCAAATAACTGAAAGGCTTCAAAAATCAAGCTTTTCTATAATGCCATCATGCTCTTCTTATTCAAAATAAAAGAAAAATATCTTATTTGGACCACTGAACTAGAAATACAACAAATAAAGCACAAAGACTATTTAAAAATCAACTGTAGTTTGGCATAAAGCGATGTAAGCTAAAACATGCTGTACTGAAAGCACATTCTTTTCCACACCATTGACATTATTCTTGCTTCTTAGATGATGTGCAGGGAAAAGCACATTCAAATTGCAGAGCTGTATTTGCTTTGGAATTCGCAGGCTAATAAGGCAGAAGTGCATTTAGTGGCCTAACCAGAGCAATGTTTTTATCAGTGGGCAGCTAAAGGAACTCTTGGTCCAGAAAGACAACTTTTATTGGTACAACTTCAACTGAGTCAAATAAGATACCTGTAAGTATGATAGGTTAGTGAAAGACATACCATGATCATCTGCAAAAAAAAAAAAATATCTGCAAAAGTCAAGTTATGGAAGTCTGAAGGTATTTGAAGTTTTCTGCAAGTGATATCTGACTATAATTGAGGAGTAGGAAAACCAGAACTCCAAAGGAAACCTTTGACCCCCAATGAAAGCCCAGTATTCCAGTGCCTGCTTTCTTTGACAGTACTCTGAAAGATTAGTGACATGAGAGAAACACTAGTGAACTACAAAATTAGGATAGAGGGAATCGAGATATTTGGAGGACCCTGCTCACATCAAGGTCAAATTCAAAGACAAGAATTGCTTTTCTGTTCCAGACAAATGAAGTTTAGCTCAGGGCTAGTGTTCAGGCAAGAATCAGGAATAAAAAGTTTGGGCTCATACAAGGTATTTGAGGCTTCTGACCTTGCTGAAGACTCACATTCAGGAATTGGTGTCTGCCTTTCTGGTTTTGAATCTGAATCAGAAAGGAAAGCAATTTCTAAATGAATTTTTTATTATAGAAAAGAATGACTCAACAAGCCTATATCAGTGCATTTAGTCAGACTATATTATATCCTGTGAGGATATGGCTCAGGGAGGAATCAGGCCTTTAACATGCAAAGATCAAGCCTGAAATCACAAACAGGATGTTCACAAAAAGCAAAACATAATTAATTACTTCAGAGTATTTTATAAGTCTATATACTTTTCCATTGGCCCCAGTCCAAAATGGAAAACTGATGTAGCGATGATTGTTATGAAATAAAGAATATGAAGTCTTCATTGGCAGTAGACTAGTGAAAATACAGTAATTCATTCTTGGAGCAACTTGGAAAAGTTTGTCTCTGTTCCACACACATTTTGTTTATGTTACAAGAAAGTTACAGTTGAGGGAGCCTTTACGAATTTGTCTTGAAAGTAGATGGTTTTTTAAATGCCTTCAGGAGACAGCTCAGTATGATAAATATGGCTTGATGTCATTGATCTCTAAAGGTATTGCGGCTGCTATTCTTATGAGATGTTTAAGAGGTGCTTTAGAAATGTGAAATTATCAAAATGCTCATTTCCTGGTTAGTTTTGCGCCACTGCACAGCTGTGCTCAATTAGGCAGATATTTGAAAAACAGCAGGGAAAAAATAAAAACCACCCAAAAAACAAACAAAGTGTTAAAAGGTATTTTTTTTAATAGCTTGTGAATTCTAAGTAGGACTTGCTCATTACGACTTTCTTTCCTAGGAGATGTTACAAGTTGTTACCACATGCCCTGGTAACATGTTGATGTATTTGCTTCTCACTCTGAGACTCAGTGCAGTTCTGGTCTCTTCTG
Organism: Sclerurus mexicanus; assembly: GCA_013396755.1. Classification (NCBI taxonomy): domain Eukaryota; kingdom Metazoa; phylum Chordata; class Aves; order Passeriformes; family Furnariidae; genus Sclerurus; species Sclerurus mexicanus. The sequence continues at coordinate 65,580 of VWZF01000056.1, read as the reverse complement.
CCTTAGATGTTGGTTATACTAGATATATAGCAGAGATGGACGTGTATTTAGCTTTTCACCCTCATTTCTACTTATTTTCTGTATAGTATGCTCACAGACAGAATTACTTGACATCTGTTCAATGGCAGCAGAAGAGAAAGATATTACCTTGACTTGGGTAAAAAGCAAAGCTAAGCGGAATTGGTCTACTCCTTCACTTGGTAGTCGTTACATTAATGGCCTGGCAATTTTATCATGCTGTTTGTAAGAAACAAGCAGGAAACTAACTGTTTCATGAAGTATATATATATGTACGAACCCTTGGTTGTATGAAGTCATATAGCAATTATACATTCTCTGTATTATCAAATATGTCAGGCTTTAAAAAACATTGCAGCCATTCTGTCCAAATTTCAATCCAAGCCTTTGCTGAGGATTCATCCCCAAAGTCAGCAGAGAGAGAAGAAAGCAGTTCCTGTGGAGATGTCTACCCTCCCTGTCTAACATGGCAGATGAGCACATTTTTAGTACAATGTTCATAAAATCAAAGAATCATGGAATATACTGAAATGGAAGGGACCCATCAGGATCATTGAGTCCAGCTCCTGGACTTCACGTCCTTACCTAGAGTCCTGTCACTGGTCACAAGAGTAAAGGGATCAGTACTTGTCCCTCATGAGGATGCTGATTTTCCCCAAAACTGAAACCTGTCACAGACACATAATGGTTTCAATGAGGTGGATCCACATATAGAAGGCAGGAGATCCAGGCATAGACCTACCCATTTTGTCTGATTTGGTGATGACAGTTAGTAGTTTCATATGATACACAACGAGCATCAAGCAGAAAGAAAAACAAATGTCATTGTGATCAGATATGCTATAGACTGACAGCACAGAGGATAAAAAAATTCTCTTTCACAGAAGTAGCCTTTGTCACCAGATAGTCACATACTTGGTAAAAGAGGACATTTGTATGTTGATCTATTTCCACATAGCACTTAGTCATGAAACACTGTAGGTTCTTGCAGGGATCTCATTTTGAATTGGAAGCAGACACACTGGAGAGTTTTCAAATCCCATTAGCTTTACATATAGTTAGTTTGTCTACGACATCTGTTTGAAGAAAAGATAGAGAAAATTGAACCATAAGAACTAGCAGAAGATGGAAAACAGAATAACACAAAATGCACCTCTTCAAGGTATTTGAGACCACTATGTTGTTGTACTAACTGATCTTATCTTACACAAACATGTCCTAAAATGACTCAAATAAACTTTTCAGGAAAACAAGATCCAGCCATATTTTAACAAACATTCACCTATTCATATCTTTCAAGTTCCCATCATTGCTAGTCCTTCCCATTACTCATGAAGTTTTTCATCTGTTACTTCAAAAAAACTAATGTGGATCTTCATGAATTATGTCTATTTAATAAGGTAAGTCCAGCTGTAGAGAATGAATCTGTCTGTTGAAGAGGCACAAGAGCATCTCTCCTAACAAGCTTGGTAATCTAGCAGTGAGGTTCTCCAACAACGTTCAGTGTAGGATGCTAACCAAAGCCTCATGAGAAATGATGCATAGGCTGAAGTCAAGGAAAGGCCTGATGAACAGCATGATGGAAGGGGTCCTCATACTTCTGTAATGAAAACAGCTTCACTGGGGACTCCCTCAAGTACCTGTAACCACACAACACAGGAAAATAACAAGAAGAATGAGAAGACCATGTACAGCTGCAGATCTATAAGTTCATTTGGGTGACACAGATGTGATGGGGTAGCTTGTGTAGCAGGACTGCTGCAGTGAATAAGTAAGAGCTCCTTAAGCATTTTGGGCAAAGAAGTTGGTTGAATTCAAGGTTTGTCTAGGAACTCGGGAGACACCAGACACAAGCTTGTAGAAAAGGATTAGAGGAAAGACAAGTGATATTGCATGGTGATTTGATGAAAGACAACAACAAAGCTGCAAAGAGAAAAATTCTGATTAGATATAAGAACATTTTTTTTCACCATGAGGATGATAAATATATTGCAACAGCTTCCCTGAGAGCAAATGGCTTCACCTTCCCTAGAAATATTCAGAATTAAACTGATCAGGGCCCTGAGAAGCCAGCTCCAAGCTGGCATCTCTTTGAGAGGGGCCTGGACCAAATGATGCCCAGCTTCCAGCTTCCCAGTAGCTTCCCACCTAAATTATTATTTTATTCAATGAATTAATGCAGCCATATGTAGGGGGTCAATAAGAAATGAAATAGTTAAATACTTGTCATAACTGCAAAGCAAGTTGTTGCTTTGGTACCTTTCTTATCTGTTCCTCTGGATCATGATATGTTGCTTCTGAAGTATTCACCTCTCTCAGCAAGAAAGCTGCAATTTGCTTAATCTTATGCCAAGTGCCTGATTACAAGCCTTAATCACTCAGCAGGCCTGACCATAATTAGTATCTAAGAATCTTCCCTTTGAACGTTGTGAGAAAAGGTAGATTCAGGGATCTAAAAAATATCTTTAAAAAAAATATTGTTAAAGCTTAAAGGTAGGAAGAAGGTAGAGAAAAGATAGTTTTATAAAACTTCAACTGTGTATAAAACAGATTCAATTAATGAGATGTGAACATTCACATTGTTTATATCTGAGATAATGTGTCCAGGATCTTTTAATCCTTAGGACACAGTTTCAAATAAAAGCAGAAATCTAGGATTGTGTATGCATTGTATTCCAAAACTGCCTGTACCTCTCCATTGATTATATGGAAAGAAATGTAGCAACTATCTTACCTACAGATTTGCTGACACTGTAAATATTTACATTACACTAAATATTTCTTGAGTTACAGCTCTTGCTTATCTCTGGACTCTGGATTCCAGTCTTCATCCCCAAACTTGTACTTTAGCCCTTTTTGATGAAGGCTTCTGCTTTTATTTTAATCCAAGTTTCCTGTTCTCTGCTCTGTTTCCTGATCCTCCTTAAACCAAGTGAGTCAGCCTGCAAGAATGTCACGAGTTCATGTGTAGACTGATGGAGCTGCAATATTCTGAAATGTTTCTAAGAAATGAATATCAGGATTGTAATATACAATGTTTAGAGAGCCAATTTCCTGACAAACATGCTCTGTAGATGCACGAAGTAAACACCACAACAATCTTGGTAAGCCACAGCATTCATAAAATATTTACATGCAGCTTCAAATTTGTCACAATAGTTTAAATATTAAAAACAGTATCACTGGCAACTTGGAACCATTGCAGTAGTTCACACCCAGACTCCTCATTTCAGACTTGCTATAGACATGGCCAGATATTTTCAGCAACTTTTGACAAGTTTCTACACAATTGTTGCATCTAGTGAGAGTGCATTTTTTTCCATTAAACAGAAGTTAAAACCAAGACTTCTGAAAATAATGTCTGCAAGGATCAGTTCTCCATGAGTTGCCATAAGAGTGCTGTTTAATTCAGCTCATTTTACATTAAATATCTAGTAGTGTTGCAATACAATTTAAAAAAAAAATTATACATGCTCCCCCCAGGAAACAAGCGAAGGGCAGATGCCAAAAATGTTTAGGCAAGCTTGAGAAGAAGCAAATGGAGGTATCTGTTTATGTCTTTGAAACATGATCATTTTCTGGAATAGTGAACCATGCAGAAAATAGAGACCATGTAGAGGAGTCAGGCATGGGAATCAGAGCACAACTGGGAAACACCACTACACTTTAATCCTATTTCACTCCTAATTCTGATTTTATAAGATCCAGCTTGGATAATTCTGTACATTTCCCAAAGATTTCCAGCATTCATGATTTTGGGGGAGTGGGGGGCTTGCCAGAGGGCGGAGGGAGTGAGTTGATTTAATTTGTTGCTTAAATGCAGAGAACACAATCTTAGATGTAGATGGGTGCAAATCTGTTGTCTTCATTAAGTGTTCAAGACATGTATGTGCAGGGGGAAAAGAAATTACATGGAAGTCTCCAAAAAATTATATATTTCTGTTAGTGTATTATGTAAAAAATCCCATGTAAAGAATCCATGTTCAAGAACTTATTCAGGTTTCTCTGCAATTTTTCTCAGAGAATGTTCTATTTCTAGTGGGAGGTCTGTATAACATAATGATACACACACATATGGGGTGAAGCCTTAAGTTACAACTGTAAAGAACAGCTGTGTTCTCTGTGATTTGTACTCAGAGATCTTTAGGAAAAAAACGAAACATGAAAACACAGTAAGACCCCTTCTCTTTGTTCTTCATATCTACCATATCTCTGCAAACACATCAGTCACGATCATTTTCTTGTCTCCTTTCTTTTCTTTCCCCCTGGAAGATCTGATCAAAGTTCATTTCCAGGGGTTTGGCAAACTACCCAGAAACCTGTTTATTAGCCTTAAAGTCTTTGATCAGACCCAGCAATTTATATCACCTCTTTTTAACACAAGCACTTGTAATGATGACAGCTCCAAGTCAGAGCAAAGATCCATAAATCACTGAACGACCTTTTTTTTTTTTTAAAATATGATCATTTATTTTTCTTGGCCTGTTACTTGTTGCTTATATTCACCAAGAGTCAGAATATAGGGGGTAAGACCCAACAAAATAATGCATCCTAATGCATATAACTCTATTGATATAAAGCCTCTTATTTTCCATAAGACAAAGAAGTTGTGCAACAAAAAAGCAATTTACAAAACCTCCACTCATTATATTAGCATTTTATACTGGGAAAAAGAAATAATAACATGGTACAGCATTTTCAGTGGAGATCTTAATATATATGTCTGACGAGGAATGGGTAACCTTTATTCCTTTTGCTCTCTGGTGTTCATTTACAAGTGATACATCTGTTGTTTAGTTGGAAAGCTGATTAATGTACTTAAAAAATGTGTCTTGTACACTTCAGAGAAATGGGGTTTCATTGGAAAAAAAGATTTTCCTTTAAAGGAAAATCATGTCATTTGTGACAAAAGTTCTGAGAAAGAAAAAAAAAAAAAGGCAGTTGATGGCTACAATCTGCTCTTCCACAGGTTATTATTAGTACAGTTGCAAGGTCAAGTGCAGAACTGTACTCAACAAACCCCACTTCCAATTCAGAGACATCTACAGAGGCTTGAGCTTTTGCACTAGCTTTTTTAACCAATGGAAAGAGAGGAAGAAATATAACTTTGCTCTGCTATTACAAGACCTTCTTATTCACTCAGACTATGAGTACAATGGAGTCCCCCAGTACTCAACTTGCTTTTCCCACCAGCTAGAGAGAAGGGTCCTTACAGGAAGAATAGAAAATGTCTGTTTATGATACATTTCAAGCCTTCCACTTAAAACTAACAGCAAGCACATGCAGTAAAAAAGGACTCCTAAATGGAATTTTAGCTGCTGTATTTTTTTTCTCATCAAATTCATTGCAATTACTGAGTAGTACAGTTAATGCAGCATTCAAAGACAAACATTCAGGAGCAAACACACATTTCAAAAATGTGTGAAAACCTAGCCTAAAAGTATTGCAGAGCCAAATTCCATCACATTGAATGTGAACTGTTCTGTTTGACTGCTTTTGCATCAGGCTATTAAGTCAGTTTTCAACCAGTCTTTCTTTCCTTTGTGTCCCCTTCCCAGGAAACAACAAAATAAAGGTTAAAAAGATGGTTTAAAGTGTGAAGTACCCATCCATTCCATACTTAATTTTCTTATAATGTAAATGAAGACAGAATATCCAGAACCTGAGTGATTACATATCAGATGTCTTATGAGTCAAAAAAACCCACTCACAAGTATTTCAACATGCTAACAAATCTGTTCTCAGAAAAAGAAAAAACAATGACATGCAAAAACAATTCTTAAAATAGGTCGTCTAGGTTCTCACAGAGATTTGCACAAGGGAACTAGTAAAAAGGTGCTCACTCTTGATGCAAACCTCAAGCTGCAGTAGAGTAATGGCAGCAACAAGCAGTAGCACATCTGCTGGTTCTTGAAGGAAAAAATAGTCCTTGTGGACTCGTGTAGCATGCTGCAGAATTGACAAGGGTGCTTGTTTATTTTTCCAGTCCAACACAGGTCATTGCTGGAGGCATGGTATCATACCAGACCAACTGCTTTATAGTAGTGATTTAAAATGACAAAGTTTTTGCTTTTGCTAAAAAGTCAGATTTTAGACAGCCTACCTTGTATAGTACCTCATAAAAAATCATGGCCCTCTTTTTCGCTCATAGCAAATAGCGGGTGAATCTTCTCCTTTATGTCTTTTCTCTTGTTCATATTCCTGGTGACTTTGACAGAAGAGCATTGTTGTGGTACTGTTTACAATGCAGATGGCAATTGATTTATTGCCAAGATTTTATATATATATATATATGTATATGTATATTTGTATATGTATGTTTATGTACATACCGTAATTGACATCAGAAATTAATTAGAAAAAGGAGGGTTATGTTCTATCTTTTAAAATGCAAAGTAGATTTTCCGATCTTGAAATGAATGTTTTGGGGAATGTAAATTGTAGCCATCCTCCTACAGAGATTAATTCTAAATAGGGTTCAGAGTAGAGAAAAAAAAAAAAAGTATTGATAAATGGCTCCCCTACTCATAGTGGCATGTTTTAACTAGAAAACAACCTGTTTGGTTTCCACCAGAACTTCATTATATAACTTCAGAAAGGAAAGAAAACAATCATAAGCAAAGCAACTAAATAATTGTAAACATTAAAAGATGAGTCAAAAATCTTGTCTTTTCAAGCAGGATGGTTTCAACAGAGAAGCAGAATTTTTCTTCTTGTAAAACTGCCCATGAATATGGCTGGCTGTGAAATGTCTACTCACCTTCATCACTGAGTCAGGACTCTCTGTATGTAAAAATCTCACTCTCTTGTCCTATGGATAATGAGCAAATATAAATAACCTCTGTGTCATTTTTTAAGTCTCCTCATTGTACTACTATTTAACCAAAGGCTGACCGTGTGTTTGATACAGATAAATCTTGAATTACGTCTCAGCAGTCCTTGAATGGCATGCAAATATGAGTACTATTGCCCACAGACTTAGTATACATTTGTAAGTTAACATACTGCAAGCAAGATGCACAGCCTGATGAAAGCAACAAGTTGTGGCTGTAAAAAACACTTCTTTAGCTCATTCTTTCAAAGGGTATTTATCGCAATCCTGGTAATGTTTTTTAAAAACTCGTTACAAACATCTGCTGTAATATACAATTCAATCCTCACTTAAACTAATTAAGTACTTAAGCCTTCTGTATTTCCTCCTGCTAATGGACTCCTTGGCTTCTTAGAAAAGTCTGAAATATTTTCAGCGAACACACAATACTGTCCTTTTTCTTTCTATAAAATGAAAATTAACATATTAAGTGACTTAAAGTGTTTCACTGCTCATTTTTGTAACTTTTTTTTTTTTTTTTAATACTACATGGGATATAGTGCAACTCCCATCTTGCCACGGCTTTGGCAAAACAGAAACTGTCTATCTCATTACACCTCTCTGCTATGAGTTGGGTTTGGAAACTTATTCAGACTGAACTCAAGGTCATTATTTCTCTCTTTCAGATTTCTTCCCTCTTATAATGTTAGCAAAAAAAAAAACAACAATGAGGACCAGCAAAAGGCACTGGGTTCAGGGGTCTTCCATGGGCTAAATTAGTCAGGAATTCAACAAATTTCCTGCAAAACCTATGTCTGCAGGAAGATGTACAAGCCATCAATTCTCCTTTGCCAACATGTGGACCAGGTTCCGCAACACAATATCTAGAAGCACCACAACCTTGTCCTGAACATAGCAGAAACTAAAAACAAAATTAAAAGTTAGGAGGACTATAAATCCCTGAGTCATTCACACACAAGCATTTGTTTTTTTTTGAGCTCTTCTGTCTAGGAAAAAACCCTGCCAAGTTTCTCTTGCAGAGGATGTGTATGTAACACTTGCTCTTCTTTAATGACAGTTTTACTTAAAAAGACCTGTCTGAAAATAGAAAGGGACTGCAAAAGACAACTAAGAAAACAAGGAAAAAGAAGAAAAGATAATTGCTTTAGGGCAGTCTCATATCAGTAGTGAGAGAAAAAATTTAGCGAGCACAAAAAGCTCACTACTTGCTTCTCTTTTAATGTCTCTTGATTCCATTGCTATGAGTGATTCATATTTTGGCAGAGACGTTTTAATTTTGTGTTTCAGCAAAATCTGAGCATTTAATGAAATTTCTTGTCAGAGAAAAAATAATATTACACCATTCACTCCTCAGGGCTGAATGGCATGTAGTTTCTCATGGACGCCATACTTCCTGTTCAATAATGTACAAACTAGATATGATTCGGAAGAAAAGTTTTAAGTTTAAAGAACAAGAATTTCTCCATGATAAAGACATTTAATCTGAACATTCCTGAAAGGCTTTCATGCTACAAAAACATCAAAAGAATTTACTTTAAATAGCTTATAATCAGTTCTTTTTATGATATGAGGTAGCTTTATAAAAAGCTCTCTAGGTTTTCAGTGGATTATTAATTTTGATCTTTGTTTGATTTTAGTACTAATCCATTTCAGTCTCCTTAGTTGAGCGTGTTTGGTTTTGAGAAGAGAAGACTTGACGAGCAAACTTCAAATGCTTTAAAACCTCCTGCAAGAAGCTGATAAAAATCTGTTCTTCATGGATAAGCAACAAGTAATGGACTTCAGTTGCATTGAAGAAAGTCCAGGTTAGTAATTATCAGAGAGTTTCTGAATGGTAAGCAGAAGAGAAAGCCTGAAGCACTGCCTGGGAGAAGTGCACTAACTTCATCACTGTAGGTCACTAAGACCAAGCTCAGCAAGCACCAAGAAAAAAGCCAGTGCTGATGCTGCCTTGGAGTAGAAGGATGAAATAGGCATTGCCTCTTCTATGAAATCATTGGCATCCAATTAAAACCCAGTAACTACATAAAAAAGACTATTTCTCAAAATGTTTTTCTTAGATTACTGTTAGAATCACCTGCATGTGAGAAGTTTTGAATACTGAAAGGTTCAGTGCTACATTTTGCCCTTTCTAGAAATAAGATTAGGCTTCCCATGCAGCACTTTGCCACACTGTTGCTATACAAAATATGATTAAATCACATATATGAACCTGGACAACTATGTTCCGCTCATTTGAAAGTGACATTTAAATAGCCATTTCTTGAAGTAGACCCATATTTAAGGAGGCAGCGTTTTTAGCTTATGAAGTTCAACTTGTCCAAGACATTTTCAATTACCTTCTTAAGCATAAAGATATAGATGGTGTTGAAGTGACACTTTTATTTGTTTTAGTTAGCATCAAAGAGACTAAATCAGAAAATACAGGTCAAAGAGAACAATTTTGCTTTTTATGGTTTTGCCCACACTCGATTTCCTATGACATAACCCTAGGCCATAGTTTAAGAAACTAGTCATGGACAAGTGGAATGTCAGAATCATGCATGATTGTCATGGAAGTAGACAGAACACAAGGCACAGTTAAAACTAAATATCTAATAGCTACTGCTTCATATAGGACCAGACAAGCGGGCAAGCAAGGCTGGAGTACAAAGTACAGTGGTTCAAATCACCTGGTTAATATGGAAGACTGTGACACAGTCTTCCCTATCCTCTTTCTCTTGCTCTTCAAGGAATTTATTCATGCATGATTAGTTACTCGTATTTTTGTTTTGCAACACTTCCAGATGTGTCTATTCCTTTCCAAGAGGAAAAAAAACATCTCTTTCATAGTTATTCACTTAAATCATAAAGAAGAATATCAAAATAACAAAAGCCTGTCAGACATGATACTTAACTGAATGTCTGGAAGAACATAGTTTAATTCCCTCATGATTAATCTTGAGGGCATTAAAAATGGCTTCCACATCAAGGTTGATATCCTTTCTAAGTAAATATGAGTCTTACACTGTGTCTTCTCATTTTTGTTGAAACTCAGATTTTCCTGTAAAAATTTACAGCATTAAGAGTTTTACACAGCTTGAATAAAAGAGTTTTTCAGTGAAAAAAATTACAACTTTACTTATAAATGCATATCTTTCAAATACTCCTAACATCTTTTTCTTAACCTTCTTTAATAAAATTTATGAAGGAATATCTCTGCTGACTATATTTTATAATCCCAGTTTATGAATCTATAAAGTGCAGGGAACAAAAATTAACAGTGTTTCTTACCAGGAATAATATCTTAGCCCACATAGAATAATATTTTCCTACTTATTTGAATAATCTGAAGCTACACACAAGCAGTGCCAGTTATCCAGTTGTTACAGTTTTGAAATGCACTGCGTTTTCAATTCTGCAAATATCTCCTTAAAATAGTTTCGGAATGTGGTATGGCTAACTTATCTACAGAATAATGGGTTATTTCCAGTTATAAGCTATATCTGATAGACTGGAAAATATTTAACCAGTCTATACACTGCAGAATGCATTTATGATTATGTGATCTTGATGTTTTGATGCAGTATAGGTGTTCTTGTATTGCTTCATAACAATCACAATTCTATTATGTTTATCTATCTGCTTAAGATCTGTAATGGCCAATTCTGTTAAATAGGAGTTCTCTGTGGAAATATGAGCCAGAAAAGCACCAGGTAAATTTTCCAAAGAGAAAGGAGTTAAATTCACTATATCCATGAATAACTTGCACTCTTTTTCTGAAACTCGTTGGAAAATGTTAGAGCGCTATCAATTTTCTTTTGTTGGAGATAAGGGCATGCAAGTAGTTACAGGTGAAATTGTTATTTCCAGTAATTGAATCTGGAGTTTAGTCCTCTAAAACCCCACTGTAATATTAGGTCAGCAGTTCAAAATGGGGAGTCTCAATTTGCATGAGAAATCTCTGGAAAATATAACACAGGGACTTATATTACATAATAAGGCTTTTAAAAAGGCAAAGTTTGGCTCATGAATTTAACTAGTCCATATTAAGGAAAGAGATGCAAAAGAGACATTTCAGCATGGAAATTTATGTTGGATGTATTCAACAATTATTTACCATTGCTTTAAGTATCAAAGAGAAACACGGAACACACAAAGCAGTCCCCCAGGAATTTTCAGCATTAACAAGCTTCTTATTTATATACAGATAAAAGGCACCTGCAGCTGTATTTCATTAGAATAAAAAATGACCTTCAGTGACCAATAAAGCTAATCAAAGAAAAATTTTTTTTCCCAAAGGGCATAGCACTACCCCACATTTGTCTCCAGAGGCAGTCAGAATAGATTTAGGTAATAAGAAAGCATAGACATTTCCTCAGACTTTTCTCTGTTAATTACAGTGCATTGTGTATGCTGCATCTGTGTAAAATAGGATGCAAATGAAAAGAAATTGCAATACTATTTTTAAAAGGTAAACAAAATATTTTGATAGTGCAGTACTCAGTAAACTGAATATAGCACTAGGTCCACCTGATAACACAAAGTCTGAGAAAATAATGGTGATGGGAGTTAAACAGGAAACCTGCTAGATTAAAGTAAGACAGGGTGATTTTTGAAGTCAGTTTTGCTGACCTTTCTGTATTAAACATAGGAAATTGTTCTCAAATCTATCTTGCTAGAATGTAATTGTGTAGACACCCTTTGCCATGGACTGCATGCTACAATAAATAGGAACAATCAATAGTACCTTATGCCTATAATAGTCCACAGAGCTCAATAATAAATTTTCCATCCTCCATTCTTATATTTGGATCTGTGAGTTGTAGAATGCTCATATTTTGTATTACAGTTGGGCCCATCCAATTTTTGCTGACAATAAAATACTACATTTTGACCACAAAGTCAGGTCATGGTGTCTATTTCTCAAAAATGTCTCAAACAAAACAGTTGTGCAGTGCTTGGGTTTTGTATTTACTGTGATAGATGTTAAAAGCTGCTTGATATCAGTGTAGTCCTGGTAAGATTTTTCAGGAGAAGCCATCAGAGATACCTGATTAATACACCTATTTGAAATACTTACGTAACTCTTGTTCTCAAAGTACTAAATACACATGCTCTTGTTTAACCTCAGAAGATCTCTGAAAAGTAGACATATTCTTCATCTCTATTTTCGTAAAACGCAGATGTAGGTAAGCTAAATGTGGGTGATACAGGAAGTTGCCAACAAAGCAGAGACTGAAACACAAGTCTCCATAAACTCACCTCTTTACCGGAATCTCCTTTTTTCCATTTCTCTGTCTGTGAAGTTTATCTAAATTCATTCTATGCTGCATATTTCTCCATCTGCAATAAGACCTGGCAGAGAGAGAAAAAAGTCAGGAGATCTGGAAATCTGAAGACGAATATACATAATCAACAGAGCTGCCAGGAACAAGAGAGAAGGCAGAAGAAATTCAGTTCATAGAGTGAAGTTTTTCCTACTTCCTTAGCTGATTTAATACTGTACATTATGGTCAAAATGGGTAAACACAATCATTCCCAACTGATGTCAAAGAATATAGGGATATCTTATGAAAAATGGCAGGAGCAAAGAGCTCCTTTTGCACTGAAACATATTAAAAATGTGCAATTTGTCACAGTGTTCACTCTCCTTGTCTAGATTGCTCAATATGTTTATCTCACTTCCTTTTGTCTCATTTCACAAAAAAAATCGAACAAAGAAGTTGGCTTAGCTTTTCTTATTTCTCCATTTTGTGTTCTTCTGTTAAGACTCATTCCCCTTCTACTCCCAAAGCACCATCCCCTGCCCCAATGGATAGTTTAAGAAAAGATCTGGAAGTAGACTAAACAGAGCTGCTTTAATGATTGATGACACAGAAGCCAGAAAACTCTAAAACAACTTGCTGCTAGCAAAAATACAGAAAGGCTTTACTGGTTTTATTAATACAGATTACCCCCCCCCTTTTTCTTTTTTTTTTTTTTTTTTAAAGCCAGCAAAAGCCTGTACCGAAATCCAGCCTCTCAGGCTGGATTCCCTCCTGGGAAGTATGAGTCTGTTTCCTGCCATACACAGGTCAAACACACTATCAGTCATTGTAAATTTAGGTGTCACACAGCCAAGGTTGTGGATCTTATGGTTATGGCAATGGTGCTAAAGACATCTGCCTCCAAGAATGATCCTCTGCCCAAGACCTCAGGGGCAGTGACATGGCTTCAGGTCTCCCCCAGCTGGGACTGTTCACAATGACCTTACATATCATTTACCCACATCTTTTCTGAGTCTCATGTAGCACCTAGTACTCCTTATGCATCATTATGAGTTTTTAATTTTTTTATTTTATTGTTTTAGTTCAGAATGCCTGCAGTAATCACATTAATCATTATATCTATTCATCTTTAAATTAGTTTTAGTTATTGTAGGGAATTGATATAAATTACTATATCTGAACAGCCTTGTGTCAAACATGATTTCAATGGTTTCATGATCATTTTGGTTTACTGAGGCACGTACCTCTTTCAGCTGCTGTCACCACACACCTCCAACCTGAGCACCAGCAGAGAAGTGCTCCACTGTGAGGTCCTATTAAAGGGGCCTCATCTATCCAGCTCTTCTAAAAATCTCTTCTGTGCTGCTGCATAAGAAGTTTTCATGGACCACAACATTGCTGTAAGAACTCAATACCCTACATGCCAGATGTATAGCACTGGTACATAAGAGCTGCTTTGACAAGGTAAAAGAAGAGGAAGACAAGATTCAGGTTGGGTGCCACCCAACCTCCTTTAATTGAACACTGAGATAAATGGAAAATCACGTACTAGATTTTCTAGAACTATTAACCGCTTCATCCATCCCCATGCAGTCAGTAAGCTGGTACATAGAGAGTTCATCAACACGGCTTCTTAATGCCCTCTATGAAATAAATTTGTCCCTCATCACTTCTTTTAATTAGAGAAGAACTACTCAGTCTGTCACTTCATTAGAATGCCACTGACTAGGGCAGATATAGTTTTATAAAACAAAGTCCAGCACAACTAATTGTTTATTTTAGTTGAGTTCAGTTTTTTCTGTGAGGAGAACTGGGCACAGTGCTGCACTGAGCTCTGGCACTGCATTTAACTCTTTAGCTAAAGGTTCTTTGGGTCTTTAAGAGTGTCCTGATATGTTTTTCCTGGGTATTTTGCTTCTGCATCAAGGACTTCATTATGTATTTGATGAGGCAAGCAGAGGCTATTCCTCCTTTCTTACCAATCTGTATTAACTATCAATTTCAACTACATAATCTGGAACCCATATGCCACTGAAAGCAATCGAAATGATAATTTGATTCTCTGCCCTTTTGTAATTTAATTTATTTTGGTAAAATCTTTGCTTGAGTGGTTTTTGAATTTAAAACATCTTCCTTTTCCTTATTTACATTATTAAGGGCTTCTGACAGTAACAGTGCATTTAAATTTTTAGACTTGTGACATCCTTATTCTGTTTCTAATTAAGCCTCTATTATAAGGCATGACTCCCTGACCATGTTTAAATCCCTTCCCAAATGCACAACTTTGGATTTACAGTCACCTTTAGTAATAGGTTATTAGTTTAACATCAATATTCTTGTTGAAGGAAACACACTGAAAATAATTTAATTCAATAGCTCCCATACAACCAGTGTAGCTATTCTGGGCTGAAGTGGCCATTTTGGAATACTCACTCTGGCTGTATTGCACTAATCAGAGATGTCCTTTGACATTCGTTTGTTCCAAATACTTCTTTGTGCCTATTCTGGGAATTTCTAACAGACATATTGTCCCTTCCCACTTATGATAAGGAACAAAAATTGGACTATATCTTCCCATGGCATTTCACAGTACAAATATAGTTTACAATCTGACTGTGGATGATCAGGGTGCAGGCCCTGCTACGAAGCCTTTACTGTACTGTAAAACTCATAACATTTGCCAAAACAGGTAATACTGACAAACCCTTTCCACAATCCTAACTGTACCTGGAAGAGTATCTCAGGGGAATACATTGCAATCTAAGTAGGTCACTGTAAAAGAAGATGATAAGCTCTGGAGAAAGTCAGGTTACTCTCTGTAGGTGCTCAGCTGAACCCTCCAAACGGAAGCTAGACCCATAATTTAGTCATCTCTGATGGTATCCATTCCATTCTCCTTCTCTTTTTACCCTCTGCAGTCATTATACCTCAGAGCAGTGAAAGAGCAGATATATTACGATTTTATTTTTTTTTAATATAATCCATAGTTTTTAGGCTAGGTGTAGCATCATGAGATATAGGCTTTTACCCATGTAGATGACATTACATAATGACTATGGCCACCTCTGAACTTAAGATTCAAAGTGGCCATTGGACTGATGATGCCTTTGCACTGTGCACACCTTGCACTGCACAAGCATTCAGTGCACAGGAGATCCAGAGTCCGTGTAAACACAATGGTCAGAATGCAGGAAAAGAAAAAGCAGCCTGATCAGAGCCTCAACACATCTAGGAATGGAGTTTGGGTGCACAGCTCGTAAGCCATTAAACAACAGCTGTCACTCTCATTTTAGCCCAGTATTAAAAATGCAACGGTGCTTTAGAGGTTTTTTGTTTTGTTGGTTGTTTTTTTTTTTTTTTTGTTTTGTTTTGTTTTGTTTTTTTTTTTCTTCCCTGAGCTGTTAATGTTCACCAGTACCCTCCAGCTCCTCACAACATCATGCCTGATGGGAAAAAGTATTTTTGCAAAATTGTCTTTCTGTAGAATGACACAAGGAATGAACCACCAAAATTAGATCCTGTGAGCAGTGGGAGGGACCAACAAACAGTGATGTAGGCAGGTTCACACCATTACTCTAGGTGCTATTGACTGTATACTTTGTATCACCCTCACTTGAAAAATAGTGCGTCTTTTTATGTTCATCCTCTCCCATAATGACTAAGAGGATAAACTTCATTTCAATATGTATATGCTTCCTGACCCAAGTATGTGGATTTCAGCTTGCCAGCAACTGCAACATGACTTTGCACACCAAATTACTCTATCATTTCAAAAGGCTGCCTTTTCTGTGTGTTCTTGTCACACACACACAATTCAAAACAATTTGTAAGAAACATTATGCTCGTTTCTGGTACTTGCCAGAAAAGGACAGAAAATTTTGGTAGGAATTATAAATTAACACCACTGTTGTTATCAGAAACCTTTATATTCTACTAGAATTATAAGCATGTGATGTAGTTTCCACTGAAGTCAAATGGAAAACTAAGAATCACTGGCTCAGAATGAAGTTTCATGTTGTTTTGGACATCAATTGAAAATCAGGATAGCTATTACAGTAGTTATGCAGCTGGAAGTATTTAAAGAAAACAGCAGGAAACACAAGTTTACTCAGAAGAGGCAATTCTGGATTAACTGTTTAATGCACTAAAGCTCACTCAACTGCCATTGTTCTGACTTGGAAGAAGGTTAGACTTCAGAAAATAAATTCTTTTTCTTTTTTTTTTTTAACCTGTGTTTTTCATTAGTAGGCTATGTTCTGTACAACTGTCATGTCACAGAGAACTAGATAGCAAGGTTGAACAGTAATTATAGCCACATGAAAATTCACAAACCTTGCTTTTACCCTCTGCCTATTTGGAAAATTATATGCTGCTTTAAGCAGTGTTGCTCATATAAATACTTGCTAAGAACATGGTAAAACCAACTGAAGATGCAAAGCAATGAAACAGGAATAATACAGAGATTGCTTCAACACAGGGCCTTACACACCATGAAAGTCCCACCTAAGCACTGAAAATAGGGTTTTAATTGTAACTGAAGTGTTTCTGCCCTGCAGAGAGAGAAATTACACCCAAAGAGAATCACAGGTCTTCACAACTAATATCAAAATGAGCAAAGCAAAGGAAACATTTATATTAGCTTATGCTTCACTTCTACTGTGCTTTTCAGTACACTGAGAAGACACTGCTTGAGAAACACTGGTAGCTGGTTCCTACAACAACTCTCTGTGCAAAGAGCACTTATTTTTGCAAGGCCTGGCAAATGAGTTTAGTTTGAGTGAACTTGCCTGGACTTTCGACTGTCCTCTGCTTTATCACATGTAACTTTTTATTATTCATCATTTTAGTTTCAATGTGGAACAATCACACAAACCTCTTTAGCACTGCTTTCCTGAGTCATAGCAAGTGTAAGATTTTCTTAAGGACTCCCTTCCATACTGTACTATCTTCATATTTCTACTAAAGCAAAAAGGGAGCTTCATGGTCAAATTCTGTACTGCTACACAGAGATTTATTCCAGTTCTTTTAAAGTCAGTGAGACTGAAAGGATGCTGAGATTTTTGTCCCGCCCTGGAGTTTATCACAAGGAAAATAGTTTAAATGGCAGTTTGCAATATTTTTTTTTTCCAACATCTGAACTACAAGGACCAAGGCCTCTCTTTTTTTGTTGTTGTTGGTTTGTTTTGTTTGTTTTTTTCAAATTGTCATTAAGATTACACATGACAGCAATATTTATTTATTTTTATGGTTTTTAGTTCCCTGCTGGAACAATTTCCTCTGACACAATTTCAACAACAATTTCCTCATTGAATTTTTATGGCTGTAGTGAACAGCGCCAAAAGCTTTACCCAATGTAACCTCATAAGCATCTTTCCACTTGCAGTTTCACAGCACTGAGTAGAGTAGATTTTTCAAAGCACTTGAATGACTTAAAGCTTTACACACATTTTCTAAAATAGAGGTGGTCATATAATAAATTCCAGGAAGACCAGCAATATGTCTAACTCGCAACAGAGAGGCAGCTTTCCCGCAGCCATCTTAAGCACTAATAACTGTCTAGCTACAGTAAGATGGAATGCTGGTTTGGCAAAGAACTGTAGAAAGGTTTTGGGCTGTGTTTAAATTGTTATTAGTAAATGGGCTGTCCCTTAACTGTTGCTAAAAATGACAGGTAGTCTGCTACAAGCACCACACCTTGGAATTGGAGTACACTCTTCTACTGACAATAACCTTCAGTGTGCTCTTCACATTCCTACTTTAAGTTATTGGAAAAACAATGTGAAAATCAGTTTTAACCTTACCACAGCATATGGATAATTTTTCATTCTACACCCTTGGTCCCCTTTCTCTGTGAAGTCATTCACAACTCTCTTAACCTCTTTTTCCTTGCTTTCTGATTTCTACTGCCTTATCCTCTTTCCTTACAAGGATTTTTTTTGGATATTAGCAGTCTCACTTCTAATTATCTTCCTCACAGCAACTCCTCTTACCTCCTCAGATTTTCTCTCTTTTCACACCTTAATGATGATCTCTTTCTTATCTCTCCCTAAGACACAGCTGGTCAACATATAAGTACCAAATATTTTTGCCAAGAGCAATGCCACTAATGAGCCGGGCAGTGGAAAAGTTAGTTCATTTACAGAATATTCAATCCATCACAATATTCTGTACTATTTTATTTTTTTTTCGTCTAAACAAGAAGGAAAAAAAGAAATTTGTAATTGAAAAACAGCAAGTGGCTTAAACACACTACAGCATTATCATGCTGGAAGAGCCTTGAACCTGAAATATTTAGTATTGCTGTCTGCGCCTGGTAGGCAAGGACATTTACACAGTCAGTCACTATGACACAAAAGATCTGGGGAATAACTCAGACTGTCAGAGCTATCCATCTCCAGTACTCATCTGCAACTTTCCTATCCCTTGTATATACTCTTCTAATGGTGTGTTCAAAGGCTTGTTTCTGTCATCAGACAAACATATACCCTAATCCAAAATCCCGTAACTTTTTAACTAAAACCTGGCAAAAAAAAAAAAAAAAGTAATATATGTTAACTACAGTAGAGCTTCAAAGCCCTAGTTCATGAACATAGTGCCAGAGTCCCTCAAAACAGCAAAGGATCATCTGTGCCCTTGGGTATTTTCGGAAGAGACTGAGAAAGGTAAAAAGAAGTGCAGACCAGTGAAATACACAAAGTCAAGGCGCATGTTCACTACCTAGTCAAAAGTACATCCCAGCTCTCCAGTATTCTCTTCAGGACTTGGTACAGACATCTTGTATGAAGGAGACACTACATTTAATAGGTCTGATCTCAGCAGAGAGGCCAGTATAATTTCCTAGGAAGGAAATCCTGTCAGGTAAAGAGAGAATTCACCCTCTTCCTCAAGCAGACACAACTTAGCACCTGCTTTGGTAATGCACTAGAATATTTATGTACACCATGCTCATATGCTTTGTCAGACAGGTAATTTAACATTGTTTGGACTCCTCACATTATCTCACCTCTCTCCAGCAGGCTGATCTTCAGCAATGCCATACTGAAACACTGGTGAGGCATTGATTATGCAGAATACCTTCTATTTCACCAACAGTTCTCTTCATTGCTCCAGACTGCCTTCTTGTCACCAGCCTCTGTGCCTCCCCACTATTTAAAAGTATTTTCTCTGCCTGAGGCCATCCAAACTTCAACCTCTCTTTTTTAATGGAAAAAAATAAAATAAAAAATAAATAATAATAAAAAAAATCCTTTTTTGAGGAGTCCTTAGTATCTGCCCTCTCTTCAGCTCAAATGCTTGTGTGCTTCAGGCACATTTTTCCTGTCACACTGTCTCTTCAGCCCCAGGATCTTTCATTTACTTGATTCCAACCACATACAGCCAGAAACACTCTTTCTTGTAGAACGGTCACCCTCCTTGAGATAGGCACACAAAGCAGCAACAGCAGTCTGCTGTGAAGAAACCTGGAGTCAAACGAGGTTGTGACAATGGAGATAAACAGAGACAGAGATAAAATCCCCAGTCATGAGGTAGATTAACGCTGGGCAGGCAGTACCTCCAGCCAAAAGTAGAGTATCTGGTTTTTGGTTTTGTTCTTTTTCTCTTTAGAGTTTGGCACTGTTTTACATAGCTCATAATGTCAACAAAGTATTTGATTTGAATTTTATCAGGCACTGCAGGCTGGCAAAATTAAATCTAATTAGCAAACCCTTCTGCTCCTGAACATCCAATCCAGAAAGGTTTTACCTTCTAGTCTTAAACTAACTATAGGAATTTGAGTTATTTCAGCCCTTACATCTTCAATAATTCCATAGACATATTTACCAAAATTGGGTTTTCACAGCTTCAAGCACATTTTCAAAAAGCGCCCTTCGAACAAGGGTGATTTTGTGAGATCTACATTAGCCATGGCCCATGATGTCAACCAATAAAATGATGTCAAAAGCAGCTAGACACAAGTCCTGCCTAAAAGAAAAAGGAAATTTGGTTCTCTCCAGGCACTCTGGGCTTCTCAGAGGACTGACTGCAACTGCTAAGGACATGTAGGGCTTCACAGAGCAAACTTCAAACCTTAGACTTCCTCAGGAAGAAATACAGCTGTCAGTGCCCCCAGCAGAGCTGGATCATGATGCGAGGGATTGGGAAACAGCTCTGAGGATCCTGGCTCTGATGTTTTTTTCCCTACAGTGAGCTTAAATACTGCTGCTTGAAAATGACAAAAGCACACGTCACCATGGTCATGGAGCCTACAGCCAGAAGCAAAGGAAGTTACAAGAGAGAGATTTATATTAAATATTTATACAAATATATTTGTGTGATATTATAAAGATTCATATGTATTTATTTAAAATGAACTAGTGGTTCAAATCATCTCCTCTTTGTAGACAACAGCAGCAAACATAAGATAGCATACCAGGTATTTATTTGGGTTTTTTTCATAAAAAAGTAAACTGTTGAAACCATGTAATTTTCATCAGCTATAGTCAGATCTAAGGTAAATAACTCTGCTGTTCAGGTCTGATAAAAACAGAAGTTGTAATTACAGCAGCTCATTGGCATAATATATTCAATACTGTTGCTAGTACAGACATATCTACTTAACAATCAGTTGACTTAGCAGATTTTTTAATTAAATATTAAATTGAGTTTTGTGGCTCTGGAATATGAGTGCAAAAATCACCACACAAATCAGATCAAGACCACATCTTTTTAAGTGGTACTGGACAAAAGAAACTGTTAGGAATTTAATAAAAATCAAAATTAAAAACATAGAAACACATTTCATGGAGTGAATAAACTCCTGACTTGCCTGTATTAAAGAAATGAATTAAGCATGTTTAGAGTCACATATAAGACTTTTAAAAAATGTATTTATATTGTACTGATGATGAACTCATGCCTATATAGAACACAAAAGAATTCAGTCTCTGCCTTGAATATATTCCTGCAGATAAAGTCTTTAGCTCTGTAACTGGCTGTATATGGCACAGGTTTATTTTCAGAACTGAATCAGAACTAGAATACTGAGCATTAACACAAACTTTAATTTGATCAGGAAAATCATAATAGTCTCTTACTGGTGCACAAAGCTCAAAACGATTTCAAAAAAGGGTCAGAAGGAAATGAAAAGACTATCTTATGGAAAAAACACTGATAAAAATTAATACTTTTTACTAATATTTTTACATAAATGAAAGATCAGCATAATTCTTTGGCTAGTTCATGTTATAGCTTTCGTACTAAGACTGCAACATCACACTGTAATGCATGCATATTGTTTTATCTTCCAGAGAGTTTTAACCTTGAATTATTATGATGCATCACTGTCTAGCAATAAGTTATTGTTCTTTTCCTGTATGATACTGAAGTTGTAAAGCAAGAAAAATTAAAAGCCAAGAAATCTGAAATGGTATTTACTTTTGCTTTTCCCCAGAGAAGCACCTTTTTTATGTTTGGTTGGGTTTTTTTGTTTGTTTGTGGGTTTTTTTTGTAGTAGTAGACACTTAAAAAGATTCTAGGAAAGGACAGAATTCACATAGTGAATATAGAATTATTATAATTTCAAGAATTGTTTTATCATTCTTAATTTACCTTTCACAGCACACTCAAAAATAACCTGTGGACATTCAAGGCTATGTGACCTGCAGACTAAAAAACTTTTGAATATAGAGCAGTAGGAATTTAAATATTTCACTGTCATCACTGTAGCCAGATTGAGAAGAAATCTACATAAATTTGCCTTCAAATCCACATGTATCAAAAGGAAATAAAGGCCTTTTTTTCAATTAATAAAACTTTCATTTATACTCGCAAATGATATATCAAGACCTCTTTTTACCTCAGTTGCTAGACTCAGTTCAGCAACACGTGCACCAGGAAAAACTTTCTAATTCATCAATAACTTTTCTGGTCCAAAACGAAGAGATACTGGGATCCCCTTTAGCTTGTATAATGTCAAGAGGTCAAGCCTGAGCTCTGCACTTGCCGTGAAACCAATCCTCCACTATTTAAGGCCAGGACTGTGATCCCTGAAGTATTCCAGGGAGACTCTTCAATTCCTTGAAGAATATTCCCATGGGACACAAATTCTCACAAGCAAAATAGTTGCAAATCCTAGTCCATGATATACAGTGGCTTTCACCACTGTAGGCTGGTTTTGTTTTCTGGCCAACCACAGTGAAATTAAAGGGGAAAATAGATCAAAATCATAAAAATTTCTTGCCTGGGTCTTACTGGGAAATACTGAAGCCCTGACTGTCCTCTAGAGCAAAAGTACTGAAGCCCTGACTGTCCTCTAGAGCAAGTTCTACAAAGGTGAAATCTTATGCTGAGACAATGGGATTTCAAGTTTTCCTTAATTTTTTTTTTTCCTCACCTACTCTCAATAGCTATATTAATTCTGTAGGACCCAGAAGATCCAGAGTCTTAAGTACACGCCCTACATATGTTTTGACCGAATGGCAAGAGGTTATTTTGGATTATACATGTGATTGGATTACACCATTCTCTCTATTTTTCCACATGCCTCTCTTCCATTCCACCAGGAGTCATGTACATCATGTCACACCCATCATGAAATGTCAACCTCTGTTCCCATTCCTCTGCAGACCCAGCTTTTCCACTCCCAAATTTCCACCACAGCAGCTTCATGCTACTCTCAGGTTTTCCCTTAGCTGTAGGCAGAAGTATATATATTTACGTGTGAAAATGTCTACCTTCACTGTTAAAAAATTACTCCCCTAACATTTGCACAAATATTGATAACTTTTTTAAATCTAGCAATTAATAGCCTGAGCCACAACAAACAATTTTTGATTCTTTTATTCCTTTTACTATCTATATACTAGGGTTATATCTGGCTGACCATTTGACTGTAGATTCACTGTGAAGAGAGAAGTGACTTTATTTCATTTGATATGTATACACAACTTACTACAGATTTCTGTTTCTGTGTCTTGAGACTACACTTGAACTCTGTTAACTTTTAAAAATATATATTTATTTATGCCAGGCTTCAAAGACAACATTGGGAGACCAGCCTAAGGAAAGGTATTATTGGAATTATGGATGATGGTTAGAACTAAGGAAGGACAGTAAAATCTATCTTTAAATGGTGTGAAATCTATTTTACAATATCTGGTGTGGGAGAGAGGGCCACTGCAAAGTATGTGGCCAGTATTCAGCCAGAAGCCAGATCCAAATCTACGTGATCTGAGGTGGGAATTGTGTTTTTTGTCCTTGCAGGTACCGAGTTCTGATTGTGTGAACAACATCTTTTCATATCTAAAATGGGCTGAAGACTTGAATGTGGGCGTAATTTTAGACTCAAGACTATGTTAACTCTCATCCAGTCAAGGGTATTTTTGGCTGCCTGTCATCTGCAGGAAAACAGGGGAGTTATTTGGTTTTACTTTTAATTTAGATTTATCAAGGCTTTTTTCCTATCTGGAAAGAAATCTGTTTTTTTCTTTCAGTAGTTGCTACCCAGTGCTATTAGATATCTGTAGCAATCACAGTTTGCTTTTGGTAAAAATTTGACTATTCACAACATACAGTATTAGTACATTTCCATGAAAATGCTAGGAATCCCAATATATAATCTGTAATTCTAATTCCTAATAGGTTAAGGTATAAAAACTGATTCTATGATTCTGCTTAAAAAGAGCATATCAATCACATATCTAAATGGAATCTCTGTACCTCAAATCTGCTGTGAATAGACCTTAATCCTAAAGAATGCCAGGGATCTCTGCAAATCACTGTATCTTTTGTAGTTTACTCTGTTAATTCTTTTCCAAAAAACCCTTCAGTATTGTTAAGCTTTAAAACTAGATTAGATTAACTTTTTAAAAGATCATCAATAGTAGCAATAATATTTTCCAATTTCTCCATTTTCAGGGTCCACCAATTCCTTTCCTTGTCCCACATATTGACAAGAACAAAGATCTTCAAAAGGCAACATAAACTCAGCAAACATTTTCCAAAACAAGATTTTTTTCTAACTGCACGAAAGAACAGAATTAGGAGAACTTTTTAGTTGTGCCTCTAGTAAACAAGGTACTTGCACACAGATATTATCTATCCACCTTATCAGCAAATTTGAAGATGTTATTTCTATATCGTTCTTTAGTAACAACATAAGGACTCATTGAAGATGTTTTGCCTGTGTTTCAGTTTACTAAACATCTAAAAGTCTACTGCTTGTACTTGCAAGAACATCTCTTTCATTATCCAGCCATTATACGAACACTGCTTTTAATTTGGTTTTATTAATTTTTTTGTGCTCTAAGAGTAGGTCTAAGTATTTTCTGACATCACTCTTAGTCCCTCCCTCACTTCTGTTTTTAAAATCACCACTGAATGCAATTAATAAACCCCACTCACATGCAGTGTAATTTTTCCAAACAATTATTTAATACTTTGGAGTTTATCTAGGCTTCCCTGCTAATTTACCTCCAGTTTCCAAATTCTAGTGACTGCCAACAGTTTGCTTTATTATATAATTCCTTCTTCAGAAAGCTTTTCATGGGTTTGTACTGAAATAATATACTGGCTTTTCCCATTCATGCAGCTTTGCTTTGCAATGATTTGTGAGATGAGAAAATAACACAGATTGCTTCAGAGATACTGCCTCTTTCATCCTTCTGCTGGTGAGCATCTGTGGGAATAAAGTCCAGTGAAAACAGCTCACACACCACAAGCTGTCACATGTCCCTTGTGATCTGTCACTGCCACAGAGTGCAGTGCAACTTTCTCTGTTTCTTCCATAAACTATGTTTGAGAATGCAAGGGTTTTTTGCCATCTTTTGGTATATATACACAAGATGATTTCTCCTGCACTGTCTCTCTTCAGCATTGCTGTTTTCTGCCTCTTCAGACTGGACCTCATTCTGAAGGCTTAGTTCCTTTCTTACTTTCCAGACTGCCACACCATGTCTTTCCTCTCCTCCCACTCTTATTGCGACAGGTAGAGAAGAGAAACTTTTGATATCAAAAGCTCATAATTTTGCTGCATTTTAGTTAGCATTCTGTAGAGTGCTGAAGTTCCTCCTTGCGACCACATTGCCACAGTCAACTACAATTAGGGAGGAAATAACTGGTGCTTGTAGTACCCTGCTAAGACTTCACAGAATTGAAGTTCCACGTAAGACAGGTGAAGGTAAAACTAAGAGGTCTGTCTGTCTCCTAACAGACTTCTCAGTGATACTGCTTTCATTGGCTCAGTTCAATATACAAAGGTCAGAGGAGAAAATCAGATTAATTTCCTAGTATATAAATGCAAATATATGATTCAGATTCATTGTTATGAATGTCACTTATTATTCAATACATGTATACAATACACACATGATATCCATAAACATCCAATATCCGTAAATATCAATGAATATTGCTATTAACTCCATAAGAATCCATTAGAAAATTAGACTATTGGTTATGTTTTGCTCTGTAGTGCTGCCCAAAGTCCTTCCCATAACATACTCAAAGAAATGGATCATTTTCCATTATCCTTCACTTAGCTCATACATTTCACCACAACTCTTCATAATTCAGGGATTCTCACACATTTGATAAGAGGCACAATTTTTCACCAGCTTTTCTTTATTTTTTTCCTCTTGAATACAATCAATACGAGACCTGCTTGTCATTTGTTATTAATGGAGTTCAGCAAAACACAAAGGAGCAGGATAACTTCCATCACATTATCAACTTAAGGGATCTATATATCTGACAGGAGATGCCAAATGTCTGCAAAAAAACTCCAAACCAAACCAAAAACAAGCAAACAAAAAAAAAAAAAAGAGGTTTCGGAAAAGAATGAATTTCACAATGATTTAGGTGCATATCTGGAGATACAAGTAAACTAGGCAATGCATGACAAAATATCATACAGTTTAGGATTCTTTAGGATTCTTAAAACCTTTATTTTTCATAAGAGGTGTTCAGAGCTGTAGGATGCAGTTAGACAAGATTTTTTGTTTTGTTTTGATGCTTTGCAATTGCAGACATTTCTCTTGCATAGGTTTCCTCTAAATTCTGTGAAATTTTTGTCTGCCTTTTTAATACAATCTTAGCAGCTTCAGAGAAAGGCACAGTCTGGTTTCATTTGCAGTTTACATGAAAGAGAAATGTCGGGGAAAAGGCACTGTATCATCATTATACTTGCCCTAAAGAGCCAGAACGTTTCCCTCTGGATGCCTGAGACTTTGAAAGTGTAATTCTTCCCAGTGGGGAAGCAGAAAACTTGGCAAGTCCCTGCACTCTTCAGTTTCTGACTCCAGTTTACACTCACTGCTTAATTCCTCACCTTTCCTAAAATTGCTCTCATAGAAAAAAAATTACACAAAGACAAAACAATCTCCTCACAATATCTGGTCATATGCAAAAATCTCAAACCAAACCCAAAACATTATGCAGGATTATTATTAATATTTTTTATGCCTACTTTCTTCTTATGAAACAGCAGAAAACATAAAAGCAACAAAACATTAACACAAAGCCTCATAGGGTCAAGACTACTGTATCTAGGGCCAAGCTTCTAATTATTTTTTTTTTAATGAACATAAAGATGCCTGATTTTTATATTTGCAAGTTAAGCAGCAAGTAAGCAAATAGCTGACAAACCATACTTCAGACAAAAATACAGAAATGGCAGCAACTCCTACTGAGCCATTAAGGAACACCCAAAGAGCATAGTCTGGGGTGTAGCCTTGCTATTATTTTTCACACAACTCTTGAAGCTCTTTGCTTGCAGGCCAAGTGTGCAAATACAGACACCACAAGGTGAAGCCCAGAACAAGTCCATGGGCAGGACTCAGCATAACAAGTGACTACAAAAAAGCAGAGTGCATATCTAAAAAGTCACCAAAGACAAGTATTTGAAATGTAACTAATTTGGTTCCTGAAACATGTTTACCACTACTCTGTGCTCATATTTATTTTCTAATTAAGGCATCATAACATGCCCTGAACTAACACACTTGTGTGTCTTCGGTGAGTTTTAGCCATGCTAGGGATTTTAACGTACATACGACATGTGAAAGGCCTTCCTATTATATAAAACTTACTTAAACCACACTAGGAACTACTTGAAATATATAAGTAAAACCCTTTCTACTCTCCTTGTTCTTTTATTTCTGCAGCTTTCTAGGGTAGATCAGTTGTTAAGCTTTTTAGTTTTGGGGTGACTCCCAAGAAAAGGATTATTGTGATATATGCATTATTGAGGAATCAATTTGCAGAAAAAGCAGACATTTATACACTCTTGGGTTATTCAGAATCACTCAGAACATCTGACAGAAGTCTCCTTCACTGCCTTGGTTTTACCTGCCTCAAAGTATTGAATATGTCACAGGCCGATCTTAATTGATGCAAACCAGAACCTCTTAAACATATACTTTTGTAACACTTAGGCACTCAGTCTAATTCCCCCAGTGTACATCACAGCAACACTCAGATATGATAAACAACAGTGCTCAGGACCATATTTAGTCACTCCATGAAATAAACGATTGTCACATTCTATGTTTAGTAACCAGGGTTCTTTTCAAACCCCATTAAAATACACTTTCTTACTCACAAACTGAAGACTTTCAACCTGAGCTTGGTTTAGAGAGCTTTTTTCCCCTTTTTGAGCAGGGTACTTTCACTTGATGGATTTAAGCAGGATTTTCCTGTCCTTTCTCTTTAATGACAGTACGCAAGCTGTTATACCTCATTGGTCATACAGATTGCTCTTCTCTATTCATTTTTATCCCTGCTGTGGGAATGCCACCTGCTCTTCTTCCTGCAGCTGTGTATTTTTCCAAACCTGCTCACCAGGATACAGTACATCAGGGTGCAGTATACATGCCATAGGTATGGTTTGAA
This sequence comes from Sclerurus mexicanus, assembly GCA_013396755.1. Taxonomy (NCBI): domain Eukaryota; kingdom Metazoa; phylum Chordata; class Aves; order Passeriformes; family Furnariidae; genus Sclerurus; species Sclerurus mexicanus. The sequence goes on along the minus strand of VWZF01000056.1, from coordinate 37,614 downwards.
TTACATATCAAAAGTCACCTGAGAGAATAATTTGTCAGGAAAATCCTTGTCAGGATGGTCTCAAAACTAAACCTGCACATTCTCTTACTGCCTGTCAAGAGAACAACAAATCTCTACAATTCTAAGAAGCCTATTGGTTAAAAGATAGATTCGGCTCTGTTGACTGATGGCAGTACTCATTCTTCTCTGGATTTATACGACTTACCACAAACCAAATGGGGTAAAAGACTATTTGCTTAATCTTCTTTATGTAATTTTTGGAGAGCTCAGCAGACATATCTAAATCTATTCCAGTCATGCCTGTTCCATTATAAGCTAGCCAAACCCACCAATAAGAATGCTTATTTTAGATACCCTATCAGGTTTTATTGACACCCATTTACTTCATCTAATGGTACTGGATTTCATTGTTGTCAATTTATACAATTATTTTTCATGGAGAAACAGGTACAGGTAAGTACCTCAACTTAATAGGAATCATTGATGCTTCATACCTTATTACACAGGTGTATCATTGAGCCACGTACCTATCTATTTGCACTTGCCTTGTGCACTGCAGAGGAGTAACTTCTATACTGTGCAAAAGATCAAGCACTGGAACAGACTGCCCAGGGAGTTTTTGGAGTCTCCCGAACTGGAGATATTCAAGGACCATCTTCATGCAGTCCTGTGCAATGTGCTCTAGGATGACCCTGCTTGAGCAGGCAGGTTGGACCAGAGGACCCACTGTGGTCTCTTCCAACCTTATCCATGCTGTGATTCTGTGTCTGGCAGAGCTCATGGTGTCCATATAGTGACAGGTGCTTGTACTGCATGCTGTGTAGGTCTGGCCATTTAGCACTTTGAGAGTTCTGAAGTCACATGTTTCTGTTATAACCTAGGTATCACTTCCTATATAACTCTTTAGCCAGGTGATGTGTCCTCCATGTGTACTCAGACCTGCTAACACTGCATTTCCTCATGAAACACAAGTTAGGCTCACCAGAATAAAAGAAAACAAAACCCAACAAATTACACTTCTCAAATTTGCTAAGAGCTTTCCACATGTGAATAGAGTGCATGGGCAGGAGTCTCCCATCTGCTTTTGCTGCTTTGGGGAAGCGAGAAGGACACCAGACATTCCCCAAACCTAGGGCTTCAGCTGCATGGGCTTGGAGCCAGCATCCAAACCACACAGCTGGTGGACTTAAAGCAAGCTGTAATGAGGAAAGCTAGGGTCAGCCACAGCAAAAGATGGCCCTCTACAGCTTTCTTAGGGACCACTTGTAAGCAAAGGCTTTCTCACCCTCATATCCTGCCTGAGCTATGATGCAGCAGCATCTCAGTTGAGCTGAAATGTGGCCATCTAGATCTGGCCCTTGACATACAGACCAGCCCCACAGTCCAGCCATAAATTTGCCTTGTCACTGCAACATGTGCTCTCAGGATTACACTTGGCTCCCCACTTCCCTTCCCTGGAGGGAAGTCTACCATGCTGCTCCCAAGACAGCAGTCTGCAGCACAGAGGTGCAAAAGAAGAGAAGTAAAATTGCAGGAGCTTTACATATTATAACAAATATAAAACAAAATAATTAACACCATCTGGACACTAAACATTTTGCTGCTGGCCAAAAATGAGTGAGACAATCTCTCTCTATTAGTTTGCTAAGAAATCATGGAATCACAGAATATGCCAAGTTGGAAGGGACCCACAAGGATCATGGAGTCCAGCTCTGGGCCCTGCACAGGACCATACCCTGGAGTCACAACATGTGCCCAAGAGTATTGTAAATGCTGCACACTGTTACTTATGAGGTCAGTGAGAACACATATTACACACACAGATTTATGGTGATAAGATCACCAATCAATATGCGTGTATAATTCTCGTGAATGTCATTGTAACCCCATATTTTCTTGGGTCTTAGAGACACCATGTGAATAAGCACTGCAAACTCTTGGCTGGTCATAACCAATTATGACTGAGAAGGTCGTAAATTGACACACAGACCTAGGTGTATTAAAAAGCTATTAGATCATCTACATCAGCTATTCAGCTGTTCTGAAACTGGACTTGGGTAAAAGTCAAATGTGCACAGTCCAACATGTGTGGTCTGCTGCCCAAACAGTCAGCATCCAGCTGTCCTTTTCCTGCAGAGGCATCTTGACCTGCTTCAGAGACTCTCTAGAGATAGAACTCTGTTTCCAGATATATGCAGCCTCTCTCTGAGCAGCTTGCAATTGCTAGACCTCCACAAGTTTAATCAGAATCCAGAACCTGTTTTTAATTCTGCTTGGTCCAGGAAACATTTTCAGATGACATTTAATGCATGCTGTCATAAACAAATAGACAGTGATAGCAATAATATGGTAAAACACACCTGGATTATGATTTCTTACTACTCAGCTTTTTTGTAACAGTTTATCCTTCCATCACAACATAGAAGAGAGGAGGCAGACCCACAGGGTAATGAGGAGCCTGTCACTTTAAGTTCTAAAGTCCACAGTCTAGAGACCTTCCTTGCACCCTTCAGTGAAACAGAGAAAGGCAGCATTGGTAATATGGGCAGAGCTGCAGGTTTGGAAGGATGGCCCGGTTTGTGCTCATGCTGCCAGCACTGTAATCACAACTTGATGTCCAAACACTGGAGTTGTGCTACTTTGTATTGGAAGTGCCTCATTAAATGCTGATCTGAACTCTGCCATTCTTTCTGCTGCAAGTTCTTTTGTGAGGATTTTGTTCGGTTCTCAATCATACTGTCAGGGTAAAAGTGCTTTCCATTCTCTATCAATTTTCTTATGTACTGGGTGACTTCCTCTGCTTTTCATGTTTTAATTGTTTTGTCAAAAAGAGTAATTCAGGGTCTTTTAGAAAATTCCCAGGGTGGTTTGACTGAAGTCCCACACATGACCTCTTCTCCTCTCAGAGAATTGCAAGAGTGATTTTTATCCTTACAGCACTGAAACACTTATGCTTCACCTTCTTTTTTCTTTTCTCTGGATGATTGCATGGGCATTGCTTGTATTCCGTTTCATCCAAGGAGGAAAAGGAAAGGTCAGTGTCTCAATCTGTATATCTCAACCATTACAAGCACTGAAATTCAAACCAAAATATGTTTTTAAAATAATATATTTCTGCAAAGGTGAGTGAGAGTCAGCTAGTGCACTGATTTTTTCCCTTCAGTTTCTGGGATTTGAATGCAAATTATTCAGTCTACCCCCTTATCTAGATTAATGAAGCTGAATATAGAAAACTTTAGGTGAGATTATTAACTTTGTACCAAGCATGGATCAAGTGCATGGTCCCACACCAGACCTTGGCTTCTACTCTAATGATAGCGATTTATCTCTAGGTTTTCATTATTTGAAAAGAGTTTGCCACCCAAATACATGTCGATGAATTTGACTGGAAGACTTGACTCTATAAGACAGAGTGTACAACTAACAGTGCTTCAAGAAAATAAAGAGTAACTTTATGACAGGATAATATTTCTGTATGAATTTTGTTCTAGTCATTTGTATTACAGAGTAGCAGTTGATGCTCTGTAGGATTATTTTTTCAATACAGGTTTTTAATTGTGCAAATGTTTCTTGCTTGATACAAATTGCAGGCTACTAGGAAAGTTTCTTAAAAATCTGGGTGTGTCTACCCTTACAGGGCCTGTCCAAGAGCATTTCAAGTCTCAGTGTCTACTCTTTTCTTCCAAGTCAGAGTAGCAGACCATAGTTATTGCCTAGTATTTCTTGAAAGTAGCTTTGGGGCTTGTTTGTTTCTGTGCCATCTAATATATTAATTTTTCTGCTTTCTTATTTAGTTCCCTGTAATGCAACATGTATTTGTGTTACTAAGACTGTTAAATTTGCCTTAACATTGGCTAGGGAGGTGGGAGGTGAAATCTTGACCTCTGCCAGCAATATGATCTTGCCCTCCCAGATTAGACTGCAAAACTACACTTCATACTGGTTTTCAGTAACCAAACTTGGAGACTGATAGCTTGCTCCCTCCCTTAAAATAAAATTCAAATTGGCTGATGAAGACTCTTTTGTGATTCCTTATTACATGTTCCAAAACTAGAAGCTGCCCAGCAAAGGACTAAAGGCACAGAGATGGGTCATGTGTCTAGGCAGGCTAGTGACTGCTCAACAGCATGACAGGAAAAAAATTCTATCTCTAACCAATATCCCACACCTACACCAGATTACAATGTAGAAACTGCCTCAGTGAGTTTGCCTTATGCAGAGTCACAGAGCAGACCAGCCTCTCCTTACCTTGCCTAAAAATAACTTTAGCACTTCAATTGTGGTTTAACAAACATTTTCACAGTTCTCTTTTCTCGCACATTCAGAGAAATTATAGTTGCTTTATGTGATCCTGACCCTAGAGCAGTGGGATGAGAGCTTTACCTTCTTACCTTTAGAGGGTCTTTGGCCCTACTCTTCTCAGGCAGGTGTGAAGCAACATGCAGGAGCCTGTTTCACAAACCTGGAGTACTTCATGTGAGGATCTGTTGACACAAAGGTGGCTCTGTAAGACTGTCAGGAAATTTTCCAGTTCAGTGTAGCTGAACCTTTTAAAGGTTTAGCCCTAAGTGTCTAAAATAATATTTATTTTCCTGAACGTTAGTGGTTTTTTTTTTATGAGGAGGAATTACCCTTACTTATGAATAAGAAACACACTGAATTTCTATAATTTCTTTTTCTTCATCCTTTAGCATCTCTAATTGTGTCATCTGCCAGTACCACCTCAATAATTTCTAAAATCCCCTGAGGCCTTCCCCTAGACTTGAAATTTTCAAATTTAAAAATCCCTTTTGATCCTATGCGACAGTCTAGGACAAGTAAACATCCATTGAGGAATAACTGTGGTCTGCTGCTAGAGGGTAGTCTGCCAGTCCACAGCTTCCCTGCTGTTTCACACAGGCTCCTTCCAGTCTCTGATATCACCTTATCATCATTGTGTTATTCCCTGTAGCTTTCCCACCTGTGATTTAATTTCAAGTTGTCTGGACAGAATAAAATCAAAAAGAAAATAGAGGGACCCTTGATGCTCATTAAGAAAACATGAATATTTCATTTATTCTCCTCAGCATGCCCTTATCACTTTTCTGAAAGTACAGTAAAAGCTTATGTGAAAGCTTGCACTAGTTCTGCTCCAAGTACTGTCTAATCCAGCCACTTGAGTCAATATCTCAATGATTCTTATTCCCTTTTCTCATGGCATACTGAAGAATTTCATGGCTTCAATCACCATTCATTTAGTTGTCCCAATACATTTTGTTNCCCCCCCCCCCCCCCATCTTTAATTGGTTAGCTTGTATTTTTGACAGCTAGAGAACAGTTCAGCTCCACCAGGGCAGACCCTCAAACCCAACTGCCTTGACCCTTAAGGTATTTTTGTGAAAGCAGCTGCCATGAAAGCAATTTGTTGTTGACCTGAGCCCAAGAAATAAACACACTGTGATCCACATATACATATTTTGAGCTATACTTTAAATGTCACATAATTTTAACTTTGTATATAACCAGAATATTTCTGCCTGCAGCTTACACTTTTGCATTATGCATTTATGTAAAATGAATTTAGCCAGAAGAAATCCTTTGATGGTCTCATCTTTATTCCACAGGGGAAAATTATGGACTGGCTTCTACTTATATGAACCCTAAAACAGTTGTCTGAGTTACTATATAATTTAACTCCTTGATTTGAATTTTAACTTAACACTACTTTCTTCTTTTGTCTGAAGTTTGATTAACTGACATAAAATCATTCTGTAACTATTTTCTTTGATTAATAATTTTAGGGAACGTATTTCCATTTTGTCTTTTCATAATTGTTTTCTGAATGCACTATGTGTGTTAATTTTATTTCTGGTTACTTTTTACAAGATGCTACAGAATTATTTTTTTATTCAATCTCATACATTTCAACTTCATTTCTAATTTCTTAAATACTCAACAGTTGCATTTGTTGCAACTGTGTCATTTATGATGACACATTTTCCTCTGCAGGAAATACTTTCCTGAATTAAGTACTTATTCCATCTTTGTAAATCTTACAGTGTATATTTTGCATTATTAATTCATTTGCATGTGCTATTAACTAGCAACCCAGACTGATAAGTGTGGCTGTAATCTATGTTCCAAAAATATAGAATATCTGTATAAATTATCTCATCATATATTTGAATTTTCAGTCTTTTCAATCATGGCAATGCAAACATGAAACCTTCATTTTGTTTACACCAAATAAAATATATATTATTGTATCCAATACTCATTTTACAAAGGAATTTTCTAATTTTTCTGTACCACCAAGTTCCAGCAAGTTTACATCTTTTGGGAGAAATATGTCTTAAAAAGTAGGCATGAAGATTTCTTTCACTATTTCCCATGAGGACACTTGCAAAACAAGCCCCAGGTATTCTAGTCAAATATTTGGGGAAATAAGGATTCTAAACATCACTTTCAAAATATGACTTGCAAGGTAGAACTACAGTTCAGAAAAAAAAAACCCAAAAAAACCCAGAAAGAATTATATTATTATGGTTTTCTACATACCAATTCTATCTTTTCCTTTCCACCTACTTGCACTTGCTTGTGCAATTGTTACTGTGCTCCTTGCAGTATGAGCACCAGGAGTTTATATCAGCATATCACCAGAAAGACGAAGGGAATACACCACCATGGTGTATTTCTATCAACAATTATTTCACTGAAAATTTAGTAGTTTCTGATAACAGGTGGACAACTCGTCAATTCCACCTGCAGTTTGGACAACTTGTTGATCTAATTTTGCCACTGGCAACTACTGGATTTTGTTATAGAACTGGTCAACTCCCACTGCCAAAACACTAGGTAAACAGAGAAAGAAGCTAAAAAGGCTTTCAGCTGATCCTCTCACATCCCTCATGATTTCAGGGATTTTAAAGTCAAAGAGACAGACAGACCATCTTTCCTGTCCCTCCTATCACAGATGTTACCCATGCTATGGGTATATATGTTATCACACATGCTACCCAGCTAATACCATGTTGTTGAAGGTTATCACTATCAAGTAGCACTCATGCTTACTTTCATTTCAGTCTTGCTGACATAATGAGTTAAAAATAGTACTTCTGTGGTGTACACAAAGAAAACAATGTGGGATGGTCTGGCCTTGGTTATAGCACACATGAATCTGCTTTGCATAAGCTGTAATAAGCAAGTGTTACAGTGAAGGCAGTCCTGCTAACAGAGAGAGCAAAGCCAAAAGTGAGAAAATAAATCCATCTAATAAATTCATGGTGGTAGTAATGCCCCACAGTATTATACCTTCAAAATGCTCACCTTTCATTCCATCAGCTGTGGCCATGTCCTGCTCGGCTCCCTGTCACCCCTGGGACTCAGCTGAGGACACCTTCCCAGCATATCACAGCCACTGATAGTCAATTTAAACAGTGCATAGGCAGCAGCAGCATTTGTTTTATTTTTCATCTGCCTTGCAAATATTATGGTGGACTTATTGAGAGGGAAAGCTTATAGACATGGAAAAAGTTAGGGGATGTGGTATGACTCTTTAAACCAAACCATTCAGAATACATAAGGCTCAGGAGAACAGGGCAGAAAAAAAAAAGAAAATTAAAAAAAACCACCAAAAAAATTCTATTATTTTAAAAATTCATGGTCAGAACCATGAGCAAATGTTCTCTAGGCTTATAGGCAGTCCCTAATGTTTCCGTCCACTCTAAACAGACAGAAAAGTACCTAACAACAGCTATTTTAGCTTCAAAAGTTACAGTCCCCTGTGGATCTCCTCCTGCTTTCAAAAATACCTAAACTATTTGGTTTTCATTCACGGTGTTCTGCAGCTCAAACATAGCCTGCTCAAGAGTTGGGGAAGGTGGATTTTTATTTGAGTTGCCAGCCTAAAGTAATTTCAACCCCACTGATCTGATTTACTCCAAATTTCTCTTTACATGGTGCAGCTCAACAGCAGCTATGAATGAAAGTTTTTTTTTTCAAACTGTGCAGGTAATTTAAAGTAAGAAATAAATTTGTATATCCTAATCTTAAAAATTTCCTCTAAAGTGCTAAAGTTTGTGGTTATGCAGTCTTATGGACTTAATGGAACAGAAGGTTTCCTGCGAGGTCATAAAATAAAGAACTTTGTATATAAAGTACACAATACCTTCAGCAAATTACATCCCTCTTTGTCTTCCATCTGTATAAACTACAATACAATGTTAATTTCCATTTACTAAATGGATATGGCTATGTGATTTTTTTTTGTTTTAATGGTACATGGTTTGTTTTTATTTTATCAATGTGAGAAGTAGGTGTAATTTAATTGACATTAAAACAGCAGTGACTTGCAATCTAGCAAAACAAATTGTGCAACCCATTCCTTGCATGCTGCTTATTAGTTTCCTTGGTAACTTGTAATCATTCGCCTTTCTAAAACAGATGAGATGTCAACAAATATGTACTGTAGTAGTGGTTTGATACATCAAAAACAAAAGTGCTGTAATGACAGTGTAATAAAACTTAACATGAAAACTTAATGGACACATTAGTGACATAATAACTATAGTCTCAAAGTCATGCTGCTCACCATTGCATACTTTCATTTCATAGCATGGTTGTGACTTGCAGCAGTACATGAAGCACCTTCCAGCACCCACCCCTAAATTAACTCCAGATTAAACATTTAAAAGCAATCATTTTGTATACTAATAAAATTTCACAACTAATTGATGTCAGCTCTTTCTAGAGTGATGCTACTAATTAGACAACTCTTACTCTGATTCACTTTAGTCATATATGTTATGTCAACAAAGACAAAATCTTTATATGTTGACACAGATGGGTTCCCAAAGTCTGGTGTCAAGTTCATTAATACATCTACGCATTTCTGACACGTTTTTGTGTTTTGTCTTTTTTCAAGGGAGTAATATTAAATAAAAAAAAAAAAATCAAAACAAAACCCAAACCAAATAAGCAAAAACCAAAACTACCAGAGTTTCTAAGGGAGGAATAAAGATGACAAAAGGAGTGTCTTCATAGCTTGGGATACTGGTGACTTTCAGAATTTGAAAACACATTTCTACCAGCTGTCTGCACGATGCACAGTAAATAATGTTCAGCAAAGGAAAGAAAAAAAAAGAAAAAATGGATAAAAAGATAAAAGAGCAGTGAAGGAATGGGAGCAAGGATAGATATTTTCTATCTAGACTTCAGTAAAGCCTTTGGCACCATTTTGGACAGCATTCTCCTTAAGACACTGGCTGCTCGTGCCTTAGACAGGAATACTCTCCATTGGGTAAAAAACTGGCTTTCTGGCTGACCCCAGAGAGTGGCAGTGAATGGAGCTATATCCAGTTGGTGGCCAGTCACAACCGGTGTCCCCCAGATCTCAGTACTGTGACCCGTTCCATTTAATTCTCTCAATGAAGTGTCTGGATGAGGGGATCTACTATGCTGTCAGTTAGTTTGCAGACAACATCAAGTTGGGCAGGAATGTTGACCTGCTGGAGGGCAGAAAGGTTCTGCAGAGGCACCTGGACAGGCTGGATCTGTGAACCAATTGTATGAGGTTCAGGAAGGTGAAGTTCAGTGTCCTGTGCTTGGGTCACAATAACCCCATGCAGCACTACAGGCTGGAGGAAGAGACTGGGAAGTTATTTGGTGAAAAAGGACTTGGGAGGCTAGTGGACAGCCACCTGAACAAGAGCCAGCAGTGTGTCCAGCTAGCCAAGAAGGCCAATGGCATCCTGGCTTATAACAGAAACAGTGTGATCTGCAGGACTAGGGAAGTGATAGTCCCCCTGTATTCTGCACTGGTGAAGCCTCACCTCAGATCCTGTGTTCAGTGTTGGGCCTTTCACTACAAGAAAGATATTGAGGTGCTGGAGCTGGTCCAGAGAAGGGCGACAAAGCTGGTGAATGGTCTGGAACACAAGTCCTGTGAGGAGCAGCTGAGGAAGCTGCAGTAGTTTAGCCTGTAGAAAAGGAGGCTTAGGAATGGGACCTCATCACTCTCTACAACTACATAAACAGAGGTTGTAGTGAAGTGGCAGTCAGTCTCTTCTCTCAGGTAACAAGTGAAAGGACAAGAGGAAACTGCCTAAAGTACCATGGTAGGTTTGGATTGGGTATTAGAAAAAATACCTTCACTGAAAGGGTTGTCAGGCATTGGAACAGGCTACCTAGGGAAGTGGTGGAGTTGTTGTCCCTGGAAGTGTTCAAAAAATGTGTAGAAGTGGCACATAGAAACATGTTTTAATGGTGAACTTGGCAGTCCTGGGTTAAGGGTTGGACCTGATCATCTTAGATGTCTTTTTCAATCCAAACAATTCTATGATTCTAGATTTCTCTGTATCACAAAAGCATTGCCTGAGCATGAGTGGGTGAAATCAGGAAGCCCAAAGCTGGAGCTGAAACTAGAAAGAGAGGTGAAGTGCAAGATGAAATATTTCCATATAAAAAACCCCCAAAAAACAGGGAAAATATTGCTTCATAGTTGAAAGGGACAAAGGACATGGGAAAGCAACAAATGACATGTCAGAGTTTGAGGTACTTTATGACTTTTTTGTACTATCTTCCTTCATGCCTTACAGACCTCCTAGCCCAGTAGTGGAGTTGAGAGGCAAACTACAATGTAAGTGAAAACTTGGCTGGACTGCCATGTTCTAAGTCACTATTTCAAAAATCGAACCAACAGCCAGCTAGGAATGATGTTTATCAATACAGTTTATCACCTTCATCAATGAAATGTATAATTGCACTCAAAGGAAGTTCCTGAACCTTTCAGGGTGAAAAAAGGCTCCATGATTAATAAACTGAAGGACAAGGCTGTCCCACCAAAGGACTTTGAGAGATGGAAGAAATGGGCTGACAGGTACTTCATGAAATTCAGCAAAACCAAATGCAATGTCATGCAGGTATGAAGATATAATACCCTCTGCATCAGTATGAGTTTGGGGCAAATTGACTACACATTATAAATTACACCACCATTTGAAAAAAGATCTGATCTAAATAGGTCTAAATAGACCTGACTACATATCCAAATATCTTCTCCAGGATTTCACCGAGTAAGGCAGTGCTGGTATGTTTTTAGCAATGGACTAAATGTAGTTTGCAGAAACAAATGGAACTAGGCAAGCTTCTGGTAACACAGCTAAACCAGGGAACATAGAATGAACAGTGAGGAAAGGACACTAAGGAAATATATTCATTCCAGGGAGACCACTACCAACATTTAATGAGATTAAGATAGGTCAATATTAGGCAGAAGCACATGCCTTTAAATAAATAGGGAAATAACAAGAAGAACTTTGCCCAGCTACTATATATGTATTTCCTTGAATTTATTTAATCTGTGTTAAATAATTTACTGTCTTTCTTGTCTTTGTTTTAAATCTCTGTATTGCTCAGAGTTTAGTGATTTGTGAGCCAAGTAGGACACACTGTGTGTGCACACACAGAGATGAATTACATATACACACATGCCAGTCCCTCTAGACTCATTTTTGAACACTCTTGGGAAGTAGATCTGTGATGTCTTACACCGTAGTCACCTCCTCTGCTCTTGAAGAGCACAATGTTTATCACTGTCAAAGCCTCTGGAGGTTTTATCAGCTACGCCATAACAGTGGATCCAAAAAAAAGGAGCTAAATATTTAGTAGAAGAATTGAGCAAAACTTTGGCAACCCTTTAATAAACATTTTTGATCTGCAAAACTCCTTCTCTCTAGCTCAGCAAGTGCATGCATTTCCCTCCTGGAAGTCATCCTGCCCCAAAACAGATACATTGACAATGTTGATGCCTAGTCTTATCCTGATCTATGCCTAATGCTTTTCCAGATTTCAGAATGCTAATTTAAAGGAATTCAATACAGTATAAAACACCACAATCAAAGAAGGAAGAAACTATATCCATACACTGATTAACTCAGCACCTCCTAACACTTCACATATATGTTAGAAGCTTCTTGCTCAGCAGTCTGTTCAGCTGTGTGTCTACTGGACAAGAAGGGTGTCTTTCAGGGGGATTTGACCTCCCCTCCAAGCCACATACCTACAATGCAAGTGTTATAACATCTAAATTATACAGCCTGGTGACTGTCTTGGAAATCAGCAAGAGTATCCCAAATGACATCTTGCTGGGAGCAGAGACACTGCATTTTTACACACTTTTCTCTGGACAGGCTGTCTCTACAGGCAGGTAGAAATTTTTCCTCCCACTAACTTGAATCTTTCCCCAGACCAAGGACAATATCAGCAAATAAACTTATCCTAAGTAGTGCTGTCACCAGCATTCTCTAGCTCTGTGATTTTGAGAGAGAGTAGAGAAAGACATGGACACAAGACTGGGAAAATATGGCTTAGGAAGGTGGTGAGGAGTTGTAGGAGCAGTCAGAAACCTGCAATAAATTCTTCAGTGGACAGGGAGATATGTTGAAACTGTTGAGGTGTGAACTATGCTACTGTGGACAGTAACGAAGGAATCAACTCACCTAGCAAATAAACCAGAGGCTGGGGAGCTGCTTTAGTGCCTAACAGCTTTACCAAGGACCTAACACAAGTTCGGGTCTCCAGATAGTGTCAGATAAACTTGAAACATCTCAGATGGTCAATCTCTTTCTTTCTGATGAAACACAAAAGGTTCTCAGTCTATGCTGTGCTGTAATGAAAACAACTTTTAATACTTGTCTTTTGCCATAAAAGGAAATTCTTATTTTATGAGCACAATCAGAGAGCCATTAGGCACCAATTAAAAAAAAAAAAAATTGGCCAAGCAGCTGTAGTAAAAAGACAAAATTATCAAACAGGCTCTGCATAACTCTGAAATATAGATTTTCATTAACAGATGGCATAATCTATGAAGACTTTGAACTTAACTGTTCTCATATTCAGGATGCTCAAATTAAAGATAAAACAATGAACTAAATAACTGCAAATCTACAAATGTTGCAATATTTGTTTGATGAGAAACTCAGTCTAAACTGTATTTAATATTAATTAAGAAGCCAGAAATTAAAATTAGTTTGGCCTCAGTTGTAAGGAAAACAGAAGGCTTCCTTTTTTTGCCAAAACAATTTGGACTGTGTTTTTGTCACACAAAGCTTTTAATTCTGCAAAATATTTTGGAACACATTTCATTTGAAAGAATATTCTAAATCAACTAATAATATACTGAATGTATTGCTGAGCTTTGACTCACAGGTTTTGGGTTCTTTGGGGAGAGGTTGTTCGGTTGTTTTGATTTTTTGTGTGGATTTTTTTTTTCTTTTAGTTGATAGCAAAGTATGAGATTGAGCAGGGAGTAAAAATGTATCTGCAATGTGTTAAAGCATGAAGTTTATATCCAGTCCCTCCTTGAATGAAGCAAATCTATGACATCGGGGAGGAGGAAAGTTTAAAAGACAAAGATAGGCAGGTGTCAAGTGACAATTTGTTTACCTAATTATTAGCTAAACCTGAACTGAATGCTAAGTGGTAAGACCCAGACACCACAGAGCAGTGCAGTGACTTCAATAACACACTGAGTTTTGAAACTCCGCAGCTTAGCTGAATGGCTTCTTAACCACCTAGCACAGTCATACAACATATAGGCACTCGTACACTGAGGAACATAACTCACAGGATTCACCAACCATCAGAGTCTCAAATGAGGGAAGAGGTAAGAGGTGTTGCATTTTGATTTCAGCCTCTCATTCTGTTGCAGGGACTCTGTCACAAGTATCTGTCTTCCTGTGGGTTGCTCTGCCCTAAAGTCCTAAATCAGTCCTTGCCTAAGATAAAAGATGAACAACTCCTAAGTAGTTGCTGAACTCTGTATATTTTCATGAATTCAGTGAACTACAGACATAATTTTTGCTTTCAGCACTGTTAAATATTTTCACTCATCTGTCTGACTTTTTTAAAGCATGAACTACGCTTTGCAATTGATCATGACAGATGTATTTTGACATGAGATTGTCTAGGAAAACTATACTGAATCCTCCAGCAAGAATGTGACATACTGTTCCAGCTGATATGCAGTGTCCAAAAAGCCACCACCAAACATATGTACTTACACTCAGATTTGGAGCAGTCTCCTTACTATTATTATGAGAACAGATAGGTGAAATACACTCTGGGCAAGATTCAGAAGTCTTTTTCCTATAAAATGTCAACTCATTTATTTCTTTCCCCAATTCATCAGTTCATGAGAAAAGTCACTGACATATTTTGAAGCAACACACTGAAGTATGTGCACAGAAAGAAAAGGGAACAGACCTGCTGACTAGCCCATTGCACCCAGTTAGTTGCTGCCACAGCAAACTTATCACAGAACCCCATTCCTAACCAAGCCCACCTGAGGATCATCTCAGTTTTTGTCTGCTTGACACCTTTCCTGTTTTTTAACACTCACAAGTATTTTATCATTTCCAGAGTTACAGACATCTGGCTGATACTCTCAGGCACACGGTGTGACTCTTGGGGTTGGTCCTGTGCAGGCCCAGGAGTTGGATCTGATGATCCTTGTAGGTCCTTTCCAAGCCAGCATTATCTGTGATTCTGTGATCTATTCAAGTGCTTATACTTGAACACTTTCTTAACTTGACCAGATTACTCCTTTTCCTGATGGTCACCACTGTTTCCATCCCAGAATGCATAGGGAGCAATTGGATCCCCTTCTCAGCCTTCCATCCCTTATTCTAACCATAAAAATGTTATTATATTACTTTCTCATCCTCATATCTTTTCTAAAAAGACTTAATTATTCTTGATTATGACTCACTGAAGTTATCAAAATGCAAAGTTTTTATTCTGTAGTGGTATAATGTAGAATATACCTCAGTGAACATTTTTGAGGGTTTTTTTAAGACCTATATCAAATTTGTAACACATTGCAACAAATGGTAACTTAGAGCTAGTTGTTATTAGATTCTAAATACATGATTGTCCTTTTCTTCGCTATTGAGTTACAGCTCCATTCTATTATATGAGTTCTCAAGGTCATTCTATTCTTTCTGAAAAGCATCATGTTCCTCTCTCTATTGATGATAGCTCCTAATTTATGTTATCAAAAAAAATTAAGAGCTTTTTTCTGTGTGCAAAATCACCAGTGAAGCCAGATACAACTTAAAATTGCTCCTGGGGAATAGCCTTCTACTTTCTCTCCCCACCATAACACTTCTCCTTACACTATAACCCATGCAGGCTCCACTTCAGTTAGTTTCTTTCAAAATTATTTAAATCCTCTTAATACCAATTTAATTGTTTTCATGGGTCACAGTCTCAAATACTTACTCTAGTCTAGAGCAATTAATCTACACTAACCTAATGACAAAAAAATTACTAAAATTTTGATAATTTTGTGTCACCTAACTTACCTCTAAGAAACACATTACTTTTCTAGGCCACTGCCTTTTCCACACAGTTGATTGATCCAGCCTTTAAAAAGCCCTCAGGCAGGTGTCAGGGGTTTTAAATAGTAAGCTATAATTGCCCCAGTCACCTCCCTCCACCCTTTTTTATTTAGAGACATTATATTGACAAGTTATCAGTCAAAACTACTATTGCAAACTACCAGACCATGACATTTTGCTATTGGACTTATAAAAATGTCATCTAAATTTACAGTGGTTTTGAAGTGTGAATGGATCAGGGCCAGTTTTTGTGAAACCATCACTACTCTCAGTACTCACTAATTCAACTGTGCTTCATGTTACTAAATGAAGGGCTTACGCTGGTTATCTACAAACTCTGGAAAGAATATTTCATTATGCTATTAACTTGGTCTCAGCTGTGAAGTGTTTTGCTGCAATGTTGGAGATTGTCCATATCTGGAAATGCATTGCTCAAGAATATCAACAGACTTCTCTGGTTCACAATTGCTGCAGTGTACTTGGCAGGGTTAAACTTCTTTTCACACTTAAGTTCAGAAGGACCTTCCCTACATTTAATTTCCAAATGCAGTACCCTCTCTTGCCCTTGCTGTTGGACTAATCTGGATGTTTTCCTGAAAGCTTTTTGACACATCATGTAACACGTGTTCTTTATTTCCAGTGCATTCAGTGGGTCCTGGTAGATTTTGAAGCTTTTCTACCCAGCTTTAAGGAGTTTCATAAGTCAGTGGTGTACAGTAGATGGTTTGCATACTGCTCTAGATTAAATGTCTGTTGCATGGAATAGTGATGCATTGCATCCTGTCTCATGGAGCAGAACTGAAGAGTTTCTAAGGAAGTTACTGCCCTGTGAAGTTCCTAGGAGTCAGATGGAATGCAGATATCGATAAAACATGAAAGGTTAATTTTTCTTCCCTACTACTTTTCATAAATTTATAAGCAGATTAAAAAATCTCTAGCCTTTATTTCAAGGATTCATTTGCCATGAAAAATACCCTAGTGGAAAACTGAGACCCTCACACAGTTAGGGAGAAGTCTTAATAGTAGCACAGACAAGACTGGCTTCAGTGGTCACCATTTAAAGCAGCCAGTACAGTAATGCGAGGCTTACTGCAGGACTCCAGACACAGGCTTGGTTAGATTATGCTACTGAAGAGAATAAAAGGGTACTACCTTATATGCAGCCCACAAGTGGTTGTTTTGGTTTATCTTTTCCTCTTAAACACTCCTTGCACTGTCTCATGCTGCTGGGAGAGCCACAAAATGTGATTCAGGAGAAGGATTGAAGGGACATAAGAGTTGTGTGTATACAAAGAGGCAATACATGTGCAGACATTTGATTGACTACATGGTGGCTTTAGTGTGTGAATGATTGGTTAAAGAGCTACAACTGTTTTCATATCCTTTCTAAAACTATAAAAACAGTAGAAGAAAAAAGAAACAGGTATTTTCTCTTTGACACCTACCTTTCAGCAAACTGCTAGGGCTTAAGAAACTGCATGAAGGAAAATTAAAAAAGGAACGCAACTTGAAGCTCATTACATTTTCATTTTTTGTTCCTATTCTCTAACATTCATGGTTTTATGGGCAAATCAGATTCAGGCAGCAGTTTGACTGGTAATAATGTCATGGCAAGACAACATTGAAATATGTCTAAACACAAGATTATACTTTGGAGGGGGAGAGTGGGAGAATGAGAACTGTTCTGATGGTAAATGCCAGCCGTGAACCACGAGCAGAGAAAAGGCTGAAGTTGCTTACAAATGCTGCAGGCATTTGTAGTGAGAAAATGTTTTGTAGGTTTTATTCCTTTTTCTATTGCCTTTAAATTCAGAAATATATAGGTGTTGTTACTGAACATAAGAAATAATGTTTGTATTTAACTAAACCTTTGAAGATTCTCAGAAAACAAACATTTCAGAAAACTGTGAAAGACTAAAGAGCATAAAACTCTGTGTCATAAAACTCTGACTAGACAAAGAGGACCGTAGTATACACATGTTCTCTGTTCACAATATTTTACTATTATTGACTCTGATCAAATGAACCAACAGAGGTGTTGATGATTATCTACTTTTTAAATGTATATTTAATTTTATGGATTCTCCTCATTCATATGAGAGACAAGATTATGAATAAAGAGAAGAAAAACTGAACAGTAATGAAAACAAATAAAAAAATATGGATATCCTCTATGGATATGGATATGGAATGACAAGATGCAGTGATATCTTGGCTGGTATGAATAGACATGAATATATAGATTTTCAAGGAAAATTATTGTGTCCTGCAATTGAAAGTCCAATAGACGCACAATGAATATTAACTATATTTGTTTCTAATCATGGGCATCAAATAATTGATTTGTGTTATGAACAGTAAAAATGTCAGTGTGTTACTAGTGTGAAGACCGTTACTACAACGCCACTGTGCTATCTAAGCCAAAGAAAGTCTTTTTGGGGTCTTTCTCATCATCTTTATCATAAAAATTATTTTTAAAGTTAAGACCTTTTGACCTTCAAGGTCCCTACTATGTTATCCAGGAACTCTTCAATGTCCCAGTGTGTTAATGCCTCACAAGTTCCACGTAAGAATATTGTTCAATGAAAAAGGATCAAATCAGTCCACTAATTTCTTTACATTTACCCTTTTGATTCTTCTTTTTTCAACACCCAAGCATTGTCCCAGCATGAAGCTGATCACAGGAACTATACAGCCACTAATCATGTTTCAGGCTTAGTCAAATTTCTTTATCAAAGTATCAATACTAAATCAGTGTTGAATGACACCTAATTGCAGTACACAGCATGACTGCAAAAGGCCTTGGCCATTAAGAGCAAAAAATAACCTCTATCAAATTCAAAGAGTTTTGCAACTGCTTTCAGGAGTCCCAGGGTTAAGAACATTATGGTTTTCATAGTATTCTTTATTTTGTTCTGGAGCAAAAACTCTTTCAGCAGCTGACATTTCAGATCAGGCTATGTAATAACCATCCTCCAGATAGTTACATTTACTGCTAAATGGTCCTGAATTTTAATAAACCTGTAGGAGTGAGAGGGCATAAAGCTCTTGTCCTTGGCTAAACCCTTAACTCTGTGTTTGAGATTTCAGCTAGTTTAAGACAGTATTTATCAGTATTACTATTTCTTTCAGTCACATACTGAATTCCAGCGCAAAAGTTTCTGTATGATTCATTGGCACTGAAGAAACAGCACTTACAGATAAACAATAAGGACATGGGAAGATGTGATGACAATAAAAAATATGTAATACTTTACAGAGCCTAGGCTCACATTTTCATATGCAACTTGATAAACAGGAAGACCCCTGTTATTTTCTTGGAAGTTTTATGTTCTTAGAGTCCTGAAGCCTATATTGTATTGAAGTAAATTAAAAATGGAAATTCAGACAGTTATTAATAAAAAGAACAGATCCCTTATTGTTGTGGGTTAACTCCAAAACAAGGACACTTATAAAGTGGTTTAGGCCTCCAACTTCACGTGTTCTCAAAGAGATTTGTGCAACAAAATAATTTGTGTCTGTGTTTCATATTTAACCACAAGAATATTGCAATTGTGAAGAAACATTTTCAGGTCTTGTTCTTCAGTGCAGTGTTATGTTTATAAAATTATGTTTATTTTTGAAAAAAGAAAAAAGATATGATAGAAATTGCCCAGGATACTTTGAAGGGACTCTAAAGACTATGTGTTTACTTGTAGCAGAAACAGGGGCTCCTAAGCACCATGACTTCAGTTTTCAGGGAATGTTGGGCAAATACTGTATCTTTGGGGATTAGAATAGAAGTGGCTAAAGGCAGGTCCATTCAGTTATGGTATTTCTGATATAAGGGGAAGATAAAGAACGTGAGACATTAAATTTACCAACAGCATCCTTGCATTGATTCAGCATGTAAAAACTCTTTCATCTTTTAAAATACAGAGCCAATTGTAGTATTTCAGTACTAAAATGACAGCTGTAATCCTTCTAATTATATTAACTTTATTTAGCTATTCTTATTTTTATATAATTTTATATAATTTATCTTAAAATAAAGACGTATACTTTTCAAATACAATATTCCTTGACATGGCCAGTTCGGTTTTTTTTTCATTTTAGATCATCATATTCATACCATTAGCTTACTGCCCTCTCACATCAGCTTTTACAGCAGCTTTCAAGAAGGTAACTAATTTCATGGTTCAGAGCAATGACGATCCTTCAGAACAGAGGTTTGAAGCCAGAGATAGTTGGAAAAATTCAGACAGCATAAAAATATAAATATATATATATCCCTCCCAAAAAAATACCATCTCTTTGAATCAGAACAGAACAGTCATTTTTTAACACTTTGAATAGAATTTAAGAAAACATCCCTGAACCTGTTTGTTTTTCTGAGTTCGTACCCAGCCATTTCCCCGCAGGCTGATTTCACACTGTAATTCCAGTGAGTGACTGTGTCTTCAATGAAATGATCTGTTTCCTTGTGCTTTAGGCTTCCTCTTGGCCCTGGAGTGTTACTGTAAAATGACATATGATGACAATTTTTTCTTCTATAACGCTCTCCATATTGGATATATTGACAAGTAGGTGTAAAGTGTCTTCTGATTGCTACCTCCTCTGTCATCTGCTGTGGACATACCCTTGACCAGAAGCTCTCCTTGCCCCGTCCAATTGCTGTGCCAGTATTTTCCTTGACAAATATATAATAAAACTGTTGTGCTGAGTCCCAGCTACATTGGCTTTTTACTGACCAAGAAGGAGGTGGAAGAGCAAGGCATAGAAAATCCACTATACATTCTAACATTTAGGCTTTATCCTTTATTAGGTAGTAAGAGACATAAAAAGAATTGAGTTTGTTTACAGCTGAATTTTAAGAGAGACTTGTGTGAACAAAAACTTGTTCCATAGAGCACTGTGACAAAAGAGGTCCAAGAATACTGAAGGTGTCATTGCAAATTAGCTGATGTAAGAAGTTGGAATGACACTCTTATTTATAGCAAAATTTGTATTAACTCTGCCCTTAGTACTGTGCCTCCATACATGCCACAGGCCACATTTTGGCAAAGATCAGCTCGTTGATGTTGATGGCACAACAACAACATAGCAGACTGTACAGCAGGTGTCCACGCACCAGAAGGCTGTGAATAGAAGAGCTTACAGGCTATTTGTGGATCTCCTCTTTTCCCATCTGCATGCTTTGTCATCTTTCTCATGGGGGAAAAATAGCCTGCCCAGAACTTCTACCTTCCCAAAATGTGAGTCCTCCTCTGCTCCTTTAGCAAGCTCTTACTTACACAGGCTCTTACAAAAGGCTCTGGAGATAAATGGTTGTTCATGGAGCACAGCTTGAAAACTGGTGCCCTATTCAAGGAGCAATCTGAATGCAGCTGGCATTGGCACTACAGCTTCTGCAAAAAGATGAAAGTTGAAAGCAGGCTTAGAACACCAAGTCCAAGATTTTGCAACAAGGAGTCCAACCTTAATATGTTATGTACTCAAATAAAATGAAACATTTCCTAAATTGAGTGCTAGGAGCAGGTTTTGAAGGCTGGCTTGTTTACTGCCTCTTTACTGGGAGCTGTAGAGTAGAGAGCCCTTTTAAATGTCAGCCCCTAGTTATTTAAATGTCTAAACTTGGCTTCAGGAACTTACTCATACAGTTGTTTTGGAAGTTGGGCCAAAGTAATCCAGCTGGTAATCAGCCCTGAAAACATCATCACATCTTTTTCATGGCTACATAGTTGTGAATGAAATATAAACAAAAGCCCAATTCATTTCAAGGCACAAACGTTTGCAAATAAACTGGATGAAATACAAATACATAATATAGAACTTATTTTAATACTTCTAGATAAATAAATCCATCTCTTTGGAATTCTTTGGACACAGACATCCATGGAACCTCTTCTTTCTCTTTCTTTATATATTTTTTATAAAATCTAAATGCAGAGAGGTTTAAAAAATGGCAAATACGAATGTATATGGAAGGCTCATTGATGAACTGCAAGTCAAAAGTGTTGTATATTCCCATCCTCTATGTCTCCCAGCTGTCCATATTAACCACAGGCAGCATTATATAGCAACTACACAAACAATATTTTGCATTACTGCCTTTTAGTAAAGTCTTTCAAATAATTTCCCCATCTAAACTTAAATTATGTTTTTAAATTTTATTCTGCCTAAATGTATGGTAGGCATTTCATTTAGCTACACATCAGAATGGTTGCATGTGACTCAGCAGCACACTCCATAATATTAAGAGATACTTCTCAGCTTCCTATGGGAAAAAGCAGGCAGCAAGAATCAGATTCAAGAAGTCTATTTTTTTCTCTGCTGTTTGTTATGTACCACTTAATGACCCACATGTGAAACTCAATGGTTATATAATTATTTTATATAGTAGATTTTCTGTTTATAAGTTATTTTCTTACTCTAACATATATACAATATATCTATATATACCCCTGATAAATCTTACTATAAAGGGACACAGTCAACCCCTTTAAGCCTCACAGTAAATATATAAGGCTTTAAGCTGTCCATATATAATTGTCAGCTACAGAATTCAAGGGTCCCTTCAGATCCTAAAGGTTGTATTTGTTCCAAACCCACGATGTGCAGTTATCTCATAATATGTATTTCATGTGTCACTGTTTACATTGTATAGGTATATTAAGACATTTTATATCACATCAGTAGGAAATAAAGCAAGACAATAAATCTGTTTCTAAGACTAAGCCTATTGCAAAAAGTATCTACCTGTATCTACCGACACTCCCACTGGTGTGATATAAAAAAAATGTGCCATTCTTGGGATGAAATTCTGGCTACACTGCAGTCAGAAAGAACTTTATACTGACTTAAATGAGGCCAGGATTTCTCTCCTGTTTTTCATTTGCTAGTTATGACTATGTGTAACCCATTTGTGTCTTCTCTCTGCTCAACACTGATGTGTCAGGCCTGTTCCATGACAAGAGTGTATTTTTTGCTGTCCACTGGCATGTCTTAAACATTGATCTATCCTTTATGTATTACAATTTTTGAATAAACACATACTGTACACATACATTCTCGGTTAAATAAATGTTTGACCCATTCTGTGCACAGTATCTTAATTATTCTTACCTCCAATAGATCTTTATCACTTTCTTTACCCTAACCTAGATGCCCATTACCTTCATGCCCATTCTTCTACGGGTGAGGAAAACAATTTTTGCTGACCAGGAAAAGCTCCACATTATTGTCATCCTTTTTGACTACTTACCAAAGTGACATAATTTGTTCATTTTATCTTTTGCAACTCAGTTAGAAACCTAGTGGCATAGATAGAGACACAATACTACTGTTTTACAAGACATCTATTGTATCTACTTTTGTTCAAATAAATACCCAGTAACTGCTGACTTGGCAGGAGGATTGGTAAGGGTACTACTATTCACAGTGTTTCTTTTTTTTTTCCTTCTTCTTTAGTCTACAGAATAAAGTATTTTATATACATTGAAACCAGTTAATGCCCTTTAGACAAATTTGTAAGTTGTTTCATAAAGCAGGAAAGACATTGCAGGGAAATGTGTGCCAAAATGCACAGTCAAAAGGCTTTATAAGTTTTATATGTCACTACAAGTCAATGCTGGAGATCAGTTCTAAAACGATCAATGCTCAAGAGGAATGTTCTCATCTGGAGAAAATACTGCCCATTCCCCCTTTCAGAATTTGTTCAGTTCTCTATCAAAAGTTCTGGCTCTTCATATAGGCTTTAAACTATAAATAAACACTGCATAGTTCAATGTCCTTGATTTTCATTTTTTTTGTTTGTTTTCATTTGAAAAATTATTGCAGTACAATTATTTCCTGTTTGGAGTTCAGTAAGGAGCAAACAGCACAGGAGTATGGGCGGTCCGTATAGGCCCAGGAGCTGGTCGTAGGAGTGCTGGAGGAAGTGCTGAAGTCTGGAAAAGGGTGGCTGCTGGGGCTGTGCGAAGACTGAAGGGGGAATTTACAGCCACAGCAGCAGCTGCTGCTGCAGCTGCTAAAGGATTTGGTAAGATCCGTGGAGCCATCGGCTTTGAAGGTTCCTTTGAAAATACTAATTTTACCTGTGGGGAAGAGAGAAAACAAACAAAACAGAGAGACGTAATTTGTTCATATTAGCTACACGACAGGAAGCTTGACTTAAAATTATACTTGTAAAATCAAGCAAGAGAGGCCTTGTGGTGGCTACTGACTCTGTGAGTTGCAGGCTTGTGATAGAAAATATAATCTTGTCCATTGGACAAGGATTTGGTTGGGGACAAAGAGTTTCAGTGTTCACACCTTATCACTGAGACTTATAATTTAATATGAGGTTACAAATCAAAGCAAATCTAAAAAGGGTCTGGGCAATCTACACCAAAATGCATGTACTCTGCAACAATGAAATAAGGAAGAATTAGTTATCAATTAAAAGATCTCCATCTGGACATCTTTATAGTGGAGGAAAGAGCAGAATGAAAACATACCTGATCTGACTAAGATGATACTTTTGTTTTAATCATTATGATGCAAGTTCTACTTAAAATTAAGATCTCCAGATAGCTCCTGCATCTAATAACGGGCAAGTATACCAGTCTTATCTTGCATGGGTTATGAAAATCTCCCATATTTCATGAGTTTAAATGAGTGCTGCCCTATGTAATCTTGCTGTGTCTTCAACTAATTTTCACTAAGATACTCTTCAATCTTACAAAGCATTGTGAAGCTGCAGCAGATATTTTAGTGTTGCCAAGAAAATAATCTATATCAGTTAGTATGCTGCCAAACCATGATTTTTTTTTTTATTCTGTCATAAGCCTTCTTCTGGAAAAGTATTTAAATCATGAGTCTTGTGCACTACTAGGTACAATCAAGAAAACACCTCATTTAGAGTTTCCAAGAAAGAAAAAAAAAAACAAACCTTTAAGTTTTTCCCAGACTGATGGAAAATACTCATAGAGGTATTATTTAACAGATTTTACATTTGATATGCATGCAAATGAACATCAAGGTAGTCTCTATAGATGTCTGCAATTTCCAGTGGGATTTTAAGTTTCTAGTGAGATGCCAGAAGCCTGAATATATTTGTTGTTGTGACTGTATAACTTAGAGATAAGAACAGAAATCTCATTTACTGACAAAACAAAATTCCCATTGGCTCTGATGGACTTTTGCTGGACCTGTGTCCTAGAATGACCAAAGCTTTTTGCAAAAAACATAAAATTGAATATGTAGTATTGAATATACAGAATATGAATATATGTACCATGCCATGGTACATCTCAATGTAAGTATGGACACTTCTCACTTTTAGGAAAACATAATTTCTCATCCTTGAATTGAAAGGGTTTTTCAAACAATTAATTGCACAACATTGCTCTGACATTTTCAACTCAACAGTACCTTGGTGAGTGAATAATCAGAAAGTAAGTACAGGAGTACTCTGCATGAACCACCAGTGAGTTTCATCTTTACACTATCATCATATTCCAAAAAGTCTGTTTGTTCCTTACTAGCCACATGAATAAAGGATTTTTACTGTTCCAAATACCCACTGGCAACTCTGCTGGCTTCCAGGTCCTTTAAGGCTATGGAAGAAATACTCAGATGGAAGTAAATTCTGTAATTCTCTTAACAGAGGACATAATAGATGCTAGATATAAAATTCCCCATGGTGCCTATGAAAAGCAATGATCTGATCTTTTCCTTGATCAGTGTTACACCCACTGATGCAAGCTGTCTTCTTTCCTTGCTGAGCATTTGACTTTTCCCCCCTTCCTTACATTTTTTAGTAAATACCTTTTCCAGCCTTATTTAGAACAGACAAAAAGAATCTCAGGGAAAAAAAACTAAATTAATCCTGAGTACAGAGTACTTTGTGGTCTAGTATTCCCAGGGAAGGATGTTTTTTGTAAGAGCTACTTTATTTCAGAAATGCCTATAACATTTTCTCTCCAGTGTAGTATTTTTTGTCTGCTGGACACTTGTGGATTGAAGAAATATCAACTAAGCCCCAACATTACAAGATTTCTTGAACTCTGAAACAGCACTGTAGGAGTTTATAAAGCTTCTGTTTCCGAAGCATGCAAATCTAGACTAGGCAAAGCAATACAAATGATATTGAAAACATAGTAAGAGAAAGCTTTTTCATATAGAAAAACTATGAAAATATACTACGTTCTTTTTATTAATTTTCACAGACAATTTGGTGATGCTCATACATTTTTTGTCATGAAGATCTTACGTGGTTGTTTCTATTAAAAGGCTAGGACTTTCTTGCTATTTTTGAAGGAATCAGGTACTTCTAATGAAGTTAGATTGCTTTTCTGTTCATTTACCAACATGTTTCTGATTTCAAGGTAGCTGCAAAACTAGTAATATTTAGCATATGCAGTACCATGCATCTTCACTTCAAACCTCTGATTATCACACAGGTCAACATGCAGAGTAAAGTAGCCACTATTTGTTTCATTTCCAATAAAGTAAACTGAAGTGACAGCAAATTATTTGAAAGATTAATGGGGAGTGTCCTGGTTTCAGTTAGGGAGAGACAGTAAAGAAAAACTAAAGAAAGGTCATCAAAACCATTTACATTAAAAGTGAAATTAGTACATCTTCTGCTTGTTGCTGTGCCATTCTGCACTTCGAGTGAACCAATTTTGGTAGTTTTTATATTCAAACCCAAAAAGACTAAATGGTCTCTCCTTTCTCAGTGTAGCCTCCATTCCACTACACATATGTGTTCATTTATTGCTAACTCATTCTCTCCTTCTTAAACACCTTTTTCCTCTTTGATTCCCTCTGGTTTGACTTGTATATTGTGAGCAATTTGGGATTAAGGGAGAAGGAAAGGGACATGCAAGGGTCTATGCAACAATTAAAAGGCCTTGAACCTTGTCTGGAGCTCTCAGAAACCACCATAACACAAACTGGTAAATAGGGAACTGTGTAATGTAATAGTTGTTTTCATCCCCTGGGAAACAATGAATTTCCCAAAGGAATAATAATCCTGTTAGAAAGCTGTTAGTGAATCCATACCCTACTTACCTCACTACATATTTTCTATTCCTTTCAGTATAGTTTATGTGTATTGGAGACCTTGATCTTTCTGGTGGATTACTGGCTACCTTCCTACTAGTGGATCTACAAATGTGGTGCACTACATTCTTCTACAACTGAATCATGAATGAACAGATCACTCATGAGGGCTGCCCCAATAAGGACAGTTTCTGAGTTTCTGTTGCCAAGAAAAGAGGTTTCACTCAACTTAAAGAGAAATGGGTTTTGACAGAAAAAAAAAAGCTCCATAGTCTGCCTACATTAGAGAAGATGGTCAAGACATAAGGAGATAATCTCTATGAGGCCAATGAATCAACATCCTCCCTCTGCCAAACCATCTATAAACCCTTACAAAACAGCAGATAAAATATTCATGGAGTTTATCTGATGGAGGAGATAAATGTCAGATGCTTCACTATCCTATTCACAATATAAGCTGACTCTTCAGCAGCATCCTAGAGAGTGGAATTTTTTTTATTATTAAAAAATAAACCTTTTTCTCAGCTTTTGAAGTTAGTAAGAATTGTGTTTCA
Source organism: Sclerurus mexicanus (assembly GCA_013396755.1). NCBI lineage: Eukaryota > Metazoa > Chordata > Aves > Passeriformes > Furnariidae > Sclerurus > Sclerurus mexicanus. Next base: position 10,655 of record VWZF01000056.1, on the reverse strand, counting down.
GATAGTTTATCCTGGCAGTCAAAAATGTGACCAGAACCATCCGGAAACTCAGTGAAATGAAAGAAAAGACAGATTTTTTAAATTGTTTTGTTATTTGAACAATTTTGTAAATAAGGATCGAATGAAGGTTTTATGTTTTATAGAGTTTTACTTAGTCATTTCATCACTATTGTCCTTGATGAAAACTGGAAAAGTCCTGTTTGACATCTGGAATTTTTTTTCATCTCTTGCTCTCTAATGACCTTTGCAACAAGCTTCTTCTCTGAGTTAATTCAGAGCAGCTACAAAAAAGAAGGCCCAAAGGTTGTAGTGAACACCCATCAAAGTATACGAAAAAGCCCTTTGTGGACTTCCATTGGCTCATGCAAATACTTGTAGACTCCCATGGCTCACACTATTCCTCTCTTTTTAAACATTTTTTGACTTATGTTTCCTAAAAAATCCTACTCATCAGGATTAAAATAAAAGTCAAATCAAAAGGTGATTAACTTACCCCTAGAGGATGTGTTCCCTTTTGGAGTTTGTTGTAAGGGCTGTATTTAGGTTTAGGTGGCTTCCCAGCAGCTCTGTCTTTGTGCCTTCTACTGCTTATGTGCTGTAAAATACATTTGGTGGGGGGAGAAAGAAAACAAAGAGTGATAGTTCCTTAACAGATCTTTTCAGGTTCTGCTTTACACAAGGTTACTGCTCCAATACTAAAGGCTTCTGCTCTCCACAATGTTACTTGTTTCATTCAATGATGAAAGGGAATAGGGTCTGTTGCGATTTGAATGATCCTTTGTGCATCACATATTGGGACCAGGATTTTTAACAGTGCTCAGTTCAACTCAGCTTTCCACTGTAGTCAATAATTTTCTCATCTTTTCTAACTGCAACAGAACCTGAATCAAGTTAAAGACAGAAGCCTTTGAAAAACTCCCCCCATCTCTATAAAGTGCCCATCAAATTCAATCCACTGCTGATAGAAAGTTTTCAAAGAATATTAATAGTAGATCATCCCACATTCAGGGAAAAAAATAAGGTCACAAAATTTCTTAAATCCCTAAGAAACCTAGAGATCCTTTCAAGATGGTTACATATCAAACTAAGTGACAGTGAAAAATCCCCCAAAAATCCATTATCTTCTTCATAAGATCAGTGAAATTTTATAAGTATCCCTCTACACACATTTTATTGCAGTATTAGAAGTAAGGGACCCTTTTCAGAAGGATCTTTTTTGAAACAAAAAATATTTTTACTTTGATTTTTGTTCTCAAGAGAGTTGTCACAAAAGAGCACACAAGAACTGGACTTTTTTTTTCCTGAAACCAGAAGATGGGTATTGCTATTGTCCATTACTGGATTTATCTTCATTCTCGTAAAGTTCTTTAACAAATATTTAATTCCAAAAGGCATATGGAATTAAACTAAGTATTTTTCAGAAGGCTTTGATCGTCTGAAGAATGACTGAACATTCAATTGCAATTTAGAGGTCATGCTTCTTAGTTAGAGAAAAACACAGATAAAAAAATATTAGTAATCCTTTCCATCTCACATTTCTAAGCAGCTTATTCAATGTTCTGTGAAAGTACTGGCTGCACCCATCTTCATATCTTTGTCCAGGCAAATATCATGAGGTACACTAAATGGCAGGATTTATTAGCTCATGACAATTCTAGTACTCTAAAGAAAGTTGTAACATTGCAGCTTAGACCTTCTATAACTCTCTCAGAAATATGTATAATCGAGAGCTTTTGAGAAAACATATTCCATGCAAGCGAAAGTCATATCTGAAATAAAACATACAGCATGACAGCCAAGTACAAAGGACAAAATCTGTAAGCTCCATTTGGACACAAACTGTTATACTGACACATGCTGACTGTGTTGGTACTTTACCACCAAGAAAACAAAGAACAGCCAAGGATTCTCACTCTGCAAGCTAGCTGAGTACCTGTTTCAGTTGTGTCTCAGAGTTTACGTGCACATCACATATTTCACAGTGAAATGTTTTGTTCTGAAGGCCTGTGTTTCCTTTATTCACAGGTCCTTTGCCTTTTACACCTGCCCGGGGAAAGGCTTTTATGGTTCCACTTCCATTCCGAGCTTCCAGCATAGTTTTGTGCTTAGTCCCTGGAGACATTAGAAATGGGAAACAGAAACAACTATGGCTATTGGGTTGCATTCATTGTTTTACTTTCTTTCTAAAATAAAATCATATGAACTTCAGCTTGGTGCCACATGCTAACCCTGGAAGACTGTGTTAGTCTGTGTCAGAGTCATACTAATGTAACAGTATTTCTCATCTGATACTCACTTACTAAATTACATGCTAGGTAATGCACTAGAACAAAGCAGCCACACCAGAAAGTAGTAGCATGATCAGTTATCCTGATGCGAAGTTAAATGGGTGTGACTTTCTCATTAACTCCTGCTGCTAATAAGACCTGAATTGTAGTTGCAAAAGAAGAGTAATTTGGCTATTAAAGATGTAGTTGGCTTTGATTTGTAGCTTTACTGAACAGATTGATAAACAGAATGTCTTAGGTGGTTTACAATTAAATCTGCAATTAACTAATTAGTCTCCAAACCAGAAAGGGGCAGAGGTTCCTGGCAGCAACCTATGGATCCTTAATGGCCTGGACAGAAACCAAAACATGCGAGAAACATGCATGTGAGAAAAATCCACTTGCTTTGTTCATTCATTTATTTATTTATTTTTAGATAAAGGTTGCATAGAAAGCAATAGTGTTCTGTTGCTGTTCCTTTATTCAGACTGAACAATCGCTTACACTATTGACTTCCATGCAGGTAGTCTGTGATGATAACGGACTACTACTGTGTACAGAACTGCCTTTCCACTGATAATTACTATATACATCCACACAGACACGTCTATAAGCATGCATGTGTGTGAGTACACACACAATTTATCAGCATAGGCAGCAAAAACTTGGAGGGTTGTGTTTAAATATTCAGAATCGTGTTTTGGCTCTCAGCCTGATCAGAATAATGTTTAGAGTCTGACCCTCAGATGAAGTTAAATAGTTTAAAAGGGTAGAGATTCATGAAGTTGAACTTTCACCAGTTGAAGGTCTGGCATACAGCAAACAGCATTCAAAACTGATTAGGCTTTGTTTCTCCAAATTTATTGATATTCTTCAAATGAATACCAAGAAATTATAATTTCCTTTCTAATTTAAGTGAATTCCATAGATATGTCAAAGTAATTTCTTTTTTCATTTCATAAAACCATTGATATTTTTGCTCTAGGTATATAATCACTGTCTCTACATTTCAAATCTAAGGTTCTTTCTGTTTCTTAACTCTATTTACCCCTGATGGCAGGTAACCCCTGATATCCAAACTCAGAAGCTTTCTGAAGGGTGGTTATAGGTGGTGGTTGTCACCACATTGAATCCCTAGACCTTTTAACCCCACTCATCACACAGCCAATCAATAAGGTCCTTAAAATAGTGGCTGGGACTGATGGCTCTCTTCTACTGGAACTTATTGATGTTACTAACTCTAATAACAAGAAAAGGTTTAAAAATTAAGAAAGATAGATGTAGGCAATTGCCCACTCAACTCTCATGCAGCAGCTGCTTTCAGTTGATGAAAACATAGGGAAAATATACATAATTTTAACAAGTTATTTATTAGCAGACAATATGGAGCTAAGAACTCTAACTCCCATTATTGAACTCTGACTGACTGATGCTCCCTCTTTCAGCCTTAATTTGTTAGATTTCAAACAAAGCTACTGGCATTCATACTCAGTTTGCTAGCTGGCACAAGCAAAACTATGCAAACTCTGAACACCAAAGGTAATGAAGCAGAGCTATCATTTAGCTCTATAAGGTTTTGAAGCTGCAAAAGCTAAAATGTAAGAAAATATGCAACTTGCATGCAATAAAATTCCTTTCTTCTCCCTTTATGAAAGCCTCTTTGCCTGTCATTTTTATCCTTTAATAGTTAATGAATTCCATGTAATTGCCAATTTTTTGTCACCTCTTTGTCCTCTGCTGCAAGAGATCTAATCTATTCAGGGGAAGATAATTGCAGCGCTCTTGAGACAGAAGGAAAAAAAAAAGGAAGAAAGCAAGCACTGCTCTATCTCACCACTGTTGTGCGCCTCCAGCTGTGAGGCAGAGTTGACAGCGACTTTGCATAGTGAACAGTACAGGAGTCTTTTTGCTTTTTCCTCCTCGGTTTCAACGGAAGGGCAAGTGGTGCTGCTAGTGGCTGTTGTCGGGATTTTCTCCACTTTAGAGGTGATCTCAGTTGTCATAACACTGCTCTTCCGGATTTCCACGGTTGTCATTGTTGATATTGCTGGTGTCCCTGTGGTAGTGTCTGTGGGCAAAGAGAGGAGATGGAAGGAAACAAAACAAAACAAAAAACCCTTGTGATCTTTGGGGCTTGCTTGTTTGCATCCCAGTGCTGCAACCACACAGAGAGGTACATTGTGCTAATGGTAATGAACTAAATCTGACCTTATTCTTTGTATTTCTTGTGGTTACAAAATACAGTACTCCCATGTATTGAAATGCCATGTGTTGTCTCCTGCATTCTGCTAACACAGAATTCAAAAACTGAATTAAAGAAACATCTTTAAGACTGTACTGAACAACTGAAGAATAATCCACTTAAAGACATTGTGTAAACAACTAGTACAATAGGCAGTTAAAATAGTACCACATAATACTTATGTTGATTGAGTAGCCAAGCCAAAGTTTTAACATATTTTACTAATAAAACTCAAATGAAAATGATTTTCTGTTTTTTATATCTGGTAAAAAAAAAGAAAAAAGTTAAATTGATACTTCAGTTGATTTTATCCAAAACTAACATTAAAAGGATGAAGGTAATTATTAATACACAACATACATTATTATCCCTTATTACATAGTAGTGATACATACTAATAACAGAAACTAAATATACAACATTCTGCCTCTGAGACCTACAAAAACACTAATAAGATTTTCATTCTGCATATCAGTGGTGTTTTTGGGAAAACTATCAGCATGGTATATACCTACATCTGTTTTGAAATCTAATTCTTTCACCTAAGACCTTGCGCTTTTTCTGCAGTTCTCAAATTGAACAGAGAGAAAATACACAATAATATTGTAGTTTGAGTAATATGTACCTGATATTTGGATATGGCAGTATTGTGCGGTAGTTAAGTACTTAGAATTGTAGAGGATAGTAAGATCCAGCACTGAGGCAGTGAAGAAGACAGCAGGTAAGGGACATGAGAAGGAGAGAAAGGACAGGAACTGTTCTGCCTTTGCAGCATTGTATCTTATCATATTAAGCCTACTGAGTAGTAGTTTTTCCCCATAAGAAATCTTAGTTACTTAATTGAGATACTCCCTGATTTGGGTACTTTCCAGATCATTTTGGTTTCATACATCCATTGGTGTTAGTGATGCTCTACCTGTACTACACTTTATTGATTGCCACCTATTAGAATAGACAAAATTACAATTCTTTCACTTATAAGTATGTAATCTGATGCAGAAGGGACACAATGAACTGATACCATAGAGGTGTCTTGCAGACTAATACTGTTTAACAACATTGTTAATGGAGAACATGCCTAATAACTTAGCAGACAATATCAAAGTGATAAATAGAAGAGGTGAAAACACACTGAGAGACTTGATTCAAAAGAATTTTAATGCACTGAAGAAAAGAGTCTAGAAAAAAAGACATTTTTCAGTAAAGACAATTGCAGGAATCCACACTCAGTAGGATTAATCTGCTTTACTAAAACAAGATTACAACAGCCCTAATACTGCATTTTGGGGATGTTTTATTGTTTGTTTCCTTTTGGTTGTTTTCTTTGTTTTTCAGAAAATCTTTCAGTAGAAAACAAGATGAACACAGATCTCTTCTATCACTGTGTTATGAAACAGGCCCTCATCATATTGAAAGTGCAAACCAAAAGACTTATGAGGTATTTTTTCATCCGTTAATAGATTCTGGAAGAACTGTGTCCAGCCTGGAGACAGCAATGTCAAAAAATGTAACAATTACTTGTTTTGTTGTTAATCCAGCAGCACTACAAATGCAAAGCAACAAGAGTGGGGTTCTGAGGGAGGAAGCCAAAACAAATTAGAGATTTAGAAAATGTGGACTGTGAATATGGAAAATGAAGGGCAAACACTGACAACATTTTTTGTTTCTATAGAAGGTAGCTAAAAATTAGAGACTATACTCTTCTCCCTGATCCCTCCTAGAAGAACAAGGACTATTAGACTACATCAAGAGAGACTTAGACATCAGGTAATTCTTTCTAATATTAAAGCTTATGAAGCCTGGGAATACTATACCTACACAGATCTGGCAATATTTCCTACCGAAGGACTTGAAGCTGGCTGAACAAATATCTACACAAATTTAATCTCCTTTCAGTCAGTGGGAATAGGACCCTTTAAGGTCTAATAATTTCTATACATTGTATATTTTGTAAAATTTCTACATATTCTTCCCAAGAGTTTTCAGAAATTATTATTCATGAACGAAAGAAAGCATAGTTTGTCATGTGAATACTGCAAGTATTGCCAGGCATTAAAGCATATAGCAAAAAATACAGACCCACTCAAGGTCAAATCACAGTTTGGGTTTTTTTCCCTGAAAGTGAGCCTCAAGGTGGTTGTATCCTAAAGGTACTGAGGATGTCAAATACAGGTGCAAAAGGCCTGATGTTACCTTGTTGAATATTCTCTTTTTATTTATGACTTTTTAAAGACCGAAAATAATTTTTCTAAAGAAAAATAGTATTTTGAAATATTAAGCGTTTTGTTGGAAAACTGATGAACAAATAAAGCCTTTGAAGTTCTGTCCACAAAACTGTAGAGTTGACTAGTGAATTCTTTCCCATCCCAGAGAATCCACTGTATGTTTGCTTTCCTTCAGCTGAAAATTGCTGCAGTGAAATTATTTTCCTTAAAAGCCTGGTCCCAACAGTACATGACATGTTTTTAAAGTGTCAGTTTCTCCGTCCTGTTATTACTGTACAGCAGTAGGTTTAAGCTTTTGACAAAATGGAAGGCAAAGGGCAGACAACACCAGGGAGAGGGAAGGAAAAGAAAAAGAAGGCATTAACATTCTCTCAGGATTGATGGTAAAGTTGGTGCTCATTCTAATCCTTAAGGAAGTTAGATATATACATCTATCACCATTACTGGCTTTGCAGTGAATGGGTCAGTATTTAGCCCTAAGCAAAATATAGATCATAATTTCTTTACTTTATGTAGGAAAATCTGAGGCAATGAACAAAAGAGAAAAGACAAAAAAAAGAAAGCTTAAATAACAGCAGATTTTATTCTGCATCAAGTATCTGACCTTATATAACTATGTCAATCTAATATTTTATTATGCAATTACTTTAGAGTGAAAAGAAAATGCAATCAATTAGGATAGCTATTTTGGGGATTTTTTTAGAATATTTTAAGATGCATGTGTGAAAGCACCATAATATATAAAAACTAAACAAAAAATGGTAAATATCAGCATATTTTTCATCTAAAAAAGATAATCAAAGTTCAGTGCATATATTATGTACTTACAAAAGGTGCCTTATATTAATACATTTTATATTCCACTAATACAAATACATTAATGACATCAAAATATATATAGAAAGCCATGTAAAAGCCATGACACATTTAAAAATGCAAAGCTGCTTCTCCACATATAAAGTTTATAATTTTCAGCAAGAAGTAAGGATAAAACATTCTAAAAACTGTCAGGTAAGCTTACAGAGTGAATTCAAATCCTCTTCTTACCACAACTTCTAACCTAACCAGCATGTGTCCCTTTGAACATAATATAGTGTCGCTGCTGTCCACAGTTCATTGCCCTAAATACAGGATACAGCATAAAAGGTATAAGGGATTGAAAAATTAAAAAAAAAAAACAACATCAAAAATGAATAGGAAAGCAGTTGAATTGATGCCTTGTAGACAGAATCAGCATTTCTTAACATTATAATATAACAGTGCTTTAAGAACTATTTCAATAATAAATGATCTAAAATTGAGCTGGAAATTCAGTCACAGTCAAATGGAAGATTTGTTTCTGGTGACGCAGGCTTGAACCACTGTGCTATTTTCATACCAGTGGCCTGCAGCAAATATTCATTATTGCAACTGTCACTGCTTGGCTTTGGTATAGAAGTTGATCGCTAATATTGTATGGAACTGGACTCCAGAAACTAAAAAAGGGAACACTTCAGGATTCACAAGATTCTATTTGTGTTCCTGGTCTAATATAGCAACAGAATAAAAATTAAAAATACAAAAATACTACATGAAAGTCTAATCTTGGTCACTGGCAAAATCATAGATTTATCTTAACAAGAAGACAAAGCCAGACAGAAAAAAATCTGTGACAGTTGACTCCTTTGAGTGCTATATATATATATACATATATCATAGTTCAAGTGGAAATCTGCATGTGTGATTAAGGTTCTCCTAAGTAGGCAGGATTAATTTTATATCCCAGCTAGAAGACTCATGAATTTTCTTTAGTCTGAAGAAACAGAAAATTACAACTCATATTTTCCTTCTAAGTATGTGAAAGTCTCACTAATCAGTTCCTGCTACTAAGCATTGGAATTTCTTATCCTGAAACTATAAACAGACCCACAGAGAGTAATGTGTTCTGACTTCCAACAAATCACAAATATTTATGTGTGTTTTTGCTTCTGCAGTCTCAAGGGGCATGCATTTAAAGATACCTGATTTAGCACACAACCATGCATTCTGGTCTCATTTACACCAAACTTTGCCTTTGACATAAAAGGATTAAGCATTTGGCCTATAATGCTGTCCAGGAAAAAAAAACAAAACAGAACAAAAAACCAAAACATCAACAACCAAACAAAACCAACCAACCTTCCCCCTGCAGAGACTAGAAAAAACCTTATTTCTCATGACCAACAGAGCTTAATTTGAAATATTTCACTATGTAAGATTTCTTAGCATTGCAAAAACATCATCAGCTGTCTAGCTCGTAACAAAACTTTTTCAAGTAACAGAATATTCACATACACATGCTTGATACTGGCATGTTTAAAAGAGACTCGATATATTATTTTCTTGCCTACTTGAAAACCAGATCCTCAGTTTCCTCGAGCTGCTTTGAAAATCCCATTTCCATGGCTTCTGTGATAATTACATTTGAAGATAAGATTTAATTTCTTTAGAATCTAAAAATACAAAAATATCAGAACCCAAGTGCCATCACCAAAATAACTTCAGCTGACATTGGGGTTTTTTTTGTGCTTGGCTGACTTTCTGTACTCATATGCTGAAATATAAGCACACGTGCTAGTACATTGGCTGTCTCTGGCACTTAAACAAAACACTCTGAGGAACGTTGACTCAAATGTATTAACTTCTCCTTTATATGTGCAGAAAACAAACTTACAGATTTTGTGGTTAGTGGATATTTTGCCTGTTACAATATATTGTATAGAAAATTCTTCTGACATCATATTATGAAAAATCCAGTTATTAGACTTAAATTTGCATTCAAAACCCTGATTTGATCTAATTTTTATAGATACAGCCTTCCCATAATGGATATATTTTACTTGAAGAGTCAGAAGTATGGTTTTAGAACTTAAGAGGAACCCATGTAAATTTTTCCTAAGAAAAAACTGATTACAAAACCATGATTTAGAAACTTAAGTACCATATATCACAAGTTTGGGTTTTCTTGCATTAAAGATCAAAATATCTCATTGACAGTTGTATAATTCATTACTTTATAAGATCTTCAATAAAATTATGTGAAATATTGGAAATCATGGTATTTACCTGATCTTTTACAGGATGGATACTAATTGTTATGCCAAAAGGGAAGAGTCAAGACCTCTGAAGTAATAAAAAAGCTGTGTATGACCAAAAAGAAACAGTATTTGAAACTTTTTGATGAGCTGCCTTTTTTGAACTTGTTTCTTACATTTGTTTTTTAAACGGCTATTCACCTTTTTGTCTCACTTCCCCTATCAGTGTCTTGGCTTTTCAGTCACTTTTTTGCTCAAGTTCCTTGTTAATTTGCTTTGTCTAGGTGTCCATCATAATTGCTTTAATATCCAGAAAGTGAAAGGCTGGACATGTCTAAGGTATCACCCAAGACTTTTCACAAAAGTACCGAACAAGCATTACTGAAAACCTGAAGGACTGTAAACTTTACCAGGACCAGCATGAAAGGCAAATACCAGGAGTTTTCCTGGATTGCAACTGAAGAGGCAGTATTTTGACCAGTCCCTAGTTTTTCATTCATTCATTCATTCATTCATGGCTAGGCTTCGCGAACGAAGATTTGCACCCACACTTGCTACAAGCATGCTGGTAGCTAAAAAGGCCAATGTGAGATAGGCAAGTCCGATCGCAAAAGGCACAGTGGAAAGTCTCCATTGGCACTACTGGCGAGGCACGGTTCATCCTACGTTGTCTTTTTTCCTCAAGACTGATTCTGTGTGTGTGCTCAAAGGAAGCAGCAGCGTTATGGATGATGTGACTCCATTTCTCCCAATTGGAGGCCAGAGTGGACCATTGATGGTGGTCAATATGGCCAAGGCTGAGGTGTTGTTTCAGGGAATCCTTGTATCTCCTCGTCGGAGCTCCCCTCTTGCAGCAGCCGGTGGTGAG
>VWZF01000055.1:20927-33852 GCA_013396755.1 Sclerurus mexicanus | reverse complement strand
CATGTTGGGGAGGGCTGGGGGGGACTTCGCCGCCATGTTGGGGAGGGCTGAGGGGGCGCCGCCGCCATGTTGGGGGGGGCGGCCGGTGCCCCCTCAGAGGAGCGCGGGGCGGGCGGCGAGCGAAGGTACGGCTTTAAACACGAGAATTAGTAGATTATTACCCCCCACCCCCCGGTTTCTGGGGGAAAATCCGCTTTGAAAGAGATTCCCCCTCCCCCCTCGCGTTTTGTGAGGGAAAATCCGTTTTAAAACGAACGTTTTTTCACTTTTTTTTTTGGGGGGTGTGTGTGTGAAAAAATCCAGTTTAAAACAGATCCCATCCCTTTTTGCGTGGAAAAATCCGGTTTAGAATGGACATTTTTTTTAAAATTTTTGTTGTGGGAAAATCCAGTTTTAAAATATTTTTTTCCAGTTTGTGTGGGAAAAGCCAATTTAAAATGGAATTTTATGGGGTTTTTTTTCGTTGTGGGAAGCTGGTGCTTAAAACAGATTCCCCCCCTCTCATTTTGTGTGGGAAAATCCAATTTAAAATGGACATTTTTTTCAAACTGGTTTTTTCCGTGGGAAAATCCCTTTTAAATAGACTTTCCCTCCCCATTTTGTGTGGGAAAATCCTGTTTAAAACGGGCATTTTTTCCTTTTTTCCCCCTTTTTGGAGGAAAAATCCAATTTAAAATAGATTTTTTGTTTGTTTGCTTGGTGTGGAGAGACTTGGTTTAAAATGGACTTTTTTGTCTTATTTTTTTGGTGAGGAGAACAGTTTAAAATGGAAATTATGTAAAAATACGGTCTAAAAGTGAAATTTCCCCCTTTTTTGTGGAACAATCCAGTTTTAAATAGAATTTTTCCTCCCATTTTTTCATGGAAAAACCCAGTTTAAAGTGGAAATCGTGGGAAAATGCACTTCAAAACGGAAATTGTGAAAAAAAATCAGTCTAAAATGGAATTTTTTCCATCCTTTTTTGAAAAAATCTGGTCTAAAGTAGAATTTTTTTTCCATTTTGTGTGGAAAAATCCGGTTCAAAATGGAAACAGTGGGAAAATCTAGTTTAAAATGGACATTCTTAAATTTCTTTTGTGGAAGAATCCAGTTTAAAATGGACTTTTTTCCTTTTTTTTTCAGTGATAAATCTAGTTTAAAATTGAAATTATGGAAAAGATCCAGTTTAAAATGGATTTTTTTCCCTTCTTTTGTGAAGAAAAAAAAAAACATTTTAAAGTGGATATTTTTTTGTGGGAAAATCCATTTTTAAATGGAGGAGAAGAGTTCCCAGAAACTGCTTAAGAGCAGCTTGGAAAACAAAAGAATCCGGTATTTAAGTATTTCATCCTTCATATCCCTTTGCTGAGGATCATTTGTGTTCACTGAGTGCTCCGTGCCAAAGCAAAAATTTAAATTAAGACCTTAAATTAATCCTAATTTGGTCTGTATTGATGTAGAACGTGCCTGGTGGGTTTCGTTTCACAACATCAGCCCCATCTGTGCCCCGGGGGAGCCTCTTCCACAGGGATGTCATTGTCCTAAAAATGATAACATCCTTGTCCTCAAACCCTGCAAATGGACTGGGAGTCCGGGAAGCACGGAAAATACGGGAATAACGTGGCATTGGAATGAAACACGGCATTTTTGGCCTACTCCCAAATAGAATAAAGTGACAGTAGTTGCATCCTTAGGGCAGGAGGTGATGAGTGGCAGGAGGATCCCACCTGGAGGTGCAAGAGCCTGGGAGCGGCTGCTCCGTGAAGGTGAGGGAGATGAGGCAGCTGGAATTCCCTGGTGCTCCTCAGTTTGGGGGCAGGGCCACAGAGGTGGGGATGTGCCACCCCATGGGTCTGGGACAGCCCGGGATCCCCACGGGAAGCTGGACTGAGGTGACAGTTCCACCGTGGGATAATTCTGGAAGGGCCTTGGGACACCAGAGTCTCCCCAGTGGGAGGTTTCGGGAACAGGTTGGACAAAATCCCTCTCAGGAATGCTGCAGGTGGAGTTGCTCCTGCCTCGGGGAGTGGGATGGATGATGGGATGTCCCGGAGTCCCATCCGAGTGCGTGCTTTTGAGGCTGATCAGTTTGGAATGAGCCGATCCAACCACGGGTTGTGGAAGAGGTGAGAGCTGGGATCAGGGCTGGCACACGTGGACTTTTTCTTTTCCACCCTGTGAAGACAAGGGGGGCACCCACCACCAGGAACAGCATGGACGTTCATTTGGGATGTGCTGGAAAAGTCCTCCAGAGAAGCAACACTTCCCTCGGACACTGCCAGGGATGGATCCAGGGGCAGCCACAGCTTCTCTGGGAAATCCAGCCCAGCCCCTGCCCACCCTCCCAGCCAGCAATCCCTTCCCAATGTCCCAGCCGGCCCTGCCCTCTGGCACTGGGAAGCCATTCCCTGTGTCCTGGCCCTCCACGCCTTGTCCCAGTCCCTCTCCAGCTCTCTCCCATAGAATTCCAGTTCTCCAGTCTCCTCGTTTGACATATTTACTTGGTCTCTTTCCCAGGTTTTTGGTAACTGAACAGAGACATCCAGAACCTTTTTCTCTGTTTCAGGTTCAGTGTCACCTCCAGACAGGTTTCCTCTCTGGGTTATGATGTCATAACTAATTCTTTGGCATCACCCCCAGAACCAGCTCACACTCAAAACTGCACCAGTTAATACCCAACTGTAGAAAGCACGTGGGCAGTGAACAGTTAATGTCAAGATTTGTTTTCTTGGACAGTAATAAATGATTTCAGGGCTCTGCTGCCTAATTTTGGAGTTCTGGATGCTCACCTGGACCAACAGTGCTCCAAGGCAGTCCCAAAGGTTTTCCCTGAGGAGCAGGGTTAGGATCAGGGTTACAGCAGAAAGGGGATGTGTGCTGCACCTCTGGACATCTCAGTTCTCCCATCAGCAGGGGGGAAGTTTGCGTGGTGTGGAAGATTCCCAGGACTGGGGCCGAGCCCCTTGGTTTGGGGTGTGATTGTCCAACAAAACGGGGTGAGAATGTGCAGAAACACAAGTGGTGGGTGACGTGTCTCGGGCACAGCAGCTTTCCCTGTGGTTCCTTCTGCAGCCACCAATCCAGCCTGGATTTTGGGCTCGCCCTGCTCCTTCCCTGCTTCCCTTAGCCAGTGACTGCTTGTTTCTGTCCTGCCCGTTCCCAGAGTGTTTGGGACTCCCAGAGGGCCGTGCTGGATCAGCGCCGTTCCCCATCTGCGACAGCAGTGATAGTGACAGCTGCTGAGAGACGAGGGCCCCACTTGGGCTGTGTCCCGTCACCCAACTGCAGTGGCTTTTGTGGCAACAGCGACTGTCGGGGAGGCCGAGATGAGGCGGGCAGGGCAGGGCAGGACAAGTGTGGAGGAGCCAGTGCTGAGCTCCCACGTGTGCAGGGCTGATAAACTCAGCAGGCTGTGCCTGCTCTCCCCGGAGCTCTCCAGCCCCGCTCCACACCCCGCTGCTGAAGGCTGTCCCCCGAGGCACCCCAAGGCACGGGCTCCTTTCACACGGACCCGATGGCCCTCGCCATTTCACCCTCGTTGGCCCAGGCACCGGAGACACGCACCCCCGTTTTCATGGCCTTCGGCCCAAATTCCTGAGGACTGAGCCACGGCCATGCTGGTTTCCCATGTGAAGAACTTACATTTCTGTAGCCTCACCGAATTTTAATTTGCTTTCTCAGCACAATCTTTATATATCACAGAGAGTGGGATTGATCTCACCAGGTGTCCCCGTACCTAAACAAGACACTCAGGGCTGCCTGAAGCCTCCGCCTGCATTTAATCAGAGGAATCCCAGCCTGAGCTGCACCTACTGGATAAATCCAGGCAACTGGTCCAGGCATTAATGCAGACATTTGGATTTAGGAAAGATTCATCCCGTGAGTCTCAGTTTTATGACTCTCATGTGGAGAAGGAAAACTGCAGGTCAGAGGTGTTAGTTGCCACCTTGTGCTGATGAAACAGGAGCAGGGTGGAAAGCAACAGGAATGACAGGTTTAAAATATGTAACATGGGAATTAAAGGGTGAAAGGAGTGGGATTTATTACCCTGAAGAGCTGGAAGAAGGGAATTTTAAGAGAAAGATGACACAAGAATCCTCACTTCATGGAAGATCAGTGTAAAGGCAGCGATGAGCTGTGGGTTTAGGTGAGCTCAGGACTAGCACAGCTCTGCCACGTGCAGGCATGGGAACAGTCCTGGAGCTGCCTGGGAATGCCAAGGGACACCAGGGAACTCTCCAGAGGCACCCCAGGAAGCTGCCAGTCTGGAATCCCACAAACCAGTACATCCCCTTTGATCTCTCCTAAGGAAGTTTGCAGTGCCAGGCTGGGAAGAACTTTAAGATCTGCTGAAACATCCCAAGAGCCCCTAAGTGTGGTTCTAGGTGAGACAAGCAAGGTATGTAAGAGTGTGAAATGTTTCCCACTCTGCTTCCTGGTGGTGGCAACAGGAATTGTGCAGATCATGTGCATAAGACAATGGAAAAGGAGGAGGACTCCATAAAAGTGTAGATTTTTAAGGAAACAGAGCTACTCCTTGGCCAGTTCCCAAGGGACAAGCTGTCATGATCAGGTACTCCCTCAAATACTGGATCTATTTTCAGGAGGGGCTTCCTGGATAAAGTGTCTGAGGAGCCAAAACAACAGGTGACAGAAGAAGGGCTTTGACTTGCAAGGGCACCAGCTCAGGCCGTGTCATTTGAGAGGAGCTGGACACCACGGGGAACTCCATGGTCACTGCTGCAGTAAGACACAGACCCTCGTGCTTAGAGAGCTCCAGTACATCCCAGCCCGTTTCACTGGGCCCTCACTGCCTCAGGCTTGGCAGAACCTGCTGACAACCACATCAGACCCTACAGACATGAAATCGTCGTCCTCAACAGGCCCCTCCGGTGGAAAAATTGCCATTTTACACAAGCAAAGCATTCCCACCACCACCCCTCGTGAGGGATACCTTACACCAAGGATGGGGAGCTCCCAGCACTGCGAACATCCCAGGGCAGAAATTTTCTCTCTCCACTGGATCACTTGAGGATTTGGGGGCAGTTTTATTCTACAAACATTTTATTTCAGACTAAGAGAGGTCAAAAAAAAAAAAGGTAAACTAAATTATAGCTGTGTAACTAACTGAAGTGTAAATAACTTAATTGTAACAAAGTGTTTAACCAACACCACTTTAATTCAAACCTCAGGTTTGTAACTCCTGATTTAACATCTCAGGGTGCACAGAGAACTCTCCCCTTGGCTGGTTATTTCCACACTCTACAGAACAGGCAAATCCTATAGAATGGTGTGGGAAAAGTACCCCCAAGAGTTGTATGACCTGCTTGAATCACCCTGAGAGAGAAGAAGATTTTCTGAAGTGAAATGTAATTTTTAGCTTCTACTGAACAGCTATTTATATTATTAAATAGTACTAAATAGTTATAATAAAGTAACCAAACTAGCTAATACTATAATACTAAACTGTATTTCTGTTTTCTTCAATAATTCCTGTGCTCTGGTCTCCCTGCTAATATTTCCTTTTAGATTGTAGGAGCCCTTGGCCAATCCTTCCAGTTGCAGCTATTGAAAATATTCCAACATCCAGCACTAAATTCAGGTGAACTTGTAAACATTTCAGTCAAGAATTTCTCCCAAAGAGCAGACTGGTCCCTTCATGGTGCTTCATTGTGGCCATTCCAAGGAACCTGCTGTAACCACGTGTTGCATTCAATATTTGCCTCATTTCCCTTAAACATTTCCCTCTTTTAGTGCCAATTTCAGCCAGAAGACAACTGGGAGAAGTGCTGACACTAAGCCAGGCTTTTGCATGAAGATTTCACACTCCGTTTACTTCAGCTTAGTCGAGAATATGTCAGAGCTTAACAGGAAATTAAAAAACTCCCTTTGGTTGTCGTGTAGGAGTGACCTCAAAGGAACACTGCAGACTTAAAGGCCTATATTTTATTTTCAAAAAACTACATGTTTTTAAACAAAATTATGTGAAGCCTAAAGAAAACAAAATCAAGGAAAAAGGAATTTTCTTGCCAGGATTGGTATGGTCTGAGGGTGCAGGGGTGGGAATTCCCTGTAAGTTCCTCCAAGGGGACACCAAAAGGAGCAGGACTCCTGAATTCACTGAATACCTCCAGAAAACTGCTGGGTGATTACTTAATAAATATTATATTTACTAGTATATAGTAGTATAATGTATATATTAAATTTGTAGTGGATAACACACAGGGAGATAAGAAAACCATCCCAGAGGCTGGAAGGGAAGACATTGGTACTTGCACAGCAATTCTTTCTCTAAGTTTTAATATTTTGTTCCTTTTGGTCCTTTGTGTGAGAATTACAAGAGCAAAAGACAGTGGCGCTTTTTTTTAGTATACAGGAAGCTTGGAAGAGAGAGGTTTGTAAAAAGAGTAAAACTGGGGGTTTAGTTGCTGGAGGACACCTGAAATGGCAACAGGGAACCAGGACAATGAGAAAAGCAGATGAGCAACCCACTGAAAACTTCATTGCTGGCAATATTTAGTGCCAATATTTAATATGCCTTTTGGAAGGAATTTTCTCTTTAGAAATTCTCCCTGAGAACCTCTTTGTTAGGGAGATACCTTTTGTGAGGAAAAGAGCCCCTGGAGTTGGGAAGGAACAGCCAGGGCAGCTCTTCAAAGGAGAGCTGGGACAAGGGGATCCCTGTCCCTTCCCTGTTCTCCTGTGTAATAGAGACCCACTGTGCTTTTCCTTAGGTGACAATGGCAAGAGCAGGTGGCAATGGCAAGGACGAGGAGATACCAGGCAATACAGAAGCACTGGGTAAGAGAAAAGATGGGGAGCTGCTCACACGCTGATTCCAAACACGGTCAGTAATATTTTTATTAAAACTCAAATACATATTTATCTCCACCACTCACATCCCATAATAGTCCCGTGGCTGTCCCCACCCACCAACACAGAAATCAACACTTGCTCTGTCTTTAACAGCGGGGTTTTGGTACAACTTCCTGCAGGAAACCTTAACCAACAGTGACAGCACCACACAGGAAGCCCCAGCACTACGGAATGGGACCCCCTGCCAGGGCTGGCACCAGAGCAGCACCAAAGTTCCCATAAACCCTCACAAAATCCTTTGTGGATTTGAGCAGGCTTTACTCATCATAAACTCAGCCTAAATCCTGCACCCCTGCAGGTAGAAAAGTCCAACAAAGAATCAAACTCTTAGGGGCTGGGGTAAAACAGCAGTGGTTGGAAGTGTCATCCCACAGGGGAGACTCCCTGGGAAGTCACATCCACGGGAGCCAAAGGCTCTCCCTCAAGTCATGGCACACCCTGTGACACTTTCAGGCAAACCCAGCCCCTTGAAGTCCAAACCTTTCTTTAGAGATGTCTCTTGGGCTTTGCTAACACTCAGGGAGCTGGAATTACACACAAAATTCAGCTGGATTGAGCTGTGAGAGGGAAAAGGGGGATAAAAACAGCGTTTCATTTTCCACTTTGGGATGGTTGGCGAGGCTCTCTCATCTCTTGTCACAGAAGTGCCTGGTGACATTTCAGATCCACCAAAAAGCAGAGTCTGTATACTCTGCACTTCCCTGGTCACCATCTGCTGTCCTCCATTCCATCATGCTGGAATCACATTTGTATGTGATATAATAATAATATTTCACTCTTCATTGCAGTAATTTTGGGGTAGTGAAATTTTGGCTTGTGGAAATCATTGTAACTTCAGTTTAGCACAGCTGTAAAAATGGCGTTGCTCACTTTTAACAGTCATTAAATAATGCCAAGCAGTTCCTCCTTCACTGCTTGGAAACCTCTGTAGTAAATTTATCATAAAAAATGGAATTATTTGGGGTTTGAATTACTTTTTGAAACATTTAGCTCAAGATGCTGAATACAGAGGTGGCAGGAGGTCTTTAGAAGGCTGGTACCTGGAGGAAATAGTTAGGAGCTGCTGTGAGCAGAGACTTCCTGGGGGGTGGCGTGGAGGCAAGAGCAGAGTGAATGCTGAGCAAGAGACAAACCGGTGCCACTAAACCACATCTCTGAGTCATCCGAACACGCCAACTGCGGGTTAATCCGCCAGCAAACAAGGTGCCCACTCAGGGTGCCCATCCTGAGCACAGGGCTTGGTGCTGAGCACGGCGGGGGACAGTGGCACTCGGGGATCTTCTCCAGTTGGAGCTTTCCAGCCTCAGCGATGGCAGTTTGATCTCCCTGACAGGCAGCAAACCGTAGCCCACACGACAGTGGCTGGCCAGCAGGCAATGCTAACAGCTGGCATTGCCCCTGGTCAGAACCTCCTCAGCGAGGGGACAGCAAGGGGATAGCGAGGGCACGGGGTGGATCACATCACAGCTGACTGCTGTGCTATCTGTGACATGGAGCTGCCCTCAGAAACCAAAGGAAATGCTGCTGTGGGACTCCTATGCACGCTCAGTGCCTTGGGTGTCCTTGAGAGCGGGCATGTTTTCCCTTAGAGTAGCTCTAGCCTGTTGCACATTCTGTTTTCCCACCTCTTTCTGCAAGATTCCGGCCGTTTTGGATCCCCTCCTGTCTCTCCACAGCCCACATCAGTTCAGGACACATCCTCGCCCCTCCCTGTCACTCTCCTGCACTTTTGCAGTGGCTGGAAGAGCCCAGGAGAGAGGCACAGCTTCCCTCAAGGTGCTGCTCGTGGAGGAAATGCAGCAAAAGGGCTCTGAGCTGTAACACAGAGCTTGTGGTCTCCAGCCAGGATGTTTGGGGTAAGAAAGAGTCCAGGGACGGAAGGCCTGGGGGTTCCTCATCTCTGACTGGCTGGAACAGCAGCACTGACAAGACCTGAGTTGGATCTCCAGGCTTTACAGCCAAAGGAGAGCTGGTGGAGATTCACTGGAGCTTCATGGACTTACCTGCCCAAATGTAGCCATTTCCTTCAGAAATCACATGGATACACAGGTGGCATCTTGTGGCTCTGTGCTGACTCAGACAGGGAGTGCTGGGAGACCCTCAGACCCAGAATCATGGAATCATTTGGGTTGGAAAAGCCCTGCCAGCCCACAGAGCCCACCCTGTGCCCGATGCCCACCTTGTCCCCCAGCCCAGAGCACTCAGTGCCACGGCCACTCCTGCCTTGGGCACCTCCAGGCCTGGCCACTCCAACCCTCCCTGGGCAGCCCCTTCCAGTGCCTGACCACCCTTTCCAGGAGGGAATTCCTCCCCATGTCCCCCCTGCCCCTGCCCTGGCCCACCTGAGCCCGTTCCCTCTGCTCCTGTCCCTGTTCCCTGGGAGCAGAGCCCGACCCCCCCGGCTCCCCCCTCCTGGCAGGGACTTGCAGAGCCACAAGGTCCCCCCTGAGCCTCCTTTTCTCCAGGCTCAGCCCCCCCAGCTCCCTCAGAGGACTCTCTAGATCAGCTGATGTTCCTGAAAACATCCTGAACACTCAATCCTGCCATGGATTCCACTTTCTGAGCTCAGGGCAGACAGCTGGAGGTATTGGGAAGCACATCCCATCCCTGGGGAATGGCAGCAGTGGGAGTAAATCCAACACCAGCACAAGCCCTTCCATCCACGGAGAGCCTGTGAAGGGCCACAGCTGAGATGACAATGGCCCAGTGTCCCCTGCCGTCTGTCACCCCGTGCTTGAGCTGCAACAAAAGCATCTTTGTGCAGACACAACAGCGATTAAGGAAAATCTTTGAGCCGACCACTGCAGAGCTCAGGACAAGTTTAATCACAAAACATCTCTTCTGCAACAAGGAGCTTGGTTTTCACTTCTTTTTTTTCCCCTTCTTTTTGGGAGAGCCAGGCCAGGGATATCCTCGGAATTCCAGGAAGGCAGCGGCGTTGTGAGAGATGTAGTAAGCATTGAGCATGGCAGCAGGGCTGAACACATCCACCTGCTTCACTTCCTGCTTCCCTTTCTTTTTGGACTTGCCTTTGCCACCCTTGGGTTTGCCTTTACCTGCCTGCAGAGAGATGACCACAAAAGCACTCAGTTTTGTGTTTTAGTCTCACTTCTGGGTAGGGGATCCCAGGCTGGGAGAGCTGGGGGGGTCACCTGGAGAAGAGAAGGCTCCAGGGACACCTGAGAGCCCCTTTTGGGGCCTGAAGGGGCTCCAGGAGAGCTGGAGAGGGACTGGGGACAAGGCGTGGAGGGCCAGGACACAGGGAATGGCTTCCCAGTGCCAGAGGGCAGGGCTGGCTGGGACATTGGGAAGGGATTGCTGGCTGGGAGGGCGGGCAGGGGCTGGGCTGGATTTCCCAGAGCAGCTGTGGCTGCCCCTGGATCCATCCCTGGCAGTGTCCAAGGCCAGGCTGGAGCACCCTGGGCCGGTGGGAGGTGTCCCTGCCCATGGCAGGGGTGGCACTGGATGGGCTTTAAGGTCCCTTCCACCCAAACTATTCTGGGATTTTATGATCCCAAGACATCCCAGAACAGCTGGTTTGTTGCATCTTAGTCCAGGCTCTCAGCATTAGCTCAGAGCCCCTCACGCAGACCCCTGTACTTCGGGGTGGTTTTGCACAGGGACTCGGGGGCATTAACACCCTTCCACCAAATCCCTGTTTGCTCTGGAGCCTGAGAACCTTTAAATCATCAGACTGAGCTCATTAGTGCCCCCTGTGCTTCTCTCTGGCTGAAAGAGCTTTGGGCACAGTGGAAGTCAGACATTCCTTTGCACTGATTTTTCAATTTATGCATTTGGATACAATCCTGCAGTAAACTCAGCCTGAGTTCACCCAGTCCTGTGTGTCCACGGGTGACTCTGGATCTTGCACCAGAAAAGCAGGACTCCCTCCCAGGGCTCTGGGATACAGCTGCTCTCCCACCAGTAGTGGATACACAAATCCAAACAGCAGCTCTGCCATTCCATGGGCAGGAAGGTGTTGCCAAACTCACCAAACCCCCAGAGCAGGCCAAAAACCACTCATTAACTCCAGCTCATCAGTGCTGGGGCTGAACACCCTCCTGTTTCCTCAGAGAGGGATCTGCCAGAATCCAGGTCACTCCCTGGATTTTCTTATCCATCCTGGACACTCCCAACCAGCCCAGAGTGTCTGTGTGACAGGTGCTGCTTCCAGTCCTGAGCCACAGAACCATGCTAGGGCCCTGGAGGGCTCCCTCCCTCCCTCCCTGCAGGACAATGGAGGCGGCAGCATCCCAGGAACATCCAGGATGGACAACCACCAGCCCCAGGGAACAGGCTGAACCGAGTATTTGCACACAGTGAGTGTCTAGAAGACTTTGATCTCTGGGCTGATGCCAAGAGCACTTCAGTACGCAAGAAGTCACTTTATGCATCTGCACACCTATATCTGAAATTTCCCTGGGTTTTCACCCGGATACAAGCACTTCCTTAGGAAGAATTAGCATGGATACAGCCAGAAAGGCCACACATCACTGTTAACTGGGCATTAACCAGGGGAAGGCTGGGTATGAAGTGTATTTTTCGTGGCATCAGTTCTAAAAAGTCCTTTCACAGCTCAGCACTCAGTGCAAAAGAGACAAACACTTGTGTTCTAGGTATAAAAACACAGCCAGGGGCACAGTCCCTAGAATCTGCCAGAACCACAGTGTGAAACAGGCAAAGAAAAATTTTTAAAAAGTCAAGTTGTCTTTATAAACACACAGACCCTCAGAAAGAAAAAATAGAGAAAAGAGAGTGCAGGCTGTAGCTGATGGCAGATTGTTCTCTAAACCCTCAGTGACACACACTGAAACCACGAGAACTCACACTTATGTTTGAGAAGCCTCTCTCAGAGGCCTTAACTGGAGGCAATTTGTGGAATACTTCCCGTGCTGGAATGTGCCCACTTGACAGGGAGGTGCTTTGGTCACCTGAGCCCCACTCCCTGCTTGTGCACTCCCAGCAGGGTCTCTGCTGCATTGTGTGAGCACTTGTATGCTCCTGGGTGGAATCTGGCCTGTAGCTGATCTTTCAAAATAAAAAAGGCTTTACACAACACATGCAAAGTTTTCCAGCCTGCAGGCAAGAACAAGAAAAGCTGAAAATCAGAGCTTGGTGCAAATTTGCTCACAGAGTGAGTTTGGGCAGGTCAGTTTCTGTCCTGCAGCCACGGCAATGATTGGATATCGGCTCCATTTCCTTAAAAAGTGGTGGGAACACTCTTCAGAAGGGCCAAAGCTGTATTACCATGGCTGAGTCTTTGACTGAGCGCTTGGGTCTCCACGTCAAGCCCTGGCGTTGGACCCTGCAACACAACCACAGGGGGTTACACACTGCAGAGCACTCCTGTCAGTCCCCACTGACCTGGAAAGGGAAAAAGGAAAGAAATAGTTATTCCCTTGCCAAAACATGTTCAGGTGTGTCACCCCTAAAAGCAGATAATCACATGTGAAACCACCCGCTAACTGCCAGATCCCAGGGCCCTTTTCAGCAAGCCCTTGAGATTTAGAATCACAGAACTGTAGAATTATTAAGGTGGGAAAAGATCACCAAGACCATGCAGTCCAACCATCCCCAGCACTGCCAGGGCCACCCCTGACCATGTCCCCAGGTGCCACATCCACAGGGATTTGGAATCCCTCCAGGGATGGGCACTCCAGCCCCTTCCAGTGCCTGACCACCCTTTCCAGGCACAAATCCCTCCCCATGTCCCCCCTGCCCCTGCCCTGGCCCACCTGAGCCCATTCTCTCTGCTCCTGTCCCTGTTCCCTGGGAGCAGACCCCGTCCCCCCCGGCTCCCCCCTCCTGGCAGGGACTTGCAGAGCNTTCCCAGCTCCGCCGCCCTTGAGCCCCCCTGAGCCTCCCTTTCCCCCCAGGCGCAGCTCACCCCCGCCCCGTGCAGCAGTTCCTCACCAGCCGGTCCGCACAGCCCGCCAGCCCCGGACTGGCCGCGGTTCCCCCTCACGGCCGCCATGGCCGCCCCATTTCCCCTCAGCGTCCCGTCGCCGTGGCAACGGCGTGGCCCCACCCACCTCGGGGGCGGGAAAGCGGTAGTGGGCGGGGCCTGTC
>VWZF01000055.1:0-14737 GCA_013396755.1 Sclerurus mexicanus | reverse complement strand
CCAGCACGCTCTGCAGGCAGTTGTCGACGGGCGCGAAGTCGGGGTGGCGCGGGCGGGCGTAGCGGCGGCTGTTGAAGGCCTCGATGGCGGCGCGCAGGGCGCACTCCTCGGCCTGGAAGTCCCAGGGCCGGGCGTCGATGTCTGCGGGGACAGGAACGCGGGTCAGGGGGAGGCTCAGGGAGGGCTGGGCCACGGGGAGGGGGATGGCGCTGGGACAGGCGCTGCCATCGACCCCTCCCGTAGTCCTCCTCTCCCTCCTCCTCCTCCTTTCTTCTTCTTCCTTTTTGCTTTTCTTCTTCTGGTTTTTCTTCCTTTTTTATTCTTTTCTTTTTCATCTTTTTTGTCTTCTTCTTTCTTTTTTCTTCTTTCTTTATTCTGTTCTTGGTTTTTTTCTTTTTTAGTTTTTTTCTTTCTTTTTCTTCTTTTTCTCCTTTCTTTTTTTGTCTTTTTTGTCTTCTTTTCTTCTTTTTTTTCTTCTTTCCTTTTCTTCTTTTTCCTTTATCTTCCTTTTCTTCTTTCTTCTACTTCTTTTTCTTCTTTCGTTCTTCTTGTTTCCTTTTCTTTATTTTTTCTTCTTTTTTCTTTTTCTTCTTTTTTCTTTTTTCCTTCTTTTTCCTTTATCTTCCTTTTATTTTCCTTTATCTTCATTTTATTTTCCTTTTCTTCTTTTTTCTTCTACTTCTTTTTCTTTCTTCTTGTTTCTTTTTATTTTCTTTATTTTTTCTTCTTTCCTTTTCTTCTTTTCCTTCTTTTTTTCTTTTTCTTCTTCTTTTTCTTTTTTCTTTTCTTGTTCTTCTTTTTGTTCATCATCTTCTTTCTTTTTCATCTTCTGTTTACTAATTTCTTTTCTTGTCCCAAGCTTGAGTTGGTTGTTGCAGCAAGTGGGTGCACTCACAGAGGGATAAAAGCGTGTGGTCTGATGCATGCCATGGATTAAAACATGAGGAACATCATGCCAGCCCTCCAAAAGATACAGCTTAAACTGACCAGCACGTTTGGTCTGTGCTTTAGACGAGCACTCAGCGTATGCACAGGGCTGGGACGCACCCACTGCTGCATCTCCAGTGGGAGTGCAGAGCTGCCAGTCAGATTTCCACTCCATGGCCATCCTACACACGCATTCCACGTGGGCACCAGGACAAGGCAGTGTCAAAAACGATTTGGGAATGCAAAAGTGCAGGTCTGAGCTTGGTGTGACCTTTCATCCTGGAGGCCTGCACTGACCACGTCCCGTCACGATCTGATTATTCCCACCGTTCCTCGTGTGAGCTATTTATCCCCTCCTGAGGGAGCAGCTTAAAGCTCCTGCCCAACCAGGTCTGGGGGACTCTAACAGGTCCTAGGCCAGCCCAACCCCAGCCAGAGGGGCTGGGCCCGGGAGCACTCACCGTTGCCGTAGGCCCAGTCGTCGTTCATGCGGTGCCGCACCTTCTGGTAGATGGCAGACATGGTCTTCATGTTGCTCTTCCTCCACTGGCGCCCCAGGTACTTGGTCTGGATTTTGAGCAGCTTGAGGACATAGAGCTGCATCATGGCCTGCTTCACCTTCAGGGCGCGCTTCAGGATCGGGGCCGACTTAAAGACCACCAGCATCTGTCAGGAGTGAACACAGGTGAGTGGATTCATGCAGCGCACTCAGGGGAGCCACCCAGACTGTGCCTGTGCCTCTGTGGGCACCAGCAGCTGGGCCGTGGGCACCACAGACCCCAGGGAGGCAGAGCAGGTGGGCACAGACCAACACCTGCTGCTGGGGCTGGAGCCTCGGGGGCATCGTGTTGTGTGCAGGAGGAAAGGGATTTCTGTGCTTGATGCACTATAGGCTCAGCCTGTGGAAGGGAAAAGGGCAGGTGATGAGGAGCAGAAGCTCCAGCACTGTTGGAAGAAATGCTGAGCAGGAAAGCCAGGCTTAGAGCGGGGGACAAGCTCAGCAGGAAGGCTGAGCTTAGGGCTGGGGACAGGCTCCAGGAAAGCTAGGCTTAAGAGCCGGGGAACACGGTCCAGGTGCAACACTGGCAGGTCTCAGGGGATGGGACATCACCTTACCATTGTCCTTGAGTGTTTCCACTTGGTCAGTTTGTTGAGGATCCTCAGCAAGTTAATGCAGGAGAACAAATTCCTCCAGCAGAACTGGTTGTTGTCCCCGGCCTCCTGCAAGTGGAGAAGCAGCACAGCCCTGCCCACAGCGTTCAGCTGCACCACAGAGGGGGCCCTGGGCAAAGTCTGGGCTTTTATTGACTACACGAGCCTTGTTGCTGCCCCTCACTGCAGTTATCCTGCCTGCAGGTGGTCAGGAGCTCCGCTGAGTCATGGATTCTGGGAATCACCAAGGAAAGCCACTGGGCCATCAGAGGGGCCTCCTGGTAAGGGGTGCTTTGGTCTCCCCTGCAAACAGTCCCTGTGCATGGTGACACCTCAGCTGTCACCAGCAGAGCTTAAGGACACGCTGAACTGCTGCCCACCTCAAAACTTCTAATTCTTTGGCACAGGAAGGGGATGGTTGAGCACTGGCCTGCAGTACAGTCCTTGGGTATTCGTCCAAGGATATTCAGACAACATCCTTGGGTGTTCCTAACCCTTGGATTTAAAGGAAGGCACTTCCCTAGTGGCATTCCTAAGGGTTAAATGGCTGTGAAATCACGGGAGAACTCTCCCAGAATATCGTGCTCCTGGGAGAGACACCTAGAATAGAAACCCAGTACTGTCAGCTGAAGTGTTCTTGCTCTGGGTCTTCTTGGGCTTCAGTTCCAGAGGAGATGTAGGGAAATTTTGGAGTTTTGGTGTTCCTAGGCCATAGTGGAATCCTTTGTTTAAAGATCTTTCCACTGAAAGCATGGGATGACCTTTATCTGTCACTAACCTCAACAGCTAAGGGAGAAAAGCTGCCTCTAAGTCAGCCGAAAGCAAGTGACAATAATTGCAAAAGGATATTGTCCTCAGGTTTTACCCCAAATGTAACAGATGCCAGAGACTGAGTGTTCTCAAACATGGAATTTCCTGTGGAGAAGCTACAAGAGGCAGTGATGGACCGCAGTCACTTACATTCCTAAGGAAAATGATGCAGGTTTTATTATCCCACCCTTTTCCCGTGGTTTTCCCCTTCCCTATGGGCTTGATGGAATCGTTTTGACTGTAAAACTTAATTGGCTTAATGGGATTTGGCAGGACTGGCACCTTTCCTGAGATAGGAAATGGCTTGGATGACACTCTCAGGCACAGGGTGGGATTCTTGGGGTGTCCAGTGCAGGAGCTGGACTGGATGAATCTGACGGGTCCCTTCCAACTCAGGACATTCCATGATTCCCTGAATCTGATGGAGGAGGAGCAGTGGAGCAACCTCCTCACTTGGGTTGTTGTTCCACTGCTGACAAGCCCGTGGATTCTGGGGAAAGCTGCTCTGAAACACCAGCCTTGACCTTGCACTGAGCTTTAGAGCAAGGCCTAAGAGAAATCCCATTATTCCATCATGGGAATGTGCATTGGGGTGGATTTGTATTCCTTGTTTACAGCCAGGGAGCCAACTGCAGGTGATCACCACTGCCTAGGGAAGAGGTTTGGTTAATTACATCAATTAATTCATGATTTACCACATGCTTTGAGCTCATATTGTAGATGAATGAAAGGAAATCACAGATCAATGCAGGATGACAAAGGGCAGAGGTTTTTATCAGAGGATGAGACTCTTCTGTAACAAAAATCCTCTCCAACTTGAGTGTAGCTGAGAAATTATTTCAAATATTAGCTAACTGTAATAATTCCCAGCTCCAGCTTGTGGAAATATTGCCTGTGGCACATTGGAGCAGTAATTCCACCCCTATAGTGACTTGCTCCACATTTGAACAACACTGAGGGCAGGAGAAATGTCCCACAAAGAACCTGTTTGGGGAT
Organism: Sclerurus mexicanus; assembly: GCA_013396755.1. Lineage (NCBI taxonomy): Eukaryota > Metazoa > Chordata > Aves > Passeriformes > Furnariidae > Sclerurus > Sclerurus mexicanus. The sequence goes on along the minus strand of VWZF01000055.1, from coordinate 10,852 downwards.
GAGAGTTGAAAGAAGTGCTGCTGGATTTCTGAACCACTCACAGCAGGAACTGGATCCACGTGCTCATTCCAGGTACTGGGAATCCTTGGGAGGAGTTTGGGGATGGCCCCACGGAGCCCCTTCTGCCAGAGTGTCTAATCCAGCTTTGAAAGGAGAGCTATCCAAGAAAACCCCACCAGCACAACACCTTTGCTCTTAAAGGCAAGCACCAAACAGAATCCCAGAATCCCTGGGGCTGGCAAAGCCCTGCCAGCCCACGGAGCCCACCCTGTGCCCGATGCCCACCTTGTCCCCCAGCCCAGAGCACTCAGTGCCACGGCCACTCCTGCCTTGGGCACCTCCAGGCCTGGCCACTCCAACCCTCCCTGGGCACCCCCTGCCAGTGCCTGACCACCCTTTCCAGGAGGAAATTCCCCTGGAGCCTCTCAGTGCAGTGAGCTGCTCAATGCTATTGTACATATAACTTTTGATGCCAACAAGAAAGTGCTTCTGACTAAATTCAATCCTGGGATTAAAGAAAGCACTCAGAGTAAATGCACTTTTGTACCAGTAGAGGCTGTGCCTGTGCTGGAGGCTCCTGTGCTGGGGTGGGATGTCACCAAGGTGCTGTGTGGTGCTCTGGGGGTCTCAGCTCAGGGGCAGTGCCCAGGCCTGATCTGCTCCCTCTACACCAAGAAATGTTTCCAAAAGACCCCAGTAGAATAAGCCAATATCCATTTCTGACACATGGATTTGTTTGCCACCAGTCTCCCGTTGTCTCTAAAGCTTCAAGTGAGTGAGTTTTTCCATCAGATTTATGGAAGGAGGGAACAGGCTAGACAGGCTTTAATCCCCATTTTAAAGGGTGGATTAAGTCCTTTGCAGCCCCATCCCAAACACAGGGAGCTGGGGAGCAGCTACAGGAGAGGGAATCCAAGAGCCTTTCCCACACCAGGATGGGTGAATCCCACAAAACCTTGCTGGGATTGCAGCCACTCCTGATTTACACCGCGTGGGGACAGCAGTTGGCCCACAGGCCCCACCCCTGAAATCCTGGAAATAAACCTCCATGGAATCAATAAACCAAACACACACAGGGCTGTGCTCAACCCACTGAGAGCAGAATCGTCTGCTGCAAGGAACGTGTTACTCCGCGGTGTTCAAATCACTCAGGGTGCTAAAACCAGGCAAAACCACACGTGCAATGTTGGCTGGAGCAACAAATGTGCACAAGTGTTTGTCTCAGGTAGCAGGGGATGTCTAATTCCTATGAAACCCCTTAATTTCATGGGTATCCTCGCAAAGATGAGCCCACAGGGTAAAATGCAAGTTGATTTCTGCATATTTTCTAGATAAATTAATCTCCTGTGAGGACAACATCCGTGCCTGTTGGAGGACAGCAGTATGCAACAGCTCCCAAACTGGGGAGCAGGCCCTACTGGGAACGTTTTCCCTAAGAAAAGCTCAGTTTTCTGCTCAAGCTTCTTGTGAGGATTAGCAGGAGCCACTGGAGCCCTCAGTGATGTGTCACTAGATGTCCCCATTGATCCAGGATAGGGCTGGACCAGGACACCAGCCCTCAGCAGCCCATGAGCTGGGGAAAGCCTTTCTCTTGGATGATTTTGACCTTTACACACTGAAGGAAAACACCCCAGGCCTAATATTTCCTCAGCCAGGCACCATGAGGTCATCCCCGCCCAGACTGAGTTTGCTCAGGCTCCTCCTTAGTGACTCCTCCATCATTTAGGGTCCCCATTATTCCCTGTGAACCCCAAAGCTTTTCCCTGCTCTGTGCCCTGAGTGCAGCCTGCTGTGCCTTTGAGTTATTGCAGTTATGAACCTGCCATAATTACTGTCTCCTCTGCAGTCTGTATATTGATATATGGCCTCCATAACACTTAGGGCTTCTTTCCATAGGGAATTTGGTCCATTCCTTAATCTACTTGGAGGTATCTGATGCAACAAGAGTGCTCAGAGCAATTTAAACCTGGAAGGCAACAGCCTCTGGGAAAGTCCTTTGTCAGAGCAGGAGAGTCTTGACAGGACAAGGGGAAATGGTCTCAGGCTGGGCCAGGGCAGGGGCAGGGGGGACATGGGGAGGAATTCCCTCCTGGAAAGGGTGGTCAGGCACTGGCAGGGGCTGCCCAGGGAGGGTTGGAGTGGCCAGGCCTGGAGGTGCCCAAGGCAGGAGTGGCCGTGGCACTGAGTGCTCTGGGCTGGGGGCCAAGATGGGCATCGGGCACAGGGTGGGCTCCGTGGGCTGGCAGGGCTTTGCCAGCCCCAGGGATCCTGGGATTTTTTGATTCTATTCTCTGAAAGGGAAAACTCTTAGCCCAACTATTTTGATGGGGTGCCCAACACCAGCAATGCCTCCTCCCCGCTCCCAACAGCAACAGGAGGAATTTTCATGTCAGTCTAATTTTGGAAAGGTTGGGGGTGCAGAAAAAGAAGTCAGAGGCAGGAAAAGCAACCCCTTCCTCAGCCTCCCTCTCAGCAATCCTGGGCACAGCCCCCTTTCTGTGCTGCTTACCAGGCTTTCTGCCGTGAGCTCAGGCAGGTCATGCACCGTGCAGTGCGGATAGTCCAGGACGGAGATGCTGTGGAAAACGGGAAAGCAGGGACTCCTTGAGAACATGATCTACATGATTGCACCCATCAGTCTGTAAAGCCTCCCTTCCCTGGGCCTGGGCTTTGAATTCCAGTGGCAATGCTGCCTTATGGAACAAGGAATTTGGATTGGGAACAACCCCTCTCCAGCACTGGTGAGTCTCTCTCCTGCACGTCCAACACCACAAACAGCACCCAAATGGGATCCCGACATCACCGCTGCCACCCCTCCCAGCCCAGTGGAGCACACGGACTCCTCTTGGCTCCCAAGAGCATCCCGAGTGCATTAATAAGGACAACAAGGATTTGGATCCATTAAGGGAGGACAGAGGAGTTATCTATAAGCATATTTAAAAAGGGGAAAATCAAAAAAAACCAAAATAGACTGTAGTTTAAAATGGAAACATCTGATTGCCAGCAGCAAAATTCCCAGTGGGGGTATCAGGTCTTTGGAAGCCCTCCAGGCACATGGACTTGGAAAAGCAGTCAATTAAACCCCCAAAGTATAAATTTATATATAATATAAATTATTTGCTCCAAGTCATCATTGTTTTGGCATCACCTCTGGTACTTCCCCTTGGAGCATCCCTGGGCTGGGATCTGCACAACTGAACGTGAGCAAATCCCACGGGATGAATGTCTTTGTGCAGGGCAGTGCCTGGTGGGTGCTGTTACCCAACACCCCAGGACTCTGGGACTCCAGCCTCCCCGGGTGAGAGCACCCTGCTGCACCTCCCAGCTCATCCACAGGCGAGCAGAGGAAGGAGCTCAGTGCTCCTGGGATACATCCCCTCCTCACTTTGGGCACAGGACCCAAAGGGGAAATGTTTGTAGCAGGATTAACATCTTACTTCCTATTTTCCCATGTGTTCCCTCTCACACACACACACACACACAAACCACAAACCATGGCATGCAGGAGGCACACCAACCTACACACGCAGCTGAAGAGCACCAAAAAGAGCACCAAAAGGGAAGAAAAAGGATCTTTTCATCGTTCCAACATCTCTCTGACTGAGGAAATCCTACCCAGTCCTGGTGAGCTGTGAAATTGTTGTGTTCTCTCAGTTCTTGCACTTACTTGTGGCGGTCCTACTCAAAACAGGGCAGGTCCCCATCTCAGATGGGCACTGAAGGGCAGTGACAACCACGTAAAAGCTGAATTATGGCCATAAAATATGGAAAAGACCCAGAGGACACTGCCCCATGTGGCCTTGCTGGAGCTGTGGCCCACAGGTGCCTGGTGGCCTTGGCTGCTCCCAGGAGTCCTTGCAAAGATGAAAACAAGCCTATTTTATTTTAGTAGTAGTATTTTAGTGAGAGACTGGAGCCCCACCACCCAGTCCTCCTCATCATGCCAAGGGGATTTGCTCTCTCCAGTATATTCCTGCCACAAAACTGTGGGAGGGACTGGAAGGTCACTGGTCCCACCACATATTCCTATCAGGGATCCCCGTGCCCAGAGCCTCCCCGCTCCATCATCCCTCTCTTGCCCAGAGGTGGCTGTACCTGTTTTTGGCAGTGATGTAGGACATGATGTTCTGGTTGAAGAACTTGAGGATGAGCGGGATGCAGTTGGCAAACACCAGGTGCTGGGACACGTACTCGAACTGGGGGAGAGAAGGGAAATGGGTCAAAACTGGGATAACTGGGAGCACCACCAGGGAATGGGAACCTGTGTCCTGCCCAAAGCAAAGCACTCGTGATGGTTTGCCCAGACACCTCCCAGAGCATCTCCCCCCTGGCTCTGCCATGTCCAGCAGCTGGAAAGTTCCACCTGCTGTAGGGTGGGCACACCAACTTCATGGCAGTGCTTTGGGAAGAGCTGCACCTGAAGCCGTGTGGCTTTTCCACATTAAATCCCTGGTGAAACACCATCTGGGGAAGAGGGAAGGAGGAGTTGTAGCTACTACATGAGAAAATACAGTAATTCCTGCTGCTCTCTCACAGCTCCCTTTAAAACTTTGGCTGAAAAATACCCTTAACTTCATAAATGTTCTCAATTCTTCTCCACCTCAAAGCATTAAATGGTCTTTAAGGTCCCTTCCAACCCAACCCATTCCATGATCCTGTGCTTCCATGACTTCAGCCCTCTGTGGTTTTCATGGTGCTCCCTGAGACTCTTTGGAACCAAAAACTGATGATGCTTCACTCAAAATCAGACACAAAAGCAGGATCAGGGGGACCAAACCCCACAACTTTCTCCAGGCTCAGCACCAGGGTCCTTTGAAGCGAGAAAAATTAGTGAAGGGATTGGGAAATCCAGAGCAAATGGAGGACTGCAAAAATGTGGGGGTTGTTGCGTTTTATCCAATGCAATAATGGATTTCTATTTGTTCTCTTATTGCATTTTATCCAATGCCGTAATGGATTTCTATTCGTCCTCAGATAAGTACCAGTGGGCAGTAAATATCAGTAAATAACCCAGATGGATTTGTACTGTGATGAAACCTTTAAAAGAAAAAAATACTTAGAAATATTTAGAAAACACTGATTGTTTGACTTGGACTAGGGATGGAGAACTGGGCCACTCCTCAGGATTTTTTAAATAAAGGAAAGCCCTGGAGTGGGTGCAGACTGAACAAAAATCGGATTATATTGAGGGCCCAGATCTGCCTCTGTTGAAACAGGAGCCTCAAGAACTCGATCCTGCCAAGAACCAGATTAGCTGAGCTCGTGAAGTCCTTCCCTGCCTATTTCTGGTCACTGGAGATGACACAGGGCAAAAGAAGGTCTTGCCTAACCCCATCCCCTTCTGCCAGGGAGACTTGTGCTTGTGCTATGTCCTAAATTTTAACCTGAGCGGCCACGGCAGGAATTTTTCCAGAAGTCTAAAGGCTCCTTCCATGTGAGTGGAAAGGGTGCTGTCAAAACCCAGCAGAGGGATATTTCAGGCAGGTTGTCCCAGCCTGAGTGACCCTGGACAACTCCTGGCCTGGATCTGGGTTCACCACTATGGAAACGTGATCTGCACCCCTCCCTGGAAGGCTTTTAGGAGAGGGTTTGCCAGGACACACCAGCTTCAAGACCAGCTAGGCAGTGGCCAACCCCTTCTCCGGGCTCACCTGGTAGATGTGGTTGAGCTTGAAGTGCTTGAGGAGCAGCAGCAGCGAGGCCGAGATGCTCTTGACGATGATCTCCTTGTGCCTGTTCACATCAATGCCCAGTTTCATGCTCTGCAGGACGGTGATGCTGGATGGAGGGGATAAAACAGCCCCGTGGGTGTGGGAACAAGGACTAAGGCACTGAGGGCTCATGTTCTCCTGGACAAGATCCACAGAAACAGGGACCTTCGCTTCCCCTGGGACTGCCACTTCCACCCAGCCTGCCTGGGGACCCCAGAGGGCATCAAAAACGGGGAAAAAGTGGCTTTCCCTGCAGCAGCAATCCTGGGGGAGAGGTATGAAGGACACTTTTCCATGAAAGCACAGCAGCTGCCAACTGCACTGGGATTGTCACAGTCCTGACACACCGACATCCCCTCCCGGGCTTTGACCCCACTGCCCTGGTGGCAGCAGGAACTTACACCTACCCAGACACACACCCTCAGATCTGGAGCCCCCCGGCAAAGCCCAACTCTGCAGCTCGGCCCAAGATTTACAGCACAGCTGGGCTGAGGGACTTACGGCATCTCCTCGGGCAGCACATCTGCCAGGATGTTGATGGAGTCGGTCTTGGCTTTGGAGGTGGGTGCGGCAGCCAGGAGGATCTTCAGCAAAGCTATCTGCAAGGAGAGAGATGGAGTGGAGGGGTGGTCCTGGGAAGGCAATTCCTTCCTTCACTTGCTGAAAGTGGACAACTTCAAGCCAGCCCTGCAGGGATTCCCCAGACCACACTCAGCCTCCCCTTTCACCCTTTGGGAACACAGGCCATGGTGGGGAGCTCTATCTGAGCCTAATTTAAGGCATCACAAGCACCCGAGCTCTGGATGAAATAAACAAAGGACACCTGGAATTCAATTACATTTAAATCTGTGTTTGTCTCTCCCTGCAGAGTCCACCTGACCCAATTAGCACCTTAGAATCATGGAATGATTAGGCTTGGAAGGGATCTTAAAGATCATCCTGTTCCAACCCCCTGCCATGGACAGGGACACTTCCCACCAGCCCAGGTTTCTCAGAGCCTCCTCCAACCTGACAGCACAGCTGGATTTCAGCATTGTGTTCCTCTGGGAATCTCATGGGGCCGTGGGAAGGCTTCCCTGTGACAGAGATCACAGCCTGCAGGCTCCACAGCTGGGATGGCTGCTGAGAGCTCAGCCAGGCTGGCAGAGACCTGGAGGTGTTATCACTTGGTTTGCTGAGCACGTGAAGCATGGTGATGGCTTAGTTTGGGCTCCTGGCCCAGCAAACCGTCAGAGGTCAGAATGATACGGTTATGGAAAGTTGATCCCAGCAAGGAGAAAGGCTCAAGGGACCAGTTGAGCCACGAAGGCCGTGGGTTGCTCCCTGAGCCCAGAAATGAAGATGCCTTGGTTGGTCTGCAGCTTCCACTCCTCCTCACATGTCTTATTTTCCAGCCACTGACCCATCTCCAACCATTTGACCATGTCCCTGGGGATCTGCACCCCTTACTCCTCCGAATCCCTCCTCTCGGACTGTACTTTCCACCCAGCTCTACTCTGCATTCCCACCGAAATCTCACCCTCCAGGTCCTGCCCGCACCCAGCAGTGCCATGCTGAGCTCTGCTGCTCCACACCAGCACCATTCCCCACTCCAGAGCTCTTCCCTTCTTCCTTTCCTTGGGCTTACCATGTACTGGGGGAGGTTGTACAGCATCGCTCGGTACAAAACCTCACAAGGGGTTTCCTGGACTTCCTCTTCGCCCTGTCACAGGGAAACAGTAGAAACAAGGGAAAATTAAGTGGAAAAAAAAGGAAGTCATAGGTTTCTCTGACGCCCTTCTGTTGCTGATGGGGTGCAGCAACTTCTTACCAGAGACATGGGGCACTTCTCCAGCTCCTCCTCGTTCTTGATCTGGACATCGGAGATGGAAACGTACTTGTGCTGGCAAAACACACACACAGAGGCAGAGCAGTGTCACAACTGAGGGAGGGGACAGTCAGTGATGGCAACTGGTTCCAGCAGTATCCCAGTCAGGGGCACAGCAGGGACACACTGAACTCATCCTCCTGTGGGACATCCCTGTGCCAGAGCCCCTCACACCTCCTGCCTTTGGTGACCTCCACCCACTCCTTCTGAGATCTCTCTGTGGGTAAACGGAGAGGGACAATGGCCTCCAAAAGACAGGCCAGACCTCAGACAGTCACTTGGCCTCTGGAGGGGCCTCACTCCACCTGGAGCACTGCTGGAGCCAAGGCTGGCCACGGCTCCTGCTGGGAACAGCACTGCTTTGGGCCATGTACGTCCAAACCCAACCCTGAGAGTCTGTCCCCTTCAAAGCACACGGCAAACACTCCTTGGATAAAGGGAAAGTAAAAATGCTGGACAGTCTGCTTGGAATTGCAGTGAGGACTCAGTTTTTAAACTTTCTGCCCTGTAAGAAGCTCCAAAAGCTTCTCCTGTGACAACAAACAAGGAATCTTTTACTCCCTCTAGTAGGAGTGTTTCAGCCAGAGGTTATCCGGGAGGATCCCACACCACATGTGGATATCCCAAGTGCCGTGCAGAGCCACCACCTCACCTGCTTCAGAGTCTTCACACTTTCGTGGATCGGCCGTGGGAGCCCGATCAGGGTCTCGGTGTCCCTGGGGAGGAGGGAAGGAGGTCTGTGTTCAAATGCTTCCATGTCATGTGAGGTAAAAGGGGGAGCCTGGAGTCTACTGAACACATCCCAGATGGGTCAGGAATTGGGAATGGCTGCCCACCCTCCCAGCTCCTCCCCAAGAAAGGAGCAACATCAGGGTGAAGAATTGGGCCAAAATCAGACAAAATCAGAACTGGGGTGGAGCCAGTCTGAGCCCAGCACTGCACCTAAAAAGGAATATACCCCTCTGAGCTGTCCCAGGGCTATTCTGCACCCACTGCTTGATTTATTCACTAACTGGGTCATTTTCCAAACGACCAAATTGTCTCGGCTCCCTCCCACATCCAGCCAGTCCCCGGCTTGGAACAGGGGTCACTTACTCCAGGCCAGGTCTGAGTTTTAATAGAAAGAGGTCCCTGGGGAGCAGCGTCTCCAAGAACAGGTTTTTCTGACACTGCTTTCCTTGCTGCAGCCTTGAGCTGGGAAAAGCTTTGTGGACACCTCCCACCACTCTGACTGCACTGGTGGGAGCTGCAGGGCAGGTTTTGTGGCTACAACACTCACTGTCCCAGCGTGAATCCGATGAATTTGTTCCTGCTTGCTTCCAGGAAGTGCTCGATGTCCTTCTGTCTGATGGAGCAGCAGAGAAACAAAAAACAAGGAGAAGGTTGGGAAATGGATCACAGCCTTAGATTCATTTCTAGAGGTCCCAATAGCAGTGGGAAAAGCCACCACTGCTCTCACTGGTTGGGAGCAACGTGAACCAAACCCCTCTGTATTTGCTGCGCAGCTCCAGGGGAGTGGGAAAATAAACAGAGGAGTTTTCTACAACCAGCACCTTCATCCACCTCCTGTGCTCCCCTCACAGACATCTCCAAGGAGCATCTGCTCGTTTTCAGTGGACAAATGTTGTCTCTGTGGTCTGTCAGAGCACGTGGTGCTCGGAGAGCAAGGTGACATCTTGTCCACCTTGGGCATCTTCATGGGAACTGGTCAGGAGCTCCGCACTACCAGCAGGACACGAGCCGTGAGCCAAGGACCTCACGGGCAGAGAAATCCAGCTGGATTTCCAGGCACCAGCCAGCAAAAACGACAGTCATTTGATGCTGAATCTGAGAGTGTGAAGTGTCGTGGAGAACCACGGCACCGTGTGGGGAGATCCATGTGGGAAACCCATCCCTGCTGTGCCCCTGCCAGGAGAACTCTGGAGAGACCAACTTAACCCTGTCACAGCTCCCACACCAAGCAGATCTGTTTGCTCCTGTGTTCTAAAGGTACTGGATTCAATCCAGGCTTTGGGTAAACAGCAACAAACCCTCCCGTGAGTCAGAAGGAAAGGGGCAGAGGTTTCCACCCTCTTTTCCTGGTATTCCCTGGCATCACATGTAGATAGCTGGTCTGAGGAAGGGAAGGTGCCAACTTCTTTACCCTTGGATGTTTTCCTTCGCTACTCAAGGAGGTGCCACCTGGCAACACAAGAGTCCAGCTCAACAAGGAAGCTGTCACTGACCAGTTCCCAAGACGATTAGTTGAGGACCTTGCCCTACCAAGATCTGTTGGTGCCACTTGGGAGAGCTGACCCTGCTCCAGCACGGTCTCCTTCCCAGTACAACCTGCGATATCTACAGTGGAACTGCAACTTATTGGCCAAGCTTGGTCTTTAAATCCCGGGAAGAGCTCAGCCAAACCCAGCCCAGAGAGAACCAAACGAGACAAAACAAGCAGTGGAGTCACTTCAGTTCAACCTGCCAGAAACTTCCCACAGGCTGACGTGGGAATGCACTGCAGGCCAGGAGGGGCCGGGGGGGTGGCAGTGGCACCAGGGGGTCACACCTGACTTTGGGGGCCCAGGGCAGCCCTTTGGGGAAGGACACCCTCTCGATGGGCAGGCGCTGGGCGGGCAGTGGGGGGATCATGGTGTCCCGCTCCATCAGGTCCAGCTCCCCCTCGATCCCACTGTCCACGTCGTCGTTCTCCTCTTCGTCCACCCCTGCCTCATCGTTCTTGAAGGGGTCTCTCTCGTTGTAGATGTCCAGGCTGTCTTGCTTCACCAGGGGCTGCAGCAGAAGGGCAAGGAGAAGCACAAGTCATTCCACGGATTTCATTTCCTTCCCAGCTGCTTGCACTAGATCTCCCCATCCTCAGAAGATCAAGCTCCAGGATGTGCATCAGGTGAGGATTTCCTAGCCTAGTCAAGGAATAACTCCTCTACCCCAACCTTGCTGCTCTAGGAGGTGTGACCCCATTTTCCACCTTAACTTTTGGAGCTCACATCCACCATATCTTCCCTTGCAAAAGGCATTTCATCCTCAGACCACAACACAGCAACTCCAAGAGAGGAGCTAAAAATAGGCCTTGCTGGGAGCAGTTTGCTCCCTGGTGCTTATCAGCCCTTGGCCATGGGGTCGGGATGTCCTCTGGCTTCCTCTGCACAAACCACCACAGGGCTGAGCTGCCACAACGGAAATGTGTGGATGAAAAACCAGACGTGCCCCAGCCACATGTCCTGAGAGCCCCCAAACCCCCCATGCCCTGAGCTGGTCCCACAGCGTGGGCAGA
>VWZF01000053.1:0-129674 GCA_013396755.1 Sclerurus mexicanus | reverse complement strand
AATGGTTTGAGTTGGAAGGGACGACNACACAAACAGAAATCATTCAGTGTCATTTCACTCTAATCCACCTCAAGAGATTTAGTAACAAGAACATGGGTTACTCTCACCTTCTGGGATGGGTTGTAACATCGCTCATGTTGAGTTATTCATCAGTCATCACTCCCAAGTCCTTCTTCACAGAGCTGCTTTCAAATATTTCTCTGCTCAGCCTGTAGATAGTGAAAATTTGGAAATAATTTGGAAATAAAATATGAGAATGAAGAATAGAATGGAATGGAGCACGTTGTCAGCTTTTTCCTCAGTTCAGTGAGCCTAATGTAGGTGATAACTCTATACAGTCTTGCTACAATATTAAGATTAAACTCACATGGTACAAGAAAGTACATTCTGTCATGGTGCATACATTTAAAAATCTGACAATTATAAAAATAAAAAAAGTTGAAAATAAAGTGAGAAAAATAGGTGGCGAACTACATATCTCAGTAGACACCTCAAATAGTCAGGGACAGAAAAGAATTTTGAAAAGACTTGTAAGAAGACTGACATTAAAGTCTAATTTTCACAGCTTTTACCTCTATAAGTACAAAGTACATTTGTTATTTAAGGCCACCTTCCATTTGAAAAGGAAAGAATAGACTCAAAACTTCATGCCCTCTTTGTGTCCTTTTTCTTTGAACTTGTGAGCAACTTAAGTCTGTAAGGTCTTTAATTTTTCATTGTGTAAGACAGTGTATTTTTAGGTTCATAGAGAACAATAAACAGGAATAATACATTAAACTGTATTCAGAGCTTTGTATCTGTACTGGGATAGAATTAATTTTCTTCACAGTGGCTACTATGGGGCTGTGGTTTGAATGTATGCTGGAAACAGTGTTGATACTGTTTGAAAATTACAAATACAAAATAATAATAATAATAATAACAATAATAATAATAATAATAACAAAATATAAGGAATGAAAAGACTAGACTAAGAGTAATCACACAGTTTTTATTATAAATTCTCTCACCATAACATTTGTAGGGTACTTTAGAGGACTACATTGATGAGTTTAGACACACTAATTCCATAGGATATTGCTATATATGCATGAATTTAAACCTGAGAAAGGCTGCATTGATTCAAATGGTACTACATGTGAAACATAATCTTAGATATAAAGTAGGTATGTCTAATTGTTAATCAACAAAATTTTTATCTGGTGTGCATTGACAACACCTGAAGGTTTACATTCTGAGGCACAGCCAAATAAATGATATGCAACCACTGGTGATATAAGAAAAATATTGTCCAAAATAGGAATTTAGTAAGTGTGCGATAAAAACATTTTTATTAAATTAAACCTGGGAAATCAAAGAATTTAACCATTATCCTGGACTTTTTTTGTTTGCTTGTTTTTGGGGTTTTTTTGTTGATTAAACTTCAGTTAAAATCAGTAGCACCATGTGTAGAGTACAGGAGTTAAACACCTAAAACTAGCTACAACAACAGGAAACTGAAATATAACTTTTTCCTGTGGCTTTTGTATCTGAGCATGGCTAGGAATCATAAGGGAACAGAAGAATGAGTACATCGAAAACTAATTGCACAGATGAAGATCAGAAATATCACCTGGTGCCAAGTTATGGTTAAGAAACTTATAATACCAACAAAATTACCTATCAAACTCAAAATCTGATGGTAGTCCTACCTTAATGATATCAAGTACCTTAAAAAGTGACAAAAGTAACCGAAAAAGCACAGTTCTGTTTGTGTTCTGATGGTCTGAAATTAGAAAGACAGTTCAAAAGACCATCTTAGTTCAAAAGAGAATACAGTAGGTTTTTTCAAAGTCTAGGTCTGGAACACTGCTGAGGACGTGAGGCTAATAATGTGTGAACACATTTAAAAATGCAATCTTTTTGCCTGACTGAATACATTTTAAATTTAACTGTTTAAATTATGGTAATTTATGCATGTGTAATATTCTGTTTATAAAACAGCAACTCAGACGATGATGCCAATATCAAAATGAATGCAACACATCCAACAGAAGAATACGTGTCGTAGAAACATCTCTCTCAGTAACATTTATGACTTCAGATATAAAAATTATCACAAAACCTTTCTTCATTTACAAAATTATTTTAGCACAATATACCAAGACCACAGAATGAGCCCATCCACTGACACAAGCTTGCCTATCCTGTTTAATTTCTAGGCCAGCACCAGGGATGATTTTGACTCAGACAGGAAACATCCTGCCAGATAATGCCTGAACAGAGTATTAAATCATTAAAGGTCAGGGAAAATGTCCTATAAACAAAACTTATTTGCTTTGAGGAAGAAAAGCGTCATATGATCGTGGCTTGTGCCATGTCAATCACCCACAGGGTCAGATGGAAAACCTCAATCCTCAAAGGAGACCGACTGAGAAAGGATTGTATTGAATTATCTAGTATTAGGGGTGCTTCAGAAAGTATGGTGTATCAGCATTTCTGAAAGCTAGAAATACCTTATTCTTTTTGAGCTTAATTGCCCAACCACAAAGAAAGAACACCAACCTATTCTGTGTTGCTGTCTAGAGGATACACACATTGAAGAATTTAGGCTGCCCCAATTAGCTGATGATAGTGTCAGTTATATGAACCCAGGACAAAGACTTCAGTGTCCCCATACTCTGATTCTTATTCACATTACAAACTACTGTAACAATTCAGTTCTAATTAGTTATGTCCCATGACTAAGGACTAGAAAATGAATTTCTGACCATGTAATGCATTTTATCATACAAGGAATGAGCAAGCAAAATTATTAAGTAAACCATATATTTCTTCCCCTTGTCCTACAAGGTTGCCTATTGCATTTTTTCATTCTTTGCAATTTCCTAAATTCTGGGATTAAGCATTAACCTGGAGGAAAAAAAAGAAAAATGTTATGGAACACAACCAACCACCAGTCAGCTAGAAAGGAAGTTACTAATATTCTGCAGCTGAATGTAGGTCGCACCACTACAATTCATACAAATTCATACAAATTATGTATGAATCATTGAATGACTTTTCTTGGAAGAAAATAACTTTTTCTATGTGCTGTGAAGACAATCAGAAAAAAAAAATGGGATTTTGCTCGTAAGTCTGTCATAACATCCTGTACAAATTTTTATATAATCAGCAATTAAATGTCCTGATAAGCACACTACTCTGAGATTAAATGAACTGTTTTTTAATATCCATTCAAGTTCTGCCATAAATTATCCCCCAAAATTGAAAACTAACTAATTTTATTATTATATTTCTGTTTGGCACTCCAAATAAAAAAAAAACAGTCAGAGAAATTATAGATATACAGGATAATAATGTACATCAATGATTTTTTTATCCATTTAGAAAAGTATATTACATATGCTTTCATCCCAGCCATACAGCATACAGGAACAAACTTTCTTTCCCTAAAGCTAAACTTTTATTGATTTTAATGAAAGTAAGATCAGATCTATATAATATTTTTCACATATGACTTTCAAATTTTCTATTAGGCTATATGACAAAGAAACTCATCTAAACACTCACAAAGGAGCACACAGAGAAAATGAGTGGTAAGGAAATACAAATAATACTCTACCTCAGCTCCTCCAAGACCCATCCCAGAAGCCATCAGACCATCAAAGGTGCATCTCCACAAAAGCTCAGAGGCAGGTGAAAACCCAAATTAATAACTCAGAGGAATAGACAGTGTGTTTGGACTCCTACCAGGGCTGTTCCAGAAGACCCTTGATGTCTCCAAGGGTGAGTCCATGGTGGGACTGGTTTTGGGGGATGAAGATAGTACCAGAAAGCTCTATTTGTGTGTGCATGACAGTCTGTACCAACAACTCTAGTACTCAAGCTTGAGGTACACTTTCTGTTTTGTCAAAATTTTAGGTTCTCAATAATCTTTATTACTACTTGTGATTTGGGAATGTTATAAAAATGCAAAAGTAGCCATATAGTTATGCATGGTAAACACAAACACTATGCTATACAAGGTCACATGATAATTGAACGTAGAAGAATAAGACTGTGACTATACTGCAGGCATTCTACTTCAAAGTGCATGTGTTGGTTGACTTTGGTTGGCTGACAGATACTTATCCAGCTGATATCTCATGCCCCCTTTTCAAAAGGAGGAGGTGAAAAAATAAGACAAAAAACTCTTGAGTCCAAAGAAAGACAAGGAAATAACTCACCAATAATCAAAATGAACAAAGAGTCTTGGCTAGGAAAATTATTTTATTGCTTCTCTAAACAATAAGAAAAGAAAACAACAGAATTCAGTGATTCAGGCGCATGGAGAAGCCCATGGCCTCTTCTCAAAGAGACCCTTTCAGAAGTCCTTATCTTCCAAAACCTTGCCATTCAAAACCAATCCAGTGCAGCAACAGGGCAATTAGTCCTTTTTGTTATGTTGTCAGGGTAGAAATGATCCCAGAAGGCAACAACTGATCTATTTATTTTAGAGTTGGGTATGCTGCCCATAGAAGGGACTTAGACTTTTTTTCCCTTGCCCATGGATATTTCTGCCCGCCCCCCAAAAAAAAAAAAACAAAAACAAAAGCCCACCAAAACAAAACAGAAATATGTTGAACACATGTATTTTGACAGTTATCCCTTTGTGAACTCCATGGTTCTTCTCCATGCGTAAAAGACAGGTATATAATTCTGTTTCAGAATAACTATTTCCATTGTTTCAAAGGAAAAGAAAAGAAATAGTTTTCTGCATACACAAATAAGGCTTTTTGGGTTTTTTTAGAAACTTTTGACAAGTTTTGGCAAATCAGGACAGAAAAAGTTATTTTATTTATTATATGCTGAATAGTTATCTAAGTCTTTCTGAGATACTATAATTTCATCAGTCTTACATATACAGGCAAAATAAACATGCTCATATATTATTATACTAGGGAATGTAATATGTCTTTCCATCTGTGAAAGTAATATCTCAAGACCTAGGCTAATTAATGAGATTTTCATTTAAATTATATAATTCTTGCTATTCACACACATTTCAAAACAAGACATTACTGAAATATGCATTAGATGGATTCATTGCCCTTCATCTGAAAAAATATCTTCTTAATGCACTCTCAGGCTACTCACAGTTTTATATATTTATATCTTCAAATAATTTACAGGATAATTTTTCATCAGATTATGTTTTATAATTAATGTAAAAATATTTAAATGCATATACATGGTGACCAGAAAGCTGAAAACCAACAAATTCAAATTACACTTTTTGGTTGCTGGAAGATGTTTTTAAACATAGACTCAAAATGATAATGTCTTCGTGAAGAAAATTGCTGTAGGTCAAAAAAAATGGAAATAAAATAAATGCATTTATTTCTTTTAACAGAAATAATTAAAAAAGTCTGTGAATGGTTAAGTCATCACTACTGTTAGGTAGCTTCGTTCTTGGTTCCTTTCTCGACATAGAAAGACTTGTGACTCCTGCTTTCTACCTTTGTTGCTTCTTTCAAGGGAGAAAGGAATAATTATGCAGTGCACAATTAATGAAGTTAAATTGAGCAGAACTATTTATTTTACAAATACTGGGTTTATAAAGTGACAATTAGTAAATGCTAAATAAGACAAAGACAGTTTAATTTGAAATTGCTATCTGCTTATTTATAATCAAATTTAATGGTTTCTGTAAATGTTAATTTTGCTAATTCAGCTTGGAGATAAGGGATAGCAACCAACTCCATATTAATTTACTAAGGATTAGCAAGAGGAGTGTTGAGAATACTTGAAAGGCATTTTCATGTGAAAATATGAATACAATCAAATGAAATCAGATATTCACATGCAATTCTAGTTTCAGCTAACATTCCTTCACAGACTAAAAATCATCTGAATAAATAACATAAAGTAATTCTTTGACCTTTTTCAATATCAGTGAGGCTGAAATAATTTTTCTATTTTGAAAGACATTTTTACAGTTAGCTATTAAAAGTCAAAATCTAATATAGATGTATGATGTATGCCTTAGATGCATCTAATGGAATTTAATGTAAGAATGTGATTATTAATTGTGTGAATCTTTTCCATGTCAAGACAATAACAATGTGATTGGTAATAACAATCTCATCACTGTTGGCATTTGAGAGTTGATTACAGTTGATATTATCACAGCATCTAGAGGTTTCACCCTAGAACAAAGCTGTGCATCGGAAGTCATCTTCCATACATAAGGAAAAGTCTAAAGAAAGCAATACTGATCTGAAGATCGTGAGTTTAAATATTCTGTTTACATGAAATTACTACACTGTCACTGATGCATTCAGGTCTAATGAAAATTAACTTAAAGCTCCAGAAATGGTTAGACTATTCTGGTCATGCAATGGAAAAAAACCCTCAGAAAACAAACAAACAAAAAAAAACCCCAAAACAAACAAAAAGCCAAAACAAACAAAAAAAAAACAAAACCAAAAAAACACACACCCCCCCTCAAAGTCATGGCTCCTATTGTTTTCTATTCTTTCACATGAAAAGATAGCTTTCTTTTAAAGATTTTAATATCTTCTTGAAAAGATGATGGTTTTGCTGACTGTGAGATAAAAGGATTGTAATGTTATATATATGTTGTATAGTTCCCACAAACCAAATGGAAATACTTATAAATCCTGTCTTCTAAGAATCATAGAATCATAGAATGGCTTAGGTCGGAAGGGATCTTAGAGATCATCTAGTTCCAACCCTCCTGTGATAGGCAGGGACACTTTTCACTAGACCAGGTTGTTCAGAGCCTCATCCAGCTTTGTTTTGAGCACTTCCAGTGATAAGAACAGGAAAACAACCTCTCTAGGCCTCACCACCCTCACAGTAAACAATTTCTTCCTAATATCTAATCTAAACCTACTTTATTTCAGTTTGAAACCACTACTCCTTGTCCTGTCACTATATGCTCTAGTAAATAGTCTCTCTCCATCTTTCTTGAAGGTTCCCTTCAGGTACTGGAATGCTGATATTAGGTCACCCCAAAGCCTTCTATTCTCCAGGCTGAACAAACCTAACTCCCTCAGCCTTTCCTCACAGGAAAGGTACTTCATCCCTCTAATCATCTTGGTGGCCCTCCTCTGGACTCGCTCCAACAAGTTGATGTTCTTCCTGTGAACCAAACTTTTTAAATTGAGATGTAGACAGAACTTAGATGCTTGCGTCCACAACAGAAATCTAGGAATCCATCCTTGGAGGGACCTAGAAATCTTAAAATTTGCTGAGTTGATTTGCCTAATAATTTCCGTGGTTACTGAATCTACAAAAAGGTACCACAGTTTGACATAAATCCTGTTATAGTACAGTTTTCCTGTATCATTGGCAAATTGTACCAAAGGAACCCAAACTAGGCCAAAACCATGGAGTTGCTTGAAAAATTGAGCTGGTAGACATGCCTTCTTTCATTGTAGTAGACTAAGAATCCTTAGGAATTGAGCTACTATCCTTAGGAACTGAGCTACTTAGGAATGTGAAAATTCATAGTTTCCCATTTTGTGTCCCATTTCACCAACCTTTAAAAGACCGAAAAGATCAGTCCAAGTTTCTTCAAAGAAAATAAGTAGGTTACATTTTGTCATGGTGTCATCCCATGTGTGTTAAGAGTATACAATCTTCATATCAGTTTGAAAAAATAAGAATTTATTTCTTCATAGGCACTTAATATAAACAATTCTAAAAATAGATACTTAGAGTGATATGGTGCTTTTTTTTTCAAGAAAAGTACTACAAAACAAATTATTTTGCTTTATATTCAAGTTGTGATAGAATAGATACAGTTATTTATTGTGTCTTACTCTAATATTTCAATATGCAAATAGAAAAATAAAATTTGAACCATTGTAATAAAGCCAACAGTATACTGTTCTGAACACTCAGTAGCTGGCAAGTGATGTTGGGAAAATATTTATATATAGCCATTAGTTGAAAAAATTAATAATTTTAGCTGAAGACTGATACTGAAAAGGGCTGTTTGTCTATGAGTAGTGAATATATAGCCTCTTTATATGTAGGGAAAAAAACCAAACTAGAATGAAATTTTATGAAATACTATCGATATTTCATGAGAAATCAACAATCACTTAGTAAAGGGACCAAAGTAATATATCTATTTCGTCTGCAAACCTCTAAATTACATTTGGATTCTGTGGAATTCACTTTTAACCAAACCTTTTTTCAATTGCTTCTTTGAATACTAAAATCAAAAAGTGGATGGTTTTCATGGATTAATAAGATTTGCCTGGTTTATAATTCTTTTTCACTGTATCTGTTTTGGGAACTCAATATTTGCAATTTGCAGAGGAAGGGAGACTTTAAGCTCCTGTGGTTTTTTTCACTTCCTGAGTAATTCTAAGTTTTATAATGCTTACGTCTGAAAAGATATTTTTAGAAAGTCTTCTCTTGTAAATAAAATGTAAACTTCCAGTGTATTTCAAATGCAATTTTCAAAAAGTCTCACTCACTGAAGCCTTTGGAAGAGTCTGTAGGTGTATAATAGATGCCTGCACTATTTTATCTTTATTTGTGCATGGATTTTTTTCTTTTCCTTCCTGATTTTATTCTTAAAAGGTAGTAGTGGCATATTTCCCCTAATTTCTTCTCTGCAGAAGTGTGTCTGCCCACTTAGTGAAGTCTGTAAAATTTCAGAATTTATTTTGTGAATATGAGCCTACCTTTTTTCAAGGCAGGCCTATCCACTCATGGACTGAGATTTCAAAAGACCATAAATTGTACCATATGCCTTGGTAGGTTTATAACCATGCCATTCCTGAGACATAGAGTAGTTAAATAAATCTAGCACTTGAATATATCTCTCCACAAGCAAATTTGGTGCAAGTATCAGACAAAGAAAGGACAACATATATCTTAGTTTTAGCAGAGTGTTTCATCTTTGCATTCACCTGCTGTTTCAACAAACTCTAACTTGCAATTCTAGGAGATTCTATTTAAGTGTCTAAATGCTATGTGTCTCTTCCAAATGGTTTGTCTCTGTCTAGTCAGTAGAGAAACAGAAGTTCCATTAGTGAAGGATATTCACCTTACTAATATGTGTATGAGAAAAGCTCATGTTTAATAAAAAAATACTGCAATAAAAAAGTTTTGTTAAATATGCACTTTCAATCATGACATAAGGTGTTTTATTCAGTCATGTGAATATAAATGTTTAGGTTCATTTGAGATACCGTAAGTTGTACAAGACATTTACATACAACTGACAGATGACCAGGTTTTAAAGGAGATTCTGGTCTCCTGGTGGCAACTGGCAATCAAGTAAAATATCCTATAGTATTGTAGATGGCACTACATGTGTTCAGCTGAGTTATTTGAGCCAAACTTATGATAATATAAATATGAGAATAGAAAGAAATATGGATATAAAAGATGGAAAAAATTAAAGATAGAAATGAGATTATGCTTCTTGTTATACAGCCATACATTTAAAAAGAACCTTTCTTGGCAATTCAATAGTATTTTTTCCTAATTTGATTCTCTGTTTATTTCATCACTTGTCCTGTAATTATTTAACATCTTCTACATTAGTGCTAGGGTGATAAATAAAAGCTAATTAAAATGCAGAGAAGAAGAAAATCACAAAAGACAGATTGAAAAGATTCTTTTAGGTTGTCTAATCTATCTATTTGCTAATGAAAAAGTGTGTATTTTTTTCCCAACTACTCACAAATAAAATCATAGAATAGAATAGAATAGACTATATTGACTTGGAAAGGACCAATAAGAATCATTGAGTCTAACTCCTAGCCCTACACAGAACACCCGAAGAATCACATCATGTGGCTGAAAGCATTGTTGAAACTCTTGAACTCTGTCAAGCCTGCTGCTATGACCACTTCCCTGGGAGGTCTGCCCCAGTGCTCAAGCACCTTCTGGGGGAAAAACCTTTTCTTGATATCTAACCTAAATCTTCCCCAACTCAGCTTCATGCCATTTTCTTGAATGTTGTCACTGGTCAAAAGAGTGAAGAGATCAATACCTACTGCTCTGATTCCCCAACGGGGATGCTGAAGAGTGCAATGAGATCTCCCCTCAGTCTCTTGTTCTCCAGGCTGAACAAACCAAGTGACCACTCCACCTCATAAGGCTTCCCCTCCAGACCCTTCGCCATTCTCATGGCCCTCCTTTGAACTCTGGCAGCTTAAAATCTTTCTTATATTGTGGTGCCCAGAACTGCACACAGTACTCAAGATGAGGCCACCCCAGTGCAGAGCAGAGCGGGACAATCCCCTCTCTCAACTGTCTGGCAACACTGTGCCTGATTCACTCCAGGACATGGTTGGCCCTCCAGGCAGCCAGGACACTGCTGACTCACATTCAACTTGCTGTCAGCCAAGACATCCAGGTCCCCTTCTGCAGTGCTTCTCTCCATCCTCTTGTTCCCTAGTCTATGAACACAACCAGGGCTGCCTTGTACCAGCTGCAGGATTTGGTATTTTCCCTTATTGAAATTTATACATTGGTGTTTGCCCACCTCTCTAATTTTTCAAAGCCTCTCTGCCCCCAAGGTAGTCAACAGCTCCTCCCAATTTAGTGCTGTTGGCAAACTTACTGAGTATTCCTTCAAGTCCTGCTTTCAAGTCATTAATGAAGATTTTGAAGAGAACTGGGCTGACGATGGACCCCATATGAACTCCACTAGTGACAGGTCACCAGTCTGATGTTACCCCATTCACTATAAGCATTTGTGCCTGACCTATGAAGGAGGTGCTCCTCCATTGTGTAACACAGTTATTCAACTTATGCTGGACATTTTGTCCAGAGGATACTTTCACAAACAGTACTAAAAGCTTTGTTCATGTCCAGAAAGATTACAGTTACTGGCTTTCCTAGATAAGAAACTAGGTGGGTTATCCTGTCATAGAAGAAAATGAGGTTCAACGAGCAGGACTTTCTCTTCATGAAGCTGTGCTAGTTGTGATTGATGACTGTGTTGTCTTCCAGCTATTTTTCAATACCTCCCAGAATAATCTTTTCCATGATTTTACTGAGAGACAGATTGACAGACCTGTAGTTTCCAAGATCCTCATTCTTTCCCTTCTTAAAAATCAGGACAATGTTTGTCAGCTCCCAGTTAGCTGGGACCTCTCCAGTTTCCCAAGAACTGGAGTCTTGAATCCCAAGACTCAAAAATCATCAAGAGAGGTTTTGCAATGACATCAGCCAACTTTTTGAGGCTTCTTGGCCCATTAGGCCCCATCAATTTGTCTAGATTCAGCTGGAGCAGCAGATCCCCCACAATTTCAGGGTCAACTGAGAGCTGATCATCCTTGCAGCCATGGTCCTTGCAGTTCAGGGTCCTGAGATCCCCTTGCTCCCTCATCTGTGATGTAGACAGAGGCAAAGAAAGCCTTGAACACCTCTGCCTTGTCTCTGTCCCTGTTTGTGAGATGATGG
Organism: Sclerurus mexicanus; assembly: GCA_013396755.1. Taxonomy (NCBI): domain Eukaryota; kingdom Metazoa; phylum Chordata; class Aves; order Passeriformes; family Furnariidae; genus Sclerurus; species Sclerurus mexicanus. Next base: position 118,250 of record VWZF01000053.1, on the reverse strand, counting down.
TCCTCATCTTGTAACAGGCCAATATAATTTCTATACTACTATTGGGCCATAAATATGTTTGAAAAAACTCTTTTTATTGTCCCCCACGTTTCTGGCCAGCTTCAGCTCAGCTGATTTTTGACCATATGAATTTTCTCCCTAGAGAGGAAAGCAACATCTCTGTATTCTTCCCATGTCACCTGACCTTGCTTCCACTGTGCATACACCTTCCTTTTTTGCCTTATTTCCAAGAGAAGATTCCTCTTCAGCCAAGCTGGCTTTTTGCCTCATCTGCTTGACTGCCAACATTGGGGAATTGCCTGCTCTGTACCCTTAGGAGGTGATGCTTGAAAAGTGACCAGCACTGATGGACCCCAGCACCTGCAAAAAAATTTTCCTTGGGGACTTACTAATTTCCTGAGCAGCATAAAGTCACCTGTTCTTTTGTCCAGAGTTGAGGTTTTGCTGGCACTTTTTTCTCCTGTCAACAGAGATTTTAAACTCAATCACTTCATGCTTGCTGTGACTGAGGCAGCTACAAATCTCCACTTTGCTCATGAGGTCCACTCTGTTGACAAGCAACAGATCAAGGAGGGCATCTTTCTGAGTTGGGTCATCCAGGTTTTTAGGAATCTTCTGTCCCAGGTTTACCAGCTTGTCATATTCCAAATTAATTAATTTCTGGCAAGCTGAAGTCTGCCATAAGGATAAGCGCAGTTGACTTAGAGGTGTCCCTGAGTTCCTCAGAATAACTTGTTAGCATCATTGTCCTGGCTGGGAGGTCTATAGTAGACTCTCACAATGACATCTGCATCATTTGTTAGCCCCTTGATTCTCAACTCTGCCATTGCCAACTGTGAGCACCACACATTCTAACCATTCTTTAGCTCCTCTGCCTTTTTTGCCCTGCCTACCCCTCCTAAAGACCCTGTAACCATCCAACATACAGTTACATGAACACATGCTAATGTATACTTACTGACATTTGAGTATTTTGTATTTAATAATATGGTAGTACTTGCTCAAATTTTGTTTTGAATGCCCAAAGCAGTGGATCGTCAAGAGTTTTTTCTTTTCTATATAAGAAAATTGTTTTTTCTGAAAGATTTATTATTTACCTTCATCATCTTTTCAAAATTTTTGTCATTATTTCTAGGACATTTATAAACTTATAATTTTACATTAATGTTTACAAGTTCTTCATATCTGTCAAGATTAAAAACATTTTTCCATGATCCAATTTTTCCATAGCAATGCACTGATTATTGCATTACAGTAATGCACTTACTGTATCTTGCTAAAGATGGCCTTCACTACTCTTACGGAAAGAGTAAAGGCTCTCTGCAGACCCAGGAGTGCAGAATCTCAGCCTCACCTTGATCCAGATGAGGATCACCTACCTTGATCTGGTCTAAAACCTGCACTGGGACCTAGTGACTGCTGCTTCCCCAGGTTTTTCTTCAGCACTGGAAGGTGATGGAGGGTCACAATCCTTTGGAGGTCACTGTCAGCTTGCATCTGGCAACTCAGGAGGAGACAGATTATGATAAGAAAAACAGACACAAGGCAGAAGACATCACTTCCCAGAAATATTACATTCCCAAAATAAAGATCTTAGGACATAAATCATCATAACCATCTCCTCCTTTCTTCCTAAAGAGGTGCTGACTGTATTACTCAGAAGCCTACTGGCAGTATAAGCATTAAAGGAAACAAAAGGGGCACATGGTAGCAGGTTTGAAGGAGTTATTTTGCTTACTAATTTTGACCATAGTATTAAATTAGACATCTCTTTTTACTTAGAGAGCCTGGACAATTTAACTATTAAAACACTAATTGGTTAAATTTGCCTGGAAAAGTATTCTGAATGTCATGTTACAGAATTTGTGTTATTGGTTTGGGTTTTGGTTTTTTTTTTATTTGTTTGTTTGTTTTTTTGGTTTGTTGAATTTTTTGTCTGTTTAGGGTATTTTTAGTATTACTTTAGAATTATTCTTCTATCTGGCATCAATATTATCTATGCAAATGCATAACTGCACAATATCCTTGACTGTACTTTTTCTTCCATGTTTTGTCTGTCATTTGGCTTGCTAGATCTTCTTGGCAGGAGTTATGGTTTATATAACCAGTAAGACATGTCTATAAACAGTATGGAAAGTATTTTGTCTAGCATTAAAAATAGAAATGTCATTTGATCTCTAAGGAGTTAATTTATCACAAACAACATATCAATTAGTTTGATGTGCAACTTCAAAACATCTGACAAAAGTGTTTTGTTTAGGTTTGAAGCTTTTTTATGTTTTCCATGTTTATTGGATAATAGTAACAAAAATAATTCAAATTAAAGAATTGCACAAGGTATAAAAAAGCTTTACAACAATAATGATGATAAAGATAATAAAAGCTTCAATATATAGATGCACTATTTCTGCAATAACTCCTCCAAGATCATTGGCATGACACGCCATGATAGATAAGTTTATACTTATCTTTAATACTTTAATACTTATATTTATTTTGCCCACCTGCATGAGAAAACTAATAGCAATGTAAGTGTTGAGAGATTTTAACAACTATTACTGCCACAACATTGCAACATCTTCTTTAGGTTATAACCCTTCCCTTTATGTCAATCATTTTCAGAAATACAAGAAAGCACAGAAGATAACTCATTTTTATACATAATGCATACATAATACCTTAATACAGAAAGTATTGTTTACTAGAATTTTTCAAATTGAAAATTTCTGTTAGTTTCTTTGCCAGCTAAGGAAAAACAATAAGACTTGCTTCAGTGTGTTTTCTATGTTGAAATTGCAAGACTTCTCAAATGTAAGAAGTAAAGTAGCTATTGTGAAAGGCAAACAAACTGACCTACAACTGAAGTATTCCTTTCTTGGGGAAAAAAAAAAAGTAACTGTAAAATCTAAAATACTATTTTTAACCCTAAAGTAAAGTTTGCAGAAAAATAAATTGAAAACATCTCCAAATTCCACTAACAACTGCCTAAGAAGGACTCAAAAGCTAATAAGTTTTTGAAAGAAATTGTACCAAAATCTTACTGGAAATATATATCTGCTGGTTTTGCCATTGAATATTTCTATCAGTGGAAAACTGACAATACCCTGAAAAGCAGAACTTATCTTTTGCCTCTCATGCCTTCCTTCAACAGTGTGGGAGAGTGAGAGTTGTTAAGCCTAGTTGTAAGCCTCTAAAAGGGGCCTACCAGAGAGCTGGAAAGGGTCATTTTACAAGGACATGTCATATTAGGACAAAGCAGAATGGTTTTTAAATGAGAGTAGGTTTATACTAGACATTAGGAAGAAATGCTTTAATTATGAGAGTGGGAGAGGTTTCTCAGAGAAGTGATGGATGTCCTATCTCTGGGAGTGTTCAAGGCCAGGTTGGATGAAGCTCTGAGCAACCTGATCAAGTGGAAAGTGTTCCTGCCTGTGTCAGTGGGATTGGAACTAGATGATCTTTAAGGTCTTTTTCAACCCAAGCCATTCTGTTATTTTATGACTCTATGAGAGAAAGAGTGAAAGAGATAAGGAGAAGAAATCAGGAATAAAGTAGGAGGATATTGGGAAGGAGTAATTACATTTTGCTTTCTCATGAAATATCTGGAATATTAGTCCTCAAGAAGCTCTTGGTAAGCATATGATCTTTGATTTTTACATATTCATTTAAAAAATAATTGCATTTTCATCAAGGCTTGAGGAGGAATAATACAAGGATAAAAACAAGGCACTGATATATAAAAACCCCAGGATCTCTGCTGGGTCATGCTGAGGTCCATCCTCCATAGCAGGAGTAGTACGCAGGAGGAGGAGAGGTGAAGGATACATTGCTTGTATTTTAAAAGACAGCAATTATCTCTATCACCTCTCCACAACACTCCTGTTCAGGGTTTGGTGTTTTTTTGTTGTTGTTCTCTCCTATCACTTGTCCTTTTTCTAGACCAAACAGACCCAGGTTATTTAGCCATTCCGTAATGTAAATCCATTATATATATGCCTTTAATCATACTTGCCAACTTTTATGACACTTTTGCATTTCAACTGTATCCTTGCTGAGGTGGGAAAAAACCCTACTGTAAAACACAGAAGTTGGAAAACTATGGATTTCTACCGCAGAATAACAGTGTTATTTGTTTTGTTCTCTGATTTTTTTTGCTGTTACTTCCTCAATATTTTCTTTGGTTTTTTTTAATTGCTGCTAAGCAGTGACTTGACAACTTTATGAATTACCTACAAATTCTGATTTCTGAGTGATAAAGGTAAGCACAGAGTTCCTCATTTTACACACGCATTTAGTGGTTTTTGTTTTTTTTTTATTCAAGTTGCTACACCATAGTTACTTTGTGAGTTTATCACAAATAGCTAATATTTCTGCATCAGCTATTCATAACAGTTTTTTGCATCAGGCATAAAAACTGAAAAAAAATAAATAATTTAACAGTATCAGGATTTTTACTTGGATGTTTTAAACTAATAAATATTAAATTAAGTTAAGCATCCACACTGAAATGTTGATAGACAAAGGAGAGCTTTATCAGCATAGTTCAGTCTGATTTGATAGGCAGGTGGGGATAGCTGAGATGCCCTGGAGTATCACTCCTGGCTCTGAGTTACTAGCCTAGAAGGACACACATCTCTTTTCAACCATGTGTCATAGCTATCAGGATAAGTTAGAGACTGAGGGACAGAGCAAATGACAAAAGGTATTTTTTAGGCAGCTGAATCATACCTAAGATCAAATATGTCATCTCAACAAGAAATGGTGTTTTTTTACTGTCTTGTAATATATCACTCAAAATGAGAGTGAGCTTTTTTATGTGAATATAAAAAGTCAATCCAGCAGAGTAAATGGCCTAGCTTCTTTCCCAGGGTCTGAACACTTGATAGAGCACAGTTTTAAAGCTAAATTTTATCCTATTGTAATTGAATCTATTATAACACTGATCTATTATAATTACAGTTATAACTGACTTTTCTTTCTAATTGTCTGAATATGCCTCAATAGTCCAAATAAGTTGTCATTCAACTAATTACATCTAAACTTTTATGACCCATGTAATAAATGAGTGGTGCCTGCCACATACCTTGGTCTCTCATCCTCCCCACTAGGTATCAGGTTACTCAGGGCCAAAGATCCCCTGGACATCAAAATGTCTTTTGTAAGATTTAGAAATAAATATAGCAGCACTATACAGCTGTTTTCAAATGTTACTCTACCTGCAGCTTTGAGTACATAGGACATGCTAGAGCAGAGCCATGTGGAAAGGGGTTGGGGGTGGATCAATGGTGTCCGTCAAATCTTTGAGGAGGGAAATTGTACCTCAGAAGAGAGTGTTTAAAGCTGAAAGTTTATCTGTCATGAAACCATAAATGTCTCCCTAGAAAACATGAAGAAGAGAAAGCCTGGCCTAAAAGAAACATTGCAAACAAAAAGAATAAAAACACAGGAAACTGTCATTTTGACCAGGGAGTGTGTACAAAATAGTCAACTTTTTTTAATGATGCATGATAAAATTTCCCGCAACCCTTATAAAGAACGAGTATTTCATAAATTTTAAGTAAATAAAATAAAATAGATTTATTCCTACTGATACAGTAAACATATATTTTCACTTGGTATTATTAATGTGCATAGTATGCATGTCTTCAAAATCATTATACTATGGTGTCTCTGACTTAGAGATTAGACAAATGTCCATTTATGAATACAAATGTCCTCATAGAGTAGAAAAGGAGTACCAGTTTATCTTAAGAGCCACATTCAGGCAATTGAAGTGAAACATAAAACAGAATATAATAATTCATACAGATTTCTAATTTTTTAAAATTTTGATACAAAAATGCATCAGGATATTACATAAAAGGCATACCTAATTTTAAGCATGCAAAATTCAGACTTGCTGCAAAACAAATTCTGCCCACCATGAAACCACATGACAGGTCTAATGATTTATGCCAAGTAATGGGGTCTATCTCATATGTCAAACTTTAGCAAGTAGACCAAGAAAACAGAACTTGATGTTATAGCTGCCAAAAACATCCTTGTAGAACTGTATTTCCTACTTTAGTCCGGAGCAAGTGAGAAGTTAGAACCTCACTCCTTGATGACATTCCACTTAACAAAGAGGCACAAAATGAAACATTATAAATGCTTTATGAGGTAAAAGGGAAGCATGTAGTCATATTTCTGCAAAGAATACAAAGTGAATATGCACAAACAATAGAATTATAAACTCTGCTTTACTTATTATGGGCATGTTTTCAGATGAGACATTTCGTCTGAGTGAAGGTAAGGCCTTTTTCCACTATAGACACTAATGTTAATATATCATCCACTTTCATAAACACATGTGCTACAGTAAAATGGGGGGAAAAAAGCAAAAAATACTAATTTAAAAGCAAAAAAATTATATAATCTCAGAGATCTTTACCTTCTACATTTTGTTTGATAAAACAGATAACCAAGTGGATTCAGGCAACTCTGATGCAAGATAAAAAATATCTATTGATACAGCGATAAGTGGGATTGCATAAAAATGTTATTGGCAGTAAAATTTGAAAGCTTCTTTAGATGTAATATGATATAGTCTTATAAATGTTTTGTTAGAAAAGCTAAATATTAGTAAAATCAATAACTTTAAATTATTGATTTATAGGAAAGAGTGGCTGGTTTTACCAATTCCCCACAAAAAATAAAGGCTCACCTAACCATTATCCTGGGTAGCTGGGGAGGATCTCAATTACAAATACTGAAGCAAACACAATGGTTTAACATACTTATTTCAAGGCCAAATAAATGTCCACATAAAAAATAAATATCAATAAATGTAAAAAAAATATCAAGAAAATAGATAGCTGAACTATCCAGGTAGCTTCCTTTAGGAATTGTGTTGGTTTCTTACTTAATTTTAGTCATCTTAAAATGTAACTAGAGAAGATTGATTTGTATTTACTTTAACTTTCTTTTATTTAAATGCTTCATAGTATTTTGGAAAACTCTATTAGGTTTTACGATTGTATATTTTAACTATAGTTTTCTGCTATACTTTAATCCCATTGATGATAAACATTTTGACACTATTTAATCAAAACTTTTCTTAAAAATCCCCGAACATTTCCTCTGAGGTTTCTCCTTTCTATTTAGAGTTAGTCTAATTGTCTGATGTTGTTACTTCATTTCAGGATGGAAACATTACTGGTCCAGTTTCAACTACGTCAATCTAAGTGCATGACTGATGCAAAAAGGTACCTTTACATGCCTTAAACTTTCCTGGGACTGTGAGCCAGTTCATATGATCTGAAGAAGAACTGAGAGTTCTTGGCATTGTGCTTTATGTATTTCAATCTTGCTAAAGAAATAGCTTTATTTGTAAAGAATATCTTTATATTCTTATAACTACCATGTATATTTACATGGCCAAAGACTTAGTCATCAATGAGAAAAGATGTAAAAAATATGTATGTTCTTCTCATCAGGAATCATTTGATTAGAAGGAAATAACGTTATCACTGTCCTCAACATTGGCCAAAGCTTTTTGGCATCAAAGCAACACACACTACTTTTATCAACATAGCCATATCTAAGTAAGCCTTACTACTATTTCCCATTCCTTTTTTCTTTTTTTTTTTTTTATTTCAAGAAAAGCTGTCCCTCAGAAAGTATTTCTTCTGTTTAACCTTTCCCTGGGATACACAGTATAACATTACAGCATACATCAATTATATTTCAGGAATGTTATATGTTTCTGATTAGGGTAACTGAAAAAAAGAAACAACATATGTATATATATTTCTAAGTTATTAGATTTACCCTGCTTTGGCACAGCATAATAAATATTTTTATAGCCATCATTGACATATTTTAAACTTTCTAGTTCATCAGATATATTTTGCTAGTATGGAATTATTTTAATTTTTAAAAAGACAAAAAATCTTCATTGTTGTTTTTGAAAATATTAATTATTGAAATAAATGTTTATTTAGTTTTAATATTTTAAATTATCGAAAGCTGTTACAGCATTTAAACAAAGTTCTAGTCTGAGGACCTGTGTTCTTATCCTGTGTTTTTTGAGTCTTTTGGATGGACTTCAGTTTTGAGAATAGACATCATCTTCTGTCTTGCTGTGGGGATGTAATAAACCTAGAATCTATGATAGGGATGTTTCAAAGTATCAAAGTGTCCAGGACATGGGAGATAATTGCTGAAAATCAACTTGTAATTTCAGCTTTCCTGAAAGATAGCAAAGATATGCTTAGATATTTTGGTTTTGGGAAAAATGCTGTAATTTTTAGTATAATCAGATATTTTTTTCCAATATTTTGTATTTGAAAATAGAAGTATTCCTAATGTGTACATTTCCTATGTTTAACTTCTTATCTACTTTGTATCATAAAATATTTCTTAGAGAAAATTTCAGGCCTGACTTAGCTATTATTTCAAAATTTTATTATTATTTAAGTTGTTATATTCCATGTTAGGGAACTACTTGGACTACAACTACAGAAATATTTTTCTTTTTCTTNTCCCTCCCTCCCTCCCTCCCTCCCTTCCTTCCTCTCCTTCCTTTTCTTCCTTTTCTGTTTTCCCGTTTTTTGCTGTTCATTGTAGATTGTATCTTCCTGAATACTTCCTCATTGATAGTATCTGCATTAATACTTCCTCATAGTCAAATCAGTAACTTGCTCTGTCCCTGACTTTTCCCTCAGAAAAAAACCCAAAACTATAGTAGTCATAAATGATACAGATTTGTGTCAAAAAGAGGAATTTGTGGCATGGTAAAACTTTAAAGCATGTCTTAATTTCATCCCTGACTGTCCATAATTTTGAAAAAACCCTAAAGTCATAACAGGAAGGAAATATTTGCAGAGTGCAATGGAATAAGTAGTTAGTTGCCTGCATTTCTAAGGGAGAGGGAATATGTCTACACAAGAGGAACTCAGGGATGTGGTTGTGCATTGCTTGTATGATACTATGTCTTCTTAATAGGAAGTTGCTGAAGCCTCTGTAGCAGAGAATTATTTTTAAAGCTTTGAAATTCTTTCTAAGTGGACAAAACCTTGGTTTAATACTGTCATTGATATTCAAATTAAAAATTGTCATTGTAATAAAACCTTCTGCTCTGGTTATAACCCAAATCCATTGCCAAACAAAAAATTTGTTGTTAGAAATGCTGATTGTACCACAATTGATTTTAGATTACAAACCTCAATTCAATAGCAATGCCTGTTAAGCCTTATTTCAAAAGTAATAAGAAAAGTGTTCATATTATTTGATCTGAGAAATTACAGTAATTAAAACTAACATTCCGGAAAATGCAAACATCTAATCAGAAGAAAATTTATTTGGGGCAAAGTAGAAATCCTTTGAACAATTACTAATTTAGTCTTCAGGACTTAAAGATGTTGAAAGCAAAGGGGCTAAGACTCTTCAGGTCCCATTGATTTCAGTCTCACACTCAATATTTAAGTTTTTGTGTTTTACCTTATTGTACCTTATTATTTTGATAATAACTATTATAATTATTAGCATTTGTACACAGGAGCATATTTTTTCCTTATTGCCATATAAACACTCAGCATGAATAAGGTATCTGACTTGTGGTTTTTTTGCAATTTATAACAATAAACAACTAATAGAAGCAGATAAAGGAGTACAAAGACACAATAACTTGTGAGAGACTCCAGTGTCAAGACATCAGAAGCCACATTGTTTCTAACTTCTTAGTTTTTGGGTGGTTTGCCTAAATTCACTAAAAAGTGTTAAAGAGAAATTTTAAAGGAAAAAACCCATGATAATTGATTATTAGTTTTTATTGGAAGCTTTTACCCTCTCATGAACATAGAGCATTGTGGGAGACCGGAGAGAACAATTTGTATAAACCCAATATAGAGTACAGTAGACTTTGCTGATCAGATTTAGTAGCTAACCTATTTGCAGTAAATCAAAAGTGATGGGTAGAATGTGAATAGACAATATATTTGAAAGAAAGTGATCACGTTTGATATGAGGGGGAAGAAGCAGGAGGTGGATGCTAAAAAGACCTGTGACTGAGGCAAAGCAGGAAGCTCAGAAAACCCAGAGTTTTGAACGAATTTGAGGAGTAAGGATTACCTAACAGGCTAAGAATTTTGGCTAGACAAAACCAGAAAAGGGTCAATAAAATTTATTTGTGGGAGATAGGCACATTAATTTAAGTCATATTAATTCAAGTTAATTAATAAGATGGAGGCATTTTAGATGGCCTCAATTTACACAATTATCTCTGAGCTGATCAGGGCAGGACCATTTCATAGTCAATGGAGAGAAGCAGGTACTTTCAGGTGTGATGTGTATTGGTATTTACTTTAAGACAGGATGAATCTTTCTGAAGAAATGCCTGCCTTTTTATATTGAATATGAAGAAAGAAGTTTAAGTGACAAATTATACTGTAGTGTTTTAAATTATAGTGTCAAAAATAAAGGAAACTAAACCTTATTTGACAAGATAATTTTGTTGCAAAGAATTCCTTTTCGATGAGAAATGGACATTTATGTTTGGTAATGATATTTTTTGAACAAAAGGTTCTGAAGGACTCTAGACTTTTCAATAGAAACTCTTGCTTACTTTTGGGAATTATGCAAATGTCTTCTTCCATTTTAAATAAATAAATTTTAAAAGATCTAAGATCTTTCTTAATAAAATCTCATTGAAAAGACTGATATTCATTTGCTACATTATAATGTGGAATAAAAAGGGATTCTTTTAGATGTACAATACTAAAAACTAGCATATCTTTATTGGACTTGCATTTCATTTTAGAAGATGATTAATAACAAATATTTTTAATATTCATTCTGTATATTTCAAATAGCATTTGATTTTTATGATATATAAAAAAGACATTTCACTAAATGATGGAAATTAACTTGTTGTCTCAGGAACTAAATAAGTATAATATCTGTACAAATAATTTGTTTCTATAAAATTATATAGTAGATATAAATTTTAAACAGAAAAACATGTTTTAAGCACCCTGAAACATGAGAATAAAACATTAGAACGGCTCCAAAACATGAAATCTCCTTCCCTCTAGAAAGCACAATGCTGAACTTAGATGGGTTTTTCGTCCTTTTGTATGTATTTGAAGGTTGTTTCACACTATTCTTATGTGATTAGAACCTGCTCTAAGTATCAGCATGAAAATTCGCAAGGATTTTAATACCCTTTCTTTTAATAGATTTTTTTTTTTTTAGTCAAATTGCTTTTCACTCTCTTTTTGCCCATAAAGAGTTCATCTAATACTAGCACATTCATCTCGCATATTGGTAAGACAGAAAACAAAAGTACATTTGAAATATTCTGATATTTACATCAACTTATTTCAATGTTTGTATTTTTCCCATTTCCACACAATCTCTGAGTCTTGTCAAAGACCCAGGGTGGATTCCTGGAGCCATATTCCTGAACTTTATGTTAACCTTTAAAAATATTCTTGAAATATGAATCATACATAATATCTATCTGCTTGTTATTATATAGTTCATTAGAATAATAAAAGCTCTTTCTCAGAGGTGCTACACCCTCATAAATCCAGTGATTTTTAGATTTGGAATGCATAAGCATTGTGAAAACAAGAAACATGTATTACAGAACTGTAGAATTTTAATTACAACTAGAAGAAGCCAAATAATTAAGGTGCACTATGAACATCAATATTGCATTTAAGTGGCCATTTGGAAACCTTTACAACCATTGTCTACTTGAGAAACAGCTTGTTAAGCCGGTGAGAGTTCAGATACTTTGCTTAGAAAAATTATGTCTTCAGCTGGCACTTCAGAAGCTGGCAGCAGTATCTGCTAATACAATTAAAAATTTAATAGAAAATTGCACAAAAGTGAATTCTCGGTAAAGAAACACAGTTTAAAAGATTCAGGTAAGCTTTAAAGTATTTAAAATTAATTATACAACTTTTTTTGAGGCAACCTGTATAAAGCACACTTAAAAATTCTGAATCAGATTTCTCTCAGATATTTAATTTCATAAACTCTAGAGGTAGTGGTCTTATTATCTTTAAAGTCCGGTATATTTGAACAGTATAAAAAATATGGTTTTCATTAAATAATTATAACAAATTGTATCTAAAAAAAAACAGTTAAAGAAACAGAGCATTTTGCCTTAGTTGATCAGATGTTACCAGAACATATAAACATATGTGTGTTTGTGTGTGTGTGTGAAACAGGGAAAGAAAACTGTGTATATGCTTGTTTTTCTAAATATAATATGCAATTTTGAAGTAATAAAAAATAATGTCATCAGATAATACATCACACAAAAACCTTAAAACCTTAAAACCTTAAAGTATTGAAGTAAAATTTTCACTGCAGTTACAGAGTATCAGCTTCTTTGTATAAAGATAACATGTTTTGAAAGTGTTTGGAAGTTGTTGAATGCAAAGAAAAATTTGGAGGGTTCAAAATTATAACATTAAGACTGTGACGCATAATGTCTAAGAAGCCTGGCATTACGCAAAAGGAACTGAGGACATGAAATCTGTTAATTTTTACCAAATTGTCTTTAGTTCACTTTCTAATAAAAATAGTAAGAACAGAAATAATAAAGGAAATAAAGTAAAAAATAAAGTAAGAACTACTTTAGAACTTAAGGAAAGAATGATGTAACATAGAAAATCACAACTGTGCTGTCATATGATCTTAGTCATAAAATAATTTGCCTACAGAAGAAACAGCTGACAAAGGAATAAGAAAAAACTCTCCATAGAAAATATGTAAGATTGAAGATTAAAGTAGTGCAGATTGACATAGATTTGCTATGGATTCTGTCCAATAGTCTGAAGAAACTTTACCTTCGATACTTCAAAGATCCTACCAAATAAAGAGTAGTTTTACCTATTATGTATTTTGACAATACTCATTTATGACTGATAAGAAGCCAAAATTGAAAAATATAGCTAATGTACAAACTTATATACAGTAGGATTATGTACTATAACATACTGTAGTAAAAATAATTGAAATTGCAGATGACAGAAATGTAACTGAAATAAGAGATCATTATAGAAAATGGATATTAAAATAGATTTTAATCTCATTGACAGGAGTAGGAAAAAGGCTTTTTTAAGAAATCTATCCCCTAATAAAAAATACCATCATTGTGAAATAACACAATAAATGCAGCAAGAAAAATATCTATAAAAGTAACTCATGAAACAAAAATATCCTAGGGAGAAAAATATATTCTCTGAAATCCCACCTATTTGGCTACCAAGAACCAAGAGAGAGGCAGAAACCTCTTTGAGCCCTGCTGAACTCTGTAAGTTTATGATCAGGGATCTTTTAATTTCCCTTGTTCTTCCTCACAGCATAAACACTAGAAAACCCTTCCTGACAATGGTATTTACTGTTTAATTGAAGAAAATATTACTTACCTATTCATGCAATTGTTTATGCCATTTGACATAAAACATTTTCTAGACCTATTGATTTATGCAACTCATCAATGATAGTGATCCACGTAAAAATAATCAATTGCTGTTAAAATCAGACTAGTGGTCTGTAATGGCTGTAATGCTAGGGAGCTATTAAAAATACTCCCTCAAAAATTGGAATAATACAATATTGTTTGATTTTCCCAAAACAGAAGGCAAAATAAATTAACAGCAACAAATTATGTCTTCTTAAAACTACCACAGGTTGCAATGTAATCACAAAATTATGAAGTAATTTAGTTTGGGAACGACCTGTAAACCTAACACTGCCAAGCCCGCCACTAAACCATGTGTTTAAGTGCCACATCTACACATCTTTTAAATACTTTCAGGGATGGTGACTCAACCATTTCCCTGGGTATCTTGATAATCCTTTCAGTGTTCTAAACCTCCCCTGGTGCAATTTGAGGTGGTCATATCACTTGTTACCTGTAAGAAGACAACAACTCCTACCTCTTTGCAAACTCCTTTCAGGTAATTGTAAAGATCAATAATGTCCCCTGTGAACCTCCTTTCTCCAGGTTAAACATATCCAGAACTTCTGCAGGCACTCCTCATAGGACTTTTGCTCCAGACCCTTCACCATCTCCATTGCCTTTCTCTGGGCATACTTTAACAGCTAAATATCTTCCTTGTAGTGAGGGATGCAAAGTGACTAGATGGTGTATCAAGTCCCCTTGGATTATGAGGGCTTCATTCTGCTCACCATCCCTGTCTTCCAGCTCAGTGGGTTGGTATCTGAAGAACAACTGGCCTTACTATTAAAGAGTGAGGCAAACAAGGCATTAAATACCTCAGCTTTTACTCATCCTTTCTTATTCTGTTTCCCTCACATTCCACAAAGGATGAAACTTCTCCCTAGCTCTCCTAAATGGAAATGTTTGAGTTTTTTGGGGGTTTTGGTTTTGTTCTCTTTTGTTTTGTTTTGTTTTTTTCAGTTACAGCAGAAGTCAGATTAAGTTCTATCTGGGCTTTGGTGCTTCTAATTTTGTTCCCATATAACCTCAAACATCCTTGTCCTCCTGAGTTTCCTTGCTCCTTCCTCCAAAGGTGATACATTTTCTTTTTTTCCTAGATCAAGCCGAAGCTCTCTGGTCATCCAAGCTGGTCAACAGTTCATTTTAGGGCAAGTAAGGACAGCCTGCTTATGCGTCATTAAGATTTCTTTTTTGCAGAACATCCAGCCTTCTTGGACTTCTTTGCCCTTCAGGACTGCTTCCCAAGGGATTCTGTCAAACAGTCTCCATAACAGGTGAAATTCTGCTGTCCAGAAGTCCAAGGTGGCAGCTCCACTGACCCTCCTCCTTATTTCTCATAACCTGCCTGGCCAAGATGGCCTCCAACCATCTCATCACCCACAATAGGGCAAGTGGGATGCCTCCCCTACTTGGCTCACTCAACAGTTGCATCAGGAAATTATCTTACACACACACCAGGGGCCTCCTGGGGTCTCTTCTCTGATGTGTTGTATTTCCAGCAGACATCTAGCAAGTTGAGTGCCTCATGAGAACACAGGCTAGGAATCATGAGCCTTCTCCCAACTGCCTATAGAATGTTTTATCTGCCTCTTCATTCTGATTGGGTGGTCAATAACAGACTCCCACCAGGATATCTGCTTTGTTGGCCTTATTTCTGATTCTCACTCAGAAAAATTCAACCCTGTCATCAACATCATTAAACTCCAGACATGCAGAGCTACCTCGTCACCTCTCCTTCCTTGACTATCCCTTCCAAAAGTTTTATAGCCACCCATTACAGCACACCAGCTGTGTGAATCCTCATACCATGACTGCAATTCATAGTTTTCCTGCTGCTCAGTGGCTCTCAGCTCCTCCTGTCTGTTGGTCATACTGAGTGCATTGGTATAGATGCACTCCAATCAGGCTATTCATCCTGCCACTTTTTGAGGGAGAAAATATCTAAATCCTATGTGAATGTTCTCACGCCCTTCTGTGGTTTCTAACACATCAATAAGTGTTGCATCTTTGCTGCTACATGGATCTAGATTCCCTACCTGCTTTAAGATGACAAACTAAAGGACTCCGCTAGCACACATCCTGCAAACATTTATGTGTTGCCTCCAGACTCCAAGCTTGGTTTTATTCCCTTCAATGAGCCCTGCTAACTCCTGTGCAAAGACCCTTTTCCCCATCGTGAGACAGGTGTACCCAGTCTGTTGCCAGCAGGCCTGGTGTCATGAATACTGACTCATGACCAAAAACCCCAAAATCCTGCTGGTTTTTTCCTGTTTCTTCATCATTCCCTGCAACTGGAACGATAGAAAAGAATACTGCTTGTACTCCTGTTGCCTTAATCAGTCATCTCAAGGCCCTGAGGCCTCTCCTGATTGCCCTCAGACTTCTTGTTGCAACTTCATCACTGCCTACTTGAAAAAAACAATAAGGGATAATAAACCTTACCAGACTACAAGCTTTCTCTTCCCATCTTTATCCTGGGTCCCAGGGAGGCATCAGGATTCTCTAAGAAGTGGTTCCAGTCTGCATGTTGGGCTTTTTCTTCCCCTCAGGAGAGAGTCTCTTGTGACTATGACCTGTCTTTTTTCTTTATGAAATCAGTTTTATTGCAAGGCATAGATCAACTTTACCTTGGTGATGCTTCTGAGTTAGATAAACTATTGTCCTCATTATTGTTTGGTTCCACTTGCAGAAGCTGGTACTTACTATGACATGTGTGACAACTCATAGACAATATTAGACTTACACTACTCTGTTTTGTTGATGCATTTTGTTAATGAATGATTTGTTATACATGCAGTAAGTGTAATTGTAGCTGTATATGTTTCCCTTATGCTTTTCAGCATAAGGGAAAATTTCCATCCATTAGATAGTAGCTATGGAATTAGTTTGATTTAGTGTTTGACATATTTCATATGAGATCTAGTGTCATGGGCTGAATTGCATTAGGGATAAGTCTGGTCCTTTATTTGAACCATATCACCTCATACAAACCTCAGCAGCTGTGTAAACTGAATTACATGACACTATCTGGGAATTAAGGCAGAGTAATTACTTTGAACACTGGTAGCAGGCATCCCAAAATACAGATTAAGGTTGTCATTTTCCACTTTGTCTCTAAAAATGTTTACCACTACCATCAGTCATAAGTAATTAAATCTGCTAATCTATGAAGGGTACTTTGAAAGCATTCTAAATTATTAAAAAAAAATATTACATGTAAATTGTTTGGTTTTTGTTTCACATCTAGCTGCATTTTAATGAAATCCTTCTACCTGAGGGAGAATATTAGATGGAGGATACTTTCCAGTGAAACTGAATAACATAATTATGGAAAAGAGGTTGAATGACCACTTACCCATCAGTGGTCTGGTTAGTCTCTGATCACACAACTTTCTCAGCTTCTCATTATTGGTTTTTTAAATAGGAAAAAAAATGAACTGTCAATCAGACATGAAGGAAATTCACAAAACACTAAAGGAAGAGACAGGGTTTTTTCTTCCTTCTGTTTGAATTTCTGATATGAAAGATTTTACCAGTAACAACATCAATTCTAAAAACATTGTGTTCTTTCTGTGGCACAGATGCAATGGTGTTACACAAAGCTTTAATGTTCTAACATGCAGTCTTTTCATTATGAAATATAAGGCACCAGATTAAGGTATATTGTCATAAGGGAAATCCTGCTGCTTGAAGGTTAGAGATAATTCAAAATAAGAAATGGAATAATATACCACTGTTCCCCAGTTACCTTAGGAACAGCAAAGTACCTTCATTATCATGATTCTTGGAAACTCATGTGTGGACAGTTATGTGAATATTTACATATGGGAGGGAGCCACATGCCAAATTCCACCTCCTTCATAACACTGTCAGAACAGGAGATTTAGCATAAATAGAACTAGACTTGGCATAAATAATGCTGCACCTCAAAAGTACTAAGTCCATTTGTCAACAATATTTTTCAGTAGAAAATTAGAACATTTCCTATTCTAATTTACAAGTCTGCTAAAAATATGCTTTTAAAAAAAAAGTGAGTAATGGAGAATCAAAGTGTCTTTAATGAATATTCACTGAATACTTCACTGAGACAGCCTGTTGGGAAATCCCTGACACATAGCATGCAGACTACTATCCCCTACCATTCCCATTTTTTCTCTTCCCTATATTTATGCTATTAGTTACAAATTCAACAAAGTTTGTAATAATAATATAAATATTTCAATTATAATAACACAACATTATGTATTGTGCACACTTGAATCCTTTGCTTCAATTATCATGCTAATGCTGGTGGACTGTTATGCAAAGGTATGCAAATATTAAATTTCCAACGTGTATTTGATCTACAATGAGTCCTTCCAGTTCTCTTAGTACCTCTCTTCAGTAATTGTCTCATAATTATCCTTCAAATTCTTAGTGTCACAGTCAGTAGCTATTTGCCTCTTAGTAGTTAATTTCTCCATTTTTAAAGACTGTGCTTTCACCATGGAAATTCAGTTTTGTCATTTATAACATAAAAATTTGAATTTAGACTTTGAGTTTCTTCAGATAATATCTGGATTATTAACTTGTTAAAATACCTATATTTGCTTTATGTGGCAAGGCAGGGCCTTTGGTGTGGCCTCTGTGAGAAATTATGAGTTGTTCCCATATTGAAGAGCCAGTTTCAGATGACCCAAAATGGACCCACTGATGTCCAAACCCAAGTCCAGCAGTGATGCTGGTAGTGCCTCTATGATAACATATTTAAGAAAGGATAAAAATGCTGTTAAGTAACTGTGAGAGAAGCAACAGAAATATATGAAACAGCCATGCAGGCATCAATAGCGGTGGGGAAGGTGGGGGAGAATATAGTCCAGTTGCTGGAGCAAAGATTTCCCTGCAGCCTGTGGAGAAGATCTTAGTAGGCAAAGGAAAAGTGTGAGGATGAAGGAGTGGCAGAAAGGAACAGTTATGCACAGACCATTACTCATTTCCTCATCTGCCTGCACTGTTTTATGGTGAGGTAGTCAGTAGGCAAGTCAGGAATTGATAAGTGAAGTTGAGTCTGGGACAAAAGGAAGTACAGGGAGAATGTTTTTAGTTTTGCCTCTGTTTTTCACCATCCTACTTTATTTTTATTTGGCAAGAGATTAAATTAACATTGAGTTTGTCTTGACCATGATGATAATTGCTGAGTAAACTCCCTGTATTTACCTCAACCCATGAGCTTTTCCATCTTCTTACCTGTCCTTACATCCATCCTGCTGGGAGGGAGTGAACAAGCCATTTTGTGGTGCTTAGTTGCTTAGCTGTGGAGGGAGAGTGAGAGTAGTTTGGTGGGTGTTTGTCAGCCAGCCACAGATAAATCATCACAAGAACCTATCAGAATAAAGATCAGATGTTGTTTTCTGTTGATACTTTTAAATATTATCTAGTAACTCAGACCCTGGGTTGGGTAAATCCAGAAACTGAAAACAGACTGCAGACTTGAAATACCACACTGAAGTCACAGTTATTTGATAACACATTTTCCTGTAAGTCACCTGTTTCTGTGAGTCAAGAAAACATTTATTTGTGGAATTCTACATTTTTTTAAATTATGTTGGATACATTTTCTTGTTATTTGGTTGTTAAGTGTTTTGTTTTATATTTGTTGAAGTCACATAGTACAGTAATGAAAGAAAGAATTTATGAAATTCTTCTGTGAATGTATCTAAGAATGAAGTTTTATTTTTAAGAAGAACCTTAAAATTCCAAAGTCTTCCTGAATCATTCTCTGGTAATATGATGCCCAACCTTAAAGTAGATTAGAAAGAAAAAAGAAAGAAAAAAAAAAAAAGAAAATAAAATTCAAATGCTGAAAAATAAAGACTTAGAGTTTCAGCCAGATGATGGCTAGCATTATCTATGTTTAGAATTCACATTTGAATTATGATCCATACTCCAAAGATCAGTGTTATACTTTGACTTCTTGGTGATATATCATTACTATTTGTTAATAATCGTGCAACTTCATTTCTACCTCTTAACTTTAAATTCCTATTTTCATTATTACCACAAATACTACCATACATCAAGACCCAGAACTCTGCACATTACTGAAAATAGTAACATATTTCCACAAAGATGAGGAAAAATTCATTTTTTTTGTTTTGTTTCAATAATTATTTTTTTGAAAACAGTGCAAATAGAACAAATAGCTATCAAAGTTTTGTTGTTTTGTTGGGGTTTTTTTATATATATCTGGTTATAAAGTAGCATAAAGAGGTTTAGACTCAGAATTTGTGCTTTGTAGGAGAAGTAAAAACAAATATTTTTTTCACAAACAAGTAAATTTGAAATATAAACCAAAACATCCATTGCAGTGACCGTATAATTTCCATATAATTTCACATTGACAGTACAATCTCCACTTACATCTCTGAGGAGCATAGATTTATAAACATCCAATTGGATAATTCCACATCAGGAATTGTGGAGAACTGAAGTATAAAAATCTCAGAATAAGGCAAATAATTTCAGAAACAACTTGTTCCCCATTTTTTGCCAGATTGCTCATATATTCTTGCAAGACTTAGAAGTAAATGCCAACTATTTTAATTGCATTGGCTTTTTTTCTTTATATACCAGGTATCTGGGTTTGCAACATTTCTCACTTTAGCTGTCATTATGCCAAAAATATTTTACGTATGCTACTTCAGAAGTGAGTCTCTGGTTATCTTCATCCTCTTCTAAATTGTTTCATAATTGTATAAGCATATTGACATGACTACTTCATAGTTACAATGACAATCAGCATCCACTGGTTTTGCCTATTTAGTGAACAACCTCATAGTCACTCAGACTCTGTCATTGTTCAATATTAATTGGAGTTTTATATTTTTTTGTGCACTTTTCTCTGCCTGTTATTTAAGTTCATCCTCATTGAGAAATATCTTTTTAATTAAATTATTTTAAAGAATACATTTAGGCTTCTCTAAATGATTCTTAAGAAACTGATAATCTCAAGAATAAATGGATTTCATTGCTAGAGGAAATAACTATTTTGTGTATAGATGATTAATGATTTGATATTTTCTATTATTAATAAAACTGTCAATTTTAGTTAGGTTACTGGTAAAACTGAAAAGTCCACTGGTGTTTAAAATTGTTGAATCAGTGCTGCATGACATGAATATATCTGGAAATGTAAAATTATGTATCATATCACATGATCATTAAATTACCAAATGCTCTTTCTCTTCTCAGAGCCTGCAGTGTGGTTCACTGAAGCTTGACATTGCCAGAAGGTCTGAGACAGTGTTAAGGAAATTTTTTAACATGAGAAACTGCTAAAGAGAATGGTAGACTTCAGCAACACGTTTGAGTTGGTATCAAAAGGAAATCCTGTGTGATTGTAAACTATTGTAAAATGACTAGATGTTCTAACAGAGGTGAACAATAAGACTCAGACTCCACAGTACCTTTTTTTTTTTTTTTTTCCTATGAGGAAAGGCTGAGAAGTTTGGATTGTTCAGCCTGAAGAAGAAAAGGCTGCATGGATACTTTATTGTAGCCTTTCAATACTTAAAAGGGGCTTATAAGAAAGTTGGGAGTAGACATTTTACAAGGGCATATTGCAACAGGAGAAGATGAAATGTTTTAAACTAAAAGAGGGTAGATTCTAACTATATATACAGAAGAAACTTTTTACAATGAGGGTGATGAAACTCCGGGACATTGCCCAGAAAGGTGGTAGATGTCCCATCCACCAAAACATTCAAGAACAGTTTTGATGAAGGTCTAAGCAACTTGATTGGGTTGAAAATGTCCCTGCTCATTGCAGTGGGGGTTGAACAAAATAATCTTTAAAGTTCCTTTTCAGTCCAAACTATTCTATTGCCATGACTTGATGTCTTACTATGACTGACTAATGAAAATGTTTGAAAATTCTCTATATTTGTTCCCCCTTATTGTGGTTTAACCCCAGGCAATAACTAAGTACCACACAGCTACTCACTCTTTCCCCTTTAGATGCTCAGAGGGATGGGGAGGAGAACTGGAAACAGGTACAATCCGTAGGTTCATTTAAGAACAGTCTAAGAGTTGAACTAAATTAAAATATAGTCAATAATTAATAATAATAAAAGCAACAACAACAACAATGAAAGGGAGAAAACAAATAGAGAGGAATGAAACCCAAGAAAGACAAGTGATGCACAATGCATTTGCTTACCACCAATTGGTGAATGCCTATTGATGTATGCCCAGGCCATCACCAATGAACAGCATCTTATACTGTCCCTGTGTTTTTATAGTGACCATGATGTTCTATGGTATGGAATAGCTCTTTGGCCAGTTGACTCAGTTGTTGGTCTGGCTATGCTCCGAGCTTCTTGGGCACCCCTTCATTGGCAGAGCATGAGAAACTGAAAAGCCTTTGATTTAGACAAAGCACTACATAGAAACAACCAAAACATAGTTCATTTTCAACATTATTCTCATACTAAATCCAAAACACAGCACTGTACCCACATACTAGGAAGAAAACTCACTTTATACCAGGCAAAATCACATCCCTAACCCATATGTTTTTCTACGAGTGTCTGTCTTCTAGAAAATACATTAATTTGAGAAAGAAGGGAGAATACATGAGAACTGTACTCCTACTGATCAAGAAAACAGCTTAAAAGTTGTCATAAGCTGTTTGAATTAAAATATTAAAATTAAGGAATTTTTTTATTTCTGAAAAAGAAAAGAAGGAGCTGGTATTTTTAATTAATTATCATTAATATTTTAATAGAAATAAGTATGAAGATCCAGGTTATAATTTCACCTTGTGACACAGAGCAAAAAGGTAAGAAATTTCTAGAACAGCTTTTTCATTAGATGAAAATTATAACTTCTCTTCTTGTGTCCACCTCAATAAGGAGGGATAGGAACAGGAAATCACATCCACTTTAAGGATAAAAAATCTATTTGTTTTGTACTGTCCTGATGAAATCATACCCTGGTAATGTGCTGTACATCTGGAACATGTAAAGAGAAGGTGTATTTTTAGCAAGAGAGGGTGAAGCAGTCCCAGCAATAACCAGACATTGCTGTAGAATTATATTCAGGTAAATTAACAGTCAAAAACAAAATATGAATAGAATTTAGTTATATCACTTTGGCAAGACAGAATATTTCCTCTGACACCAATTTCTGAAGAAACTGCTGTCAGAGAGTCCTATTGTTGTTAGTAAGATTCTGCCTTGTCACGAGTGTATATCTGCAATGAGTCGTTGATGGATTGGAGCTTTTAGTTGTGGCAAGTGGAAAATGTGTTATGGATAATTCTCGTTCTACTTTTTTTATTGCAAAGCTACATCACTGCTTGCACATAAAAATGTTCTCCTCTTAATCACTCTATTTGAAAGCCCTTGAAATATAATAGGGATGACTCCTAGCTAGCAAGCTAGCTAGATGTTAATGCAAAGTGAGTCATTACAATTTAGGTATGACCTACTGCCTAACACATTCAAATAATTTGAAAGAGTGATATAAGCATGGTATACAAATCATATTATGTCTCTAACAAGTATGAAATAGTGCACTCTATTTTCTCAAACATAGTAAGGCAAAGCATGGTCTTGCAATCCATCTCACTGACCTTTTTCTTTTTTGGATCAGGCCCATGAATTCTTTTAGCTTGCGGAATTAAATGCGTAATCACACATATACACACTTCACCTATTCAGGCGTGAATATCAACCATTAAAAAAAAATAAAAAAAAATGAAATTACCTATTGAACTTCTTTAGAAAAAATTCATGAATTGGCACATATACCACATCATACCTCTTACTTCCAGAAATGAGATTGAATTCTGTGTTCAATCATCAGAAAATATGTAACAATGCAGGAACACCAGATCATGTTGTCCTGTCCATAGGAGAGCTGGAAAATGTATTGACTTGATCAATTCCAGAGAATATCTAAAAAATCACACTGTTGGCAGACTGGTGAAATATACACAGTGATATCAATATAAACCAGAGGATCAGAACCATATGATTTTCAATCATATATTGCTACATAAGTTGCATTTCTTGCTGTGTAACACCATCTATATATCTCTTAATTAAAAAGAAAAAAAAAGGAAAATGAGATAAAATATGTCTTCTCACTTCATTTTTTAAAAAATAACAAGTTTTGTTTGACTTTTCATGTCACTCTTTATGTGATGGGAGTAAAAAAAGACAAGAAAATTTACAGCATTATTGTTGACTACTTTAAAAGATTATTTATCATACTTTCTCACTACTTTTTATGCAAGCATCTTATGACTTCCTTTTACTGACTTCCACACAGTTACCTACTAAGTTTCCCAAAATAGTAGTTGAACACTTGATTAAATTAATGAGTCGATATATATGTTGATATATATGTTGACTTCACAAAAGAATATATGGACAAAAGTAAAAGCCAAGGTTTAACTGGAATCTGAGCCTTTACTAATACCATGTTATATTTTTCATTACTTGCCTAATTGAAAAAAAAAAAAGGCAAAAAAAAGGGTAGAATTTCTTTTAAAAATGTTTATACTTGATTTTATCATAGAGGGACTATGATTGAAATAAGAATAAATGTGGCCAATTTACAAAATTTTAACTTGCTCAGAAAGACTTCATACCACTTTGATGTATCAAGCATATAAATATTCATAAAATCAATAATTTCTTAGTATATCTAGAAATTAGCTTTGTATTGATTATGCCTAGTTATCTGTTGTGTTTGTGACAACAGGAAAATAGGCACAATATTCTTTCATGGATTTACTGTCCAATAAATAATTACTATTCATTATTTATTGATTGTAAACTTCCATAATCATTTCACTTCTTTCCTCTTTATGCTATCAGTGTCAGTTCTAAACCTAGAACAATCTACTTGATCAAATTTGAAAACTGGTTATGCAGAAAATGGTATTCCACAGAGTCCTTTAAACTCATGTGAGAATACAAGGTTTATATCCCTCAAAGTATTTAACACTATTTTAGAACTCTACATTTAGAAGGATAATGGAATAATAACCCGAGGTGTCCACAGTTTGCATCATTATAGTCAAAACAATGCAATTCATATGGTTAAATTTATTTTTCTGAAGCTGCTGGACACAGGAGTTTGTGTATATCACTTTTTTCACAAATATCTCAGTCAGGTGCATAATGCAAGTGATGTATATCAGTACCATTTATAAAGTTTAACAAAAATAATTGGCAACTTTTGATTGAAATAGAAGCAACTTTTTTAAAGGTCCCCCTCTGCCCTGCCACTGTCGTCTGTCATAAAGAAATGAAATTTCACACCTGAGAGAAACAAATTTTTCAAAATGAGTACATGATTTAACTATTTGGAAACAAAATTAATTTTAATTCTATTGTGTTTACTGTGAACTGCTTTAAACAGCACTGTCGCCGTAAGTACTGATTAGAAGTATGCACTGTCCTCAAAAGAGAACTTTCCTGTAGGATGATTCTGAGCTTACAGTATCTTTGTGTCTTTTGAGTACTAGTCACACTTTTCCAAGTTGTCAAAACTCATCAACTCTATAGTGCTGTCATTTATCAACACCATACTGTATTTGGACAGATTCACTGCCTTTGTTACTTTAATTCTGAACTCAGGTTGCACAAATGAAAAGTAAGTGAACAGAGAAGCAGTCAGACCTACACAGTGAACAGATACATCTTTTTATCTTCAAAGTACTTTTGTGATTCTGTCGTTCTACCACATGTATTAAAAAAAAGGTCTGATTAAACTCAAAGAAAAAGAAGCACATGAATTAAAGCTGCTCACTGGAATTTGCTTTGAGTAATCACCCTACAGCTCAGTAACAATGAGTAATTCCCATAGCAACCCCTACTGCCATATGTCACCAAAATCTACTCTCATACCCTTAGGACAAAATCTTACCAGATTTGAAAACAATATTTAAAAATAACAGTTTTGTAATTCTAAATTTTATCCTAGGGATAGCATGGAAAAAGAAATGACCTTGCAAAGGAAAAGATATATTTTCATACTACATTTTTCATAATATTCCCCATAGACTTTGGATAAGAGAATAATCTTAATATAGATTCCTGCATTTTTGTATTACACCTCTTCAACTGATGATAAATTCTGACAGCCATGGCAAAAAGCACAACACTTACTATAATGTGAAGGAACATATGCTGAAATGTTAAATCTGTCCTAGCTATGGGCTATACCGCAACATCTACATTAAGAAAAATTCCCCATTGGGAAAATAATGAAAAAAATGAGCTTCACATAATACATGATAATGTGAAATGGCCGTATTTATTCAAGGGTGTCTAGACCCTTGGTATGTACTCATGATGTGGCAGATTCAGTAACCCATCAAGTCTTCTTGACAGAACTGTCATGTTAAAAACAAATTTTGAGATGACAATCTTGTACCATCATAGAATCATACATTTTGAATTGCAAGGGACCTCATAAGGTTGAAAGTCAAACCTTCAGCTCAAAGTAAGGTCAGCTTTGGTATCAGGTCATGCAAGGGAGTCTCTGAGTAGTTTAACACTAGAATAGTATTTTGTACAGAGCTGCGTGTTTTGCCATACTCTCAAGATTAAGCCAGAGAAAACTAGCCAAGAGGCACCCACATCTGCTTGATATCCTGCTTCCAAAACAAAACAAAGGGAGTCAGAGGCAGCCAGCACAAAGCAAAGTAGCTCTGAACATCAGTTGGCAGTATTCTAGTTTTCCTATTATTTGTATTACTGTAGTAGGAACATTTGTAAATAAATTATTTTCCTCAGGCCTTTCAGCAATTTGAAGTGTGCTGAACACATTAATGTTATATATATACATACACATACATACATAGGTATATGTGCTCATACATGAGTTTTCCTCCCATGTAATTCTTAAAATAACTGATTTCCATTCTTTGGCAACCCAGTGATTGTTGATGGCATCCAGGACAATTGGGAACACGATGTCTTAAACAAGTTGTTTCAACCAGATAAGGGAAATGGCTGATAAGAAGATCCTGTGGAGGTGGTGTAATGCTTTTTCAATGCCAACTGCCCCTTTTTCATCATAAGACACACTGCACAGTCACAGGAAGTAGTGTCAAATACCTACCATATCCCTAGAGAGGGTTATGGACCAGCAACGACCCTGAAGATCCCCTCAACTCTTTTTGGGAATTCTCCATCAGAAGACTACACATGCCCCATCATTGCATTACGCATGAAGAACAACCTCCTTGCAAAGGAATCTAGGCATTCCCGTGCCAACTTGAATGTATATAAATTGACAAACTTTTTGTTTTGTGGGCCCCCATGCCTAATAGATCAAGACTGCAACCATTACTCCAACTACAGGGATTAAAATTACAACAATCAAGTCTTACCACTGAATCCACAGGTGGTTATAACTTTCCTGTCCACTATCTACCCTTATCCTCTTCTCTTTCTTTCTTTTCCTTATATATTTTATTTGTGATAATTTCATACTTTATAGAAAAGAACGAAAACAGCTGCATATTTCCTTTATGCTGCAATTAAATTGTTTTAAAATAACTCTGTCTCATATATATACCAGTCATTCAGCATTGTTTCACTCTGATTCACCTCAAAGGATTTATTAACAGGAACCTCATTTACCCTGCCTCAGAGGTGGATCAGAGCACACCCCTGTGTAACAAATCATATAATTCATGACCTAGCCCTTCTGAAAACTCTGGTACTGCATAGTACACAACTATATGTCTTCATCACTTCTCACTTCAGCAAGATAAATTTATATGAAAGAATAAAAGACAAATAGTACCAAACAGTAAAAAAAAAAATAAATCCCACATGTGAAAGCCAAAGAATGTGAGTTTAGTGGCTCAAAGAGAAGACATGATAGTCCATAGTATGTCCATAAAATGTATGTATTGTTGATCTTACTGGACTGATATATTATTCAGTTGCCTAAGCCCCACAAACTACGTTGGCAACTTACTGATTGCAACTTTTAAATTTACTCTTTTTTATCTGAAAGTTGAGATAATTGGTTTAAGAAACTAGCTATTCCATCTACTTTTTATTCTTAGTACAAGATACATAAGTATTAGACTTGTATTCTTTTAAATTTCTATTTAATTGCATTTCTTTTCTTGTCTACTTTACTGTAGCCCCTGGATACAAAGTGAAGAACTGAGACCTACAACCTGTGTGCCCATACATCCACAATTAAGACCTCTTAAACACTGTGGTCAGTCCTGCCTTGAAACCTGTCTGTAATTTCACTGTGTGTATAATTTAGTTCCTCAAAGATACGTAACAGTTGTGATATATAATACATGCGTGCTTGCCATGAGTATGAAATAAAATACGTTTTACTTAGGAAACAGAGCAAACTCACAGTCATAAAGTAAGAAACCCTGAGTTATTTGGTCTTCATCATTCTTACCGTCAACTTATAACATGCTCTGTCCTGAGGACATATTCCTCCAGCACATCCAGAATTCTGACCTTCCTTACTAAAGCTTTCTATCCCTTCTCTAGGTTGATTTACAGCCAAACTGGTTTCACTAAACAGGTCTTACTTTCCATATGCATGTTCCATTTTGCTTCTTCATTTCAAGTCAGTACATTTCCTATCAGTGCTTGGTTTCATAGCTTTCCAAATATAAGGTATATTCATCACGAGCTGACAAACAAAATCACCCTTCTAGGACTGAGTCATTCTACCTTTGTTTACCAACTCGATAAACATTTGGAATTAAGGGATAAATACTAGCTCTCAACAAAGATGCTTAGCATAAGAGCAGTTCTATACACTTTGACATTTCCCAGAATATCATCAGAGTTCCAGTCATTACTTACATGAAGGATCCCAGGTGAGGGCTCATATTATCACAAACATTAAAACAAATTCAGAGATTGCATGTAGGCAGATACTGCAAAATAAGCACCGTCTGTCTCAATTGTTCAACTCTCTGTAACAGGAATGATCACAGACATTTGGAAAATTAATATTTTTCTTTTTTTCATATCTTTCCCAAGTGAAAATAATAGTATACAAAGATGAATTTACGAGAGTTCTAATAGTTACCTAGAGAAAAAGGAAAAATAACACAGTATATCATTGCAATGAAGAAAAACAGCAGTAACCACATCTGGAGAAGTGTCTGGAATTACAGAACACCAAGAATAACAATAAAGCCCTGAATTTCCTACTGTTGGGATGAACTTTTTTGTTCAAATAAAGGACTCAGTTGAAGACAGTGCTGCTTCCAGTGGCTATTTTCAATGAACCATTTACAAAGATAAGAGCCTCAGAGTAAATAAACTGGAAACATTTTTCACAGGTAAGAGTAAAATCTGTAGCTGTGGCTGTCTTGCAAGTGAAAAAAAAAAAAAAGATGACAGAATGACAGAAGCAGTTATTGTTACAGTAACCTTAATCTCTGAGAGACTTCAATTCTATTAGGAACTTCTGCCTTAAATAAGTGTCTCCCTTGTTTAAAAGAAAGGTGAAAACACTGTGCTATTTTATTCCTTACATTTAGGTATTTATAGGTCTTGTGGAAGAAGGAATTATGTTGCTAATAGAACAGTAGATACTTAGAAAGGTTAAGTTTCCTAAACTTTGAATATGACTCAATAAATAATGGGTTGTCACTGCAGTGCAAGATACCAGATTTGTAGAGTTCTGAACATGTGATCAATTTGGAAACCAGACCTAGGAAGAGATCTAAACCATATATTCGGGTTAAAAAAGGGTTCATATGTTTCTACTAAGTCTGGAGCAAATATATGAAGTGAGCTCACTCTCTGTTAGATCAAACAATTTTTTAAGGTTTACCTAAAAGTATGAGATTTAAGGCAAATTCATATTTTTTTCTTGAATGGTCCAGCACCTGTTAAATATCCAGTAACAGAACCTAATTCTATTTGAATTATTATGTTCCCTATAAGACAATTCAAAGTCAACTGGCTAAAAGTGACATGCTTTGCAGGGTGCTTGCAAGTAGTATTTTAGTCCACAAATGCCTTGCAAGACAGTGTCATTTAATATTCACAGTAGTTTTTCAGGATGCTAATTTTGCCCTAGTATAAGTTGATAGTAAAAACATCCTTTCATGATTACTTTTGAAATGTTATTTACAAAGGAAATGAAAATATACATGATGAAAATAGCAATTGTGCAATCTGTCACTAGGTATGGGAAAATACAGAAAAGAAAAAAATTATAGGCTTTTAATATTTTCATAGTAAGGTGTTGGCTTTGTATTTGAATAATAAAATCAACAATTCAGAATATGGATCATTTACTATGATACTATGAAAATAATAAAATAAACCCATGCATTTGGCACTTTGCTGTTTAAGAGTAAAGGCAAACTTGTTAGAACACTACTAAAGCATCAGAATGGTATTCTGCTAGTTGG
The DNA here is from genome assembly GCA_013396755.1 of Sclerurus mexicanus. Taxonomy (NCBI): domain Eukaryota; kingdom Metazoa; phylum Chordata; class Aves; order Passeriformes; family Furnariidae; genus Sclerurus; species Sclerurus mexicanus. The sequence continues at coordinate 88,368 of VWZF01000053.1, read as the reverse complement.
TGCTTTCCTCAGAGGAGTCTTAAACAACAAAGGGGTTCAAAATGGGTCTGGAGGCAAATCATGGATCATCCCAAAACTAAGTTGTATAAATCGACCTATTTTGTTAAGTATATATATATATATATATATATATCTATCTATCTATATATATATATATATATCTCAGCATGTTTCCAACAGTTGAAACAGGGTTTTCAAGGAGTGCTGATGCCTTAGATGAAAGGTCCTTAAATGTTGACATAATGACTAAAAGAATACAAAATATTATGAATTCTCCCTTTAGTCCTCATGAAGAATTGCCTAAAGTGTCATAAGCAAACCAATTATTTTTAAATAGAAATAGTAAAAATATATTAGTAGAAAAAAACCCAGATATTGGCTGAAGTATGTTATTATTTTTGTTTCAAATGCAATTGATGTCTATAGACACCTAAAATCCTAATATAGTAAAAAAGAACAAAATAATCTGTGTATATCAACAAACACTTGTCAGTCAGTATTTCTTCCTCAACCTCTACAAGTATCTTTACAAGTATTCTGTCTTCTTTAACAACAAGGGAGTAAGATAAAATTAATTCCCTCAAGAACACTCCTTTCAAAATGTCTTTTGTTCTCAAGGCAGTGAGGTTACAAAAGCTGCCAGTTGCTTTTATAAATGCCTTTTACAAAAATGGCCAAAACCTTCCATCACTGTTAATAGGTGTAAGAGGAACTGCCTTACAGAAAAGAGGCACTTCCTTAGTGATTCAGAGCTTCCCTGACACATCACAATTAAAAGAAAAATGAAAAATGAGTAAAAAATTCTGAGAACTAAAAAGCAGCCTGTGTTAATAGTAACTGAAAATAATGATCTAAAGTTGGCTATTAATTTCAAATCCCATGCATTACAATTTGTGTCTATTCATTGTATTTATCATAATACCAAATCTATCTCTTCCTTTTAAAATAATTCTAAGCTATTTTGTCTCAAGTTTATTATTTATAATAAGCTTTTTTATTTTTTTAACAAAAAGCTCATTGAGCAGTATGATTAACATGTATCACACTATCATTTTACTATTTTCTAGGGTCTATGTTTCTACAATAAAGTTGTATGCATTATATTGGGAATATTTTATCAGTAGTTAAATTTATTTTTGTTTTAAAATATTTAGTTTTATATAGGCAAAGACAGAGGTAATTGAAAGATGCAGTGTTTTGCAATTAGCCATCTCTAGTCAAGACCTATTTATCTCTATTTGTGGACACCTTTGTTACAGTCATTTGGATTGTTCAGACCACTAGCTGGGTACAAAGAGATTTCATGCAGAATATGAATAACTTGTAAGTATAACACACATAAATATCAGCTATTATTTAGCAAAATACGAAGTTAAGCACTGGTGTGCCATTATAGCACCTAGAGAGCCTTCATCAGCCAGGCAGGTGTTGGTGTCATGACTGGCCCCTGAAGGCAAAAATAACTGAGGTTCTTTTTAATACATCCCTTGAAGTGGATTAGAGTGAAAGGACACTAAATGACCAGTGTTTTTACATACAGAAATATATATGTATATGTATGGCTCATTTATTCTAGAAAAATTTGGTTACAATGGAGAGAAGGTATGTAGCCATTTTGGTTATTACCTATAGAAATGCAACAATATAAAAGTATAAAAATAACTCTTAAGAAAATATGTAAGGAAAAGAAAGGATAAGAGTAGAAAGATAGTGGAAAGGTATCACTGCCTGTGGATCCAGCAACAAGAACTTGATTGTTGCAACTTCCATGTCCAATGGTTGAAGTGATGGTCACCATCTTGATCTGTGGGGAAGCCCACCAAATGTACAGTCCAAGGGGTTAATATATGTTCAGGTTTATGTGGTAATGCCCAGATACTTCCCCTGGTAGGAGGGGACTTTTACACTATCTGTTGCAACACTGTGGATCATATGCAGTTCTTTTGACAGTTTATGACACCTTCTAAGGCATGACAGCTGCCTCTCACATCAGTGGGGTTGAGCCAGTTATGCCCCATCAGAAGCTGAAGAATACCTTCTGGCCTACATGTAAATGTCCCAGTACTTCACCGTGGAGGGGGGAGTTTTATGCCTGAGTCGGTTGTGTAAGGCAGGACATTGACATGATGAAAAGCATTATCCCACCTAGCAGGATCTGCTTCTTATTGGCCTCTTCCCTTACCTGGTTCAAAACTCAGCTTGTTGTCATGTTTGTCCTCTAGTGATGGGTACTCACTCCCTCTGCACCTGAGCTGCTCTTATGAAGATCAGATGTTTCACCACTCCACACCCAGAACCTCTCTTTCTCCTATTCTCTTCAGGGATGCAAAACCGACCTCAGCAAATCACCCTCTGCTGTTGCAGATGGCCGATTGTTTGAGTCATTAAGCATTAATATTTCAGTCTGTCACAAAGAGTCAGTGGTCATGGCTTCTGGGAGCCATCATCAGGGGTGTGGAGCTGTCAATTTCCTCCGCTCCATCAACAGCAAGAGCCCTGATGGCTCAACTCCAGCATGGGAGATCCTGACTATCCTGGAGTCAACCACTCTCCAACAAAGCTCTCTGCCTTACTTTTTTAAAGATTATATCTTTTAATGCCCATGTCTTCTCTCTTGAATCCTTGATCTAATAATGATCGCAGACCAGTAGTCCTCTCATACTGTAATGTTGACCTTTTTATCACTGTACAGACAGTCTCATGGCTCCGTCTCAGCAGTCTGAGTCAAGGTTCCACGGCTGGAGTGTGTCAAAGCTGGACCCATGTACAAAGGCAGAAAAATCCTTTGGGAGAGAAATAACAGCAGGAGCCACACAAAGAGGGTTTACAGTGCTTCGTTACAGACATCATAGCTTAAGATGGATGTGAACAAACTGTAAAGAGACAAACCAAGGACAAGAAGGATCAGAATATATATGATCATCCAGAAAAGGCTGAAAGGGAGGTAAGGGAAGGAAATGGAATGGAAGAGACAAGAGAAAAGGAAAAAGAGGTAGCACAAGAGACTTCTAAAATGCAGACATATCCATAAAGATAGAGACAGTAGTGTGAGAAGAATTAATGGGCTAAAACAACAGATAAGGGAATTTCAACAGTTTTGTAGAAAGTGGGTAAAAATACTATTGGTAGCCTATAAAACATCTCAAAATTGTGAGAGATTGGATCATTATATCAATTATTGGCTTGGAGTGTGTATGTTGGAGGGAAGGGAAAGGTCAAATTTCATGAAGGTGGAATGGTGCCCTGCTCCATACTCCAACCACTTGGATCCAACTTGTCCAGCCCCAGAGCAACCGACAGTCCCTGTCACACCACCAGCACTGCCCCTCACCCTACCTCGGAGCTCAAATCCAGCCCCAGAGTGGCCAGTGGGCCAGAAGTCCCACCTGGGAGGAGTGGTCACAGGGAGTCAGAGCAAATAAAACCAACACAGTGAGCCCTTCCCGTTGTTGTGGCCCTACCATCTGGACATGTGGAAGCTCGAATTACACGGGACTCAAGGAGGTAGCTATCACTCTTTTTCTCTCTCTTTCTTTACTTCTCAAGGAGGTAGCTATCATTCTTTTTCTCTCTCTTTCTTTACTTCTCAAGGAGGTAGCTATCATTCTTTTTCTCTCTCTTTCTTTACTTCTTCTTCTCCTAATCTCCTTTCTTGATATTTGGGTAACTTAAAGCTGGATGGCTTGGATTTTGCTAAATTGTATGGGTTAGCATGTGTTAAGTCGATGCTTTGTGAAATGCTCTATTTTTGTTGAATGCTACCCTTTAAACTTCTGCCAAGTTCCCTTATTTTCTACAGTCTGCCGGTAAAAGCATGTTACTTGACCTCCTGAGAGATGTATGTAGCATCTTGTCTCATGTGCTCTCTCAAGGTATAAAAAGAACTGAAGGCCCTTTTAATAAATCTGGCAGGCAGATTTTTGGAACCTTTTACATTTTTAACATCAAACCCCTTCAATGAGCTTGTAGCGTGAGCCTGGGGTCTTAAAAAAATGTGATAGCTGTGGTGTTCAACAAATAGACAGTGATAACCTCTCATTTCCAGAATTTATTCCAAAAGTTATAAGTTCCTAAGAAAAATCTGTCTCTTAAAAGATGTTGTCCATTGTGTTAGAAGAGCTGTCAGTCTTGGAACTTGGAACTTCCAAAGGTATTTCAGTTACCTTGGAATCAGGCCACAATGTGTCTTGAACATAATTTTACTGTAGCTAGTATAGAAAGCATACAACAGCTTTGATATGTTTCTGGTTGTCTGTACTTCTGCATTTATTTGGAGTTTTCTAAACAATCCAGGCTTCTTGCCCAGGTATATCATATTTCTGTAATCTGGCCAAGAGATTGATGAAAATATGAATAACCAAAGCCAAGCTCATCATATGCCAGAATCTTCTAGCCAGATGGAAATGTTAGGAATACTTTTTTTTTTTTTTTTTTGCCTGTTACTACACAAGCTCGCTGTCAGTAAAGAAGTTAGGAGTATACATTAATTTGATCAGAAATTTCATTAGTCTTTGAGCACTGGAAACTACAATTGGGCTAAAAATTCTTCAAATTGTTTACCTCTAGTGCTGGTGGATGAAAAATCTGAGCACAAGCCAGCCCAAAAATGTGGGCTACACAAAAAAAAAGTGTGGCCAGCAGGTCAAGAGAGGGGATTCTCTCCCTCTGATTTGCTCTCATGAGACCCCACATGGAATATCACATCCAATTCTGGGGTCTCTGTTGCTTTCTGCTTCTGTTGTGTGGTCCTCGAGGAGGGCCAGGTGTATTATGGTCCTTCAGTAAGATGTATTTTCAGTGTTAAGTAATGCTGTATGTCCACAATGAAGTTCTGGAAATAAAATAGATGACTGTCCTCCTCTTTCCAAATTGAATCAACTACATGTGCCATTGGTATAATTTCTGTTAACACTGGCATGAGATCAGGTTAGGTGTGTCAATACCCAAAAGCATAATTTCAAGACTATTTCATAAGCTTATTTTCTGGTGATCTTACAGTAAAATTTCAAACTCTACTGCTTAAATGATGACTTTTTCTTTTTTCAGAATTTTAATAAGCATTACAGCAGCATTAGAAATATATTCAAACACAAAATAGCCCTTTCAGAGTTAAATTATAATTGAGAAACAATCTTGTGTGTTACTTTTATGCCACACTTAACATCTGGAAAATCAGGCAGCTTCTAAGCCAAAATACAAAACGGATGTCCAATTTCTTTGCCTGCACACAAAATTTAAAGTTGAAAGAAAAATTAGAGCTGATATATTAAAGTTTAAATTAAATATGCTCCTTAAGCCCTTGAACAATAAAAAATTAAATCAAATAATCCCATCTTCAATTTACATTTTCTTGACAGCTGAGTTTATGTCTTCCTCACAACAACAATTGCCTTGAGGAATACCACTGGAAGATAATGGAATGAGAAGCCTTACTTACTTATAAAGAGACACAGGCACTTTCAGTTTCATGAACATTGTTTTTTCCTGACTGGTTAGAGCATATTGTAACTTAACATTTAAAGGAAAATACTCTAGGAAAAAGCAGGACACTGCTGGTTAAAATGACATCTCAGTGCTTTATTTTCTTATAGCAAGAAATCAAATAATTTTAGAAAATTAAATCCAAGTTTTTCAAGTTAATCAGTTTAAATGCATAACATTAGGAAAGATATACCAAAACAGTATAATTAAAAAGTTATTTTAAGAAATATTTGTTTGATATTCATATACATTTACATGCATATATGTATCTTTCCAATTATGCTGTACAGGTCTGAGTGTCCAGCTATGTACAGCACAAGATAATTCATAATCTCCTTATATTATTAATTTGAATAATCAGGCTATATCTCACATTCAAGTATATATAACTTATGTGTCATTATGCTGTCACATCCAAGCTATCTCAATTATCCCAGGGTACTATAACATGAAGGCACATTGATGTAGGAAACATTCATTTTGAAACATCATAGTGTCTAGTTGTCTGGGGGTTTGCCTTTAAAAATGGACTCTCTCTCTGTTATATATAGCCTTACATCTAGTGCTGAAAAGATTTACATCAAAATGCATGGTAGCTGAAGCATTCATCTATGATGTTAGAAACTTGTCCTCATTGCACCTTTTATTCTGATTTAGCACAAGCATTTGAATCAGTCCTTACTTGTAACTTCATAACTGCTGAGCACTTTAGCAACTATTTCTTTAGGTTTGCTTTTTAGCAGTTCTAGTTTTTATGTGTATTCTGATAGGTATGAAACAGTAAGGCAGGTCTGAATGATTGAAAAATGTTATGAGGAGTGTACCTAGGTAAGTTAGGAATCACTTAGGTGGTTTGATATTAAATTAGCTGTAAAGAGTTATCGAAGCCTCTCTAAATGACTGTAAGATCTTTGGTCAGTAATCTACTACATAAAAGAGCGCTATACATTATGTTTCCTCTTATACCAGCATGAGTTATGGTGAAAGCAGGTAACACATTTGAAACAAATTCAGAAGTTATTCCAGGATTATTAAAAAGTCCTAGCAAACAGTTTCTAGCAAACAGTTGTTTAAAATGTCCTTGTTTTTATTCATGTTCACAGCTCCAGAGGCAAGCTTTCTTTATATTTATACAAATCTTTCTATAATCCTAAAAAAACTGTTCATGTTTGCCTCTAACCTGTAAAGAATCCGGATATAGACATATTACATGTTACGCTTTCTATCTAGGTATGCATACAAAAACTTTGTTACTTTTTGGCTGCTAGTATTTCCTATGAGAGTGTAAGTTATATAAATTGTGTAATGTTCATGTTGTTATTAATAAGTATTAAAAATGTCAGTAGATATTTTATGAAGGTTAATGGTGTCCAGCTTTCCTGAGATTCCAAACCATATCCTATAACCTTGAAAGCCACTATATACATTTCCCCCATGCTTTGTACAGTTATAGTGTGGAGAAACTCTCAAAATACTTTTGCTTTCACAGAAATATGAAAGTTTCTCTACAATACTTGTTTCCTTTAAGAAGTGGACCAAAAAGACACTTCAGTTCAGAAACTCCTGTGGATATTGACATGTCTAGTCTCTCACACTTGCCTCTGGACCCCAGTCAAGCACAGTCAATCGAAGAACTACAGTCCCAAGTCTGGTCACAGGAGTTTTTTCAATATGAGAGTACGCTAAACTCTTTGTGAGCTACATGTAGCTTAAGAGCCACATATGGGGCAGCTTCACCCTATAGCACAATGCAATAGGTTGAACAGATTACTTCCTCAGGTGGGGACAGAGTAAACGCATACCTGCATGTAGCAGCTAAGATGTCTTAGAAGACACAGAGTGAGAGAATAGCAAAAATATATGATTTAAATGACCTGTGAATCCTACCTCAAAGTATTATTCAACACTAAATATTTTAGAGTTTGTCCAAATTAGTTTAAAAGTTCTAACACACAGTTCCTTGAATTTTAAATCATAATTTCTCTATTCTGAATCCAGCGTTGTTCCTCTTCTAAGCTTTTTCTTTGTACTATCATAAAACTCTCCTTTGCTTCTCATGGGAACAGACACTTGGGAAATATGAAGGCAAACCAAATAAATATTATATCTAAGTTTTTGAAATGAGAAATAGTTTAAACATTCTGAGTTCCATAAGTAGAAATACAGTGAATCACTGCTAAAGAAAAAACTTAATTTTAAAGTTTCTTTTTCTTTCTGAAAGTTGATCAGATTTTATCAGCTACTTCTGTTTCAGCTTCATTAATGCTGTGAAGTTTAAAAAAGGACCAATTTCATCCCAACTGACATTATACAAATAACTCTGTAGTTTAGACACTTGTCATTGTCTTACTCAGTGGCCGATGGAACATGACAGGCTCTCCCAGAAAATAATTCAAGCTTAGTTGAGCTCCTAACTTAGTCATTTTATTTGGAGGTCTTAAGTCAGCTTAAATAGATCAGTACCAAAACACCATGTTCGTAACTTGAAGATCCATGTCTGCTGTTTTTGCTTATGTAAACTGTTCTGAAAGAGAATTGTTATTGAATGGTAGTCAAATTAAAAGACTGGTCTCAATAGTGTAATCATAGCTTTCTAACATTTACTTTCTTCTTCATGTATTCATAGTCACAAGGGAGAGTTACGATATAACCCCAGACAGTACTTATTAAACCCCACAAAACCCTACACAGTCTCTTGCTTACAAGGCCCTGGTGGTATGGGGAAGAGAATTGTAAGGATAAAAACAAGAAAACTCATGGACTGAGATAAAGACAATTTCAAAGGTAAAGCAAAAGCGAAGGAAATCAAGAAATTTATTTACTACTTCTCATTGGCAGGCAGACATTCAGCCATCTAAATGAGAGAAAGGCTCCATCACACAGGATGGTCACTTGGGAAGACAAATACTGTAACTCCAAAAGTCCCTCATTCCTGCTTCTTTCCTGAAGCTTTTATCATTGAGCGTGATTCCATATGGTATGGAATATTCTTTTGGTCAGTTGGGGTTAGCTGACTCAGCTGTGTCTCCTCCCAGTTTCTTGCACATCTCCAGCCTTCTTGCTGCCAGGGAAATGTGAGAAACAGAAAATACCTTGATGTTACTTAAGCATGGCTCAGCAAAAAATAAAATATCAGTGTGTTATTAACACTATTTTCATCACAAATCCAAAAAATAAGCCCACACAAACTCCTATGAAGAAATTTAACTCTATCCCACCCAAAACCAGCACAAGAAGCTATTGAATTGTTATATCTGGCATGGAGTAGTGGGCCTTTCTATTTCAATCGGGTCTTTCCATGGGCTGAGGAAAGAGTAATTCCTCTGATCAAACACTATTATATGAATGGTAGAGGTGTACTAAATATTCTGCTTCAAATGGAGAAAGTGAATCTTAAGAATAGCTCACTTTTCTGTCAGGCTGTTATTTCTCCTAAAAACAGCCTTTCACACGTTAACAGTGGCTCACGCTGAGAAAACAGCTTTGTATACAAAAGTATTTGCCTAGTGTGATTAAGGTTCATTTAACTAATGGCTTCCAATGGTACTGGGTTTAGACTAGGCAGAAGAAATACTCTGGGAAATATCTATCCAGGCTGATTTTAGTAATTCTTATTCTCATTTTGAGTATGTTGCTTTAGAGAAAAAATTTAACAATATATTTATTTGATTGCTCATAAAAATGTAATTATATTCATTGTCTTCAAGCCCTACACTTTCCTGTCCCATTAGAAAAAGTCATGGTCATCATATTTCTCTCCTCTCTTAAACCGCTAAGTTGCCATAAGCAAAACAAGATAAGTAGGAAATTTATCTGACAGATGCATGGTGAAATTTCTGTCTACCAAATGCTTTTCAAATCAGAAATAAAAGCAGCCTTGGAAGATAAATCTAGAGAATTTGAAACAGCCATACAGAAATTGCCAAAATAATTTCCTGCATTGCCCTAAGCAAGATATAAATTAAGAAGCAATACACTACAAGTGTAATGGAGCATGTACTTTTCATGCTTCCATTCATCTCATGCAAACAGCTTGTACACTGCACCTCACAGGGATAATTATAAAATAGTAGAATGTCTTAAATTACAAATATTAAGACAGAATCAAAACAGACATTTTATTTTTATTTATCTTTATGTTTTAAGATTTTTTTTTCAGTTAAAAAGTTAATAATTGCTCTCATGTTTTCTAATTATGAACTTCCACAGGTTGAAATCAAAAGAATGAAAAAAGCTTTGGGCATAATCAGCAGGGAAGTTATGCATTCTGTCTGTTGAAAATAGATGTTAGCTTGCTGGTTGACTTGGTAGCAGTATTCTGTTCCTCCATACGGGACATAAATATTTGAAAAGGCTTCGGAACTTCCAGTCTTTGAAATCCCAAGAATAGAGTGTGTTACAGAGTTGTTGCTTGTTTCTTTCTGTGGAAGAGAAAATGAATTAAAGATATACCCATGATATGTTAACACAGGCATCAAGGAATTTTTCAAATTCTGCTTCAGAAGATTTCAGTCTGATGTCTTAAGTAATTGCATGAAACAACAAGAACCAAGAAGTGCCAATAACACTGCTACTGCTTCTGCAAATCTGTTCCCCTCCATAAGTTGATTCTCTACTCTATCACCATTACTTTTATACCTAATAGTCACTTCCATTTAACAAATAGAATTGCAGAAGAATAAATGAAAACAAATGCTTAAATGACATTAGGGACATCAGTTGCAAGTAGATATTCGAATGAGATGAAAGTTGATGGTTAATTGAACAACACGTTCTGCCTTTTCAATTTAATCATGAATGGAGCTGCTTAACATAAAGGGTACAGTATCACAGGGATACAGGGGTACAGTATTCCTGGGATAAAATACACAGGGGTTAGTTCAGAAAGCATTTCTGGGGGGTTTTTTTTAGAAGTCTGTGATAGTTACTGAAAGCAAATTTCTACCAGTTTAGGCAATGGTCTAACTAGGCAAGGCCCTGAGAAACCTGGTCTGATCCCATAACTGACTTTATTTTGCTCTCCCTCCCAAACTCATTTATTCTGTATCCCTGTCCTGTAATCTTAATTACAGGTAAGATTACTTTTGCACATTTATTTGTTTGGCTGTTGCTGAAATGGCCAGTGATTGTATGGTTGGATACAGTATCAAATTAAATATAAGTATAAAATAATATTTCTAGCAGCAGAGGAGGTTTCTGAGAGAGGTTGTGCCACCTTTACCCTTGAGGGTTCTCCAAATCCATCTGGACAAAACTCTGAGCAATCTGAACCTGCAGTGGACCTTGTTTTGAGCAGGAAGTTGGTTTAGTGACATCCTGAGGTCCCTTCCAACCTGAATTATTTTATGATTTTGCAGTGTATAGGAGATTCACTGACCAACTTTTGATGTTCAGACTGACCTGCAAAAAGTGGCCTTATTTTTTCAATGCCAACTTTTGCACCACATTGGTATTATGTAAAAGCTGTCCAGGTAACTCCATTGATTCTTCATTACTTTACGGTCTAGGTAATTCTTCATTACTTTAAAATTTGAGCAGTTGTTTTCAACTCTTCAACTAACACTTCATTTCCCAGTCAGTTTGAATTTAAAAAATACCCCGATTAGTTTAAAGGAAAATTTGTATATTTTTAATTATATATTTCTTTATGAAAGTGGATATGATCATATAATGTCTAGTTCATAGGAAGACATACACATGTCCATATAAGTTAGAAGAAATCTGAAAAAATTACATTATCAAAATTTTTGATTTTGCACTCACTGTATTATATCTGAAAGTGGTGTCATGAAAAATTTTAGGTGCTCAGATTTATGTGCATCTCCTATTGATTAACAGCATGGCTATTCAAAAAATCAAAAACTCTATTGGTTGAAAAAAAAACCAAACAAATTTTTCTCTAAAAAAAAAAAAGAAGAAGAAAAAAAATAAAAGCAGAGAAAGTTAAGCTCTAAGATAATCACTCAGCAGGTTAAGAGTTTCACCTGAGATATACAAGACATAAGGGACTCATGTATCTGTAGATATAATTCAGCTGTTAGTTATAATGTGAAAGTCAATATATGACTCAATTTTTGACAATTATGTCCCCCTATAATTTCACATTCTCCTTTTGTGTATACACACATATACTGATCTTGATAAAGTTTCAGAACTCATGAAACACATAACAACTAAGTATAACGAGAATAAAAAAAAATTGGTCTATTCTCCAGTTAGTTTCCATGGTTGTTCTATATCCTGTGATGTACATACAACTCACAAAATGCCATTCCCTTTCTGGAGCACAACTGGAAGAAAAAAAAAAAAAGTCGTATGTACTTACCTAAAATATGTTCTCAGTTACACATACAGACAGATATAATAAGCAGTAAAGGGAAGTTTCAACATCACACCCAAGCCTCTCAACTTGATTCCTGGGCTGTAGGCTATACTGAGGTTAAGAATATTTTTTGAAGCTGTTTCACTGTGTAGAAAACAATTAAAATTTATAGGATCAGAAAGAGAGCAAGCATAACGGTAACTCAGTAGCCTTCTGGTTCAAAATCTCACTTGAGAAAAGAGACCTGGTTTCTGTTCTGTGTTACAAAGACTATACATTTTACATGAGACAGACAGTGGATAACATGTATAAGTAGCTCATGGAACAACCAAGACCTTTCTCATCCCAAGAGAATACCTTAACTAGCTGACATGATACCCATAAAAACTGCTGGATTTTTCAGTGCCTTACATTATAAGCATCTTGCTCTCACTATATCTGAACTTACAGTCTCATGTTTAAACCAAAGTCTTGGTATTTTGATGGGATACCATGCAGCAAAAAGACAAAAAAAAATTCGAATGAGTAGGGTAACTAGGATATAACGTGTGCTACATAGCCATCAACTACATATAGTACAAAATTATAGAAAAGATCTCCTGTCCCTTCTTGGCACAGCAGAATGCAGAGTGTTCCCTTTAAGATATTTCTACTCTGCTCACTTGAAGTATGGAGATGATAACTTTCAACTTCCAGGTAGAAGTTCTAGAATGATTAATTTCCTAAAAACATGTTAAAGATTAATAATATTCACAATTTGGATTAGAAAATCTGAAAGAAATATTTTGCAATTTATTCGTTCTTATTTTCATGGTGAATATTAGGTTGGGTTTTAACTATTTGTCAGATTCTAGATGTCATTGACTACATCTGTTACTGTGTGAGACAGCATATTCATTTTCTTCTTGAGGCTTTTGGAATTACATTTCTGTGAATGAGCAACAAAACCTTCAAAGAGAACAAGTCTCAGGGGGACTAAACAAGTGTGATGTGTTCATTAAGGTCAGAAAAGTATGCAGGGTGTGGCTGACCACAGATCTTGCAAGAAAACTACCTTTTCTCATCACAAAGGGGACCAGAGGGTGACCTTAGATGAACAGCTATCAGCGGTTGAGTGGATTTTTTGGTGGTGTAAATGTTTCTCCCAACTTCACTAAAAGTTTGAACCTTTCCCTAAGATAGCCAGACCAGCATGGAGGCAGTGAGTATGTGGCTCAGCTAAACATAGGATATAAAACAAGACAACTGCCAAATGAATTTAAAAGACAGCAATAAGTTTGAGCTGACTTCAACACACATTTTCCTTCCCAGCAGTTGGGGACTTCCAGCACCCTGACAACGAATATATTATAAAGAAAGATAACGGGGATCACATTGGTATTTTGATCCAGCTGTGTGTTGATATTGCTTTATTTTGCTAAATATAATTTACGTTTGTACAGGTTTATGCAGTATATTTTTTATCACTCTGATAAATCAGAAATCCCATGCAATATCAGCTATCTTCAAATAAGTAAATTTGATGTTAGATATTAGACTTTTCACATGTGGAATATATAAAAGAACCTGGTCAGAGAGTATCAGAAAATTTCCTAGAAGAAATTCCATAGTTCAGACTTATTCCCATTGAAGATTTCCTTGTTCCATCAATAAATGCAATTTTTTTAAACAATTTTTTTAAAATAGATTCACAACTAGTTAAAGGTATTTCTCATTCATATTTTTTCTGGATATTCTGAAACTTTATTTGCTTATTTAATTCAGTTTCTATGTGCATCACAAGGTTGTTCACCACAGATTCTTTAATTATTTTTTAAGGGGGGGGCTTTCATGTGTTTGGTTTCTTGATGGAATATTGTGGGACACTGGATTATTATATTACTGGGTCAGAACCAACTCAAGTGTGTTTGTGGGGGAAGGTCTCACAGAGTCCCCATATCAGGCTCTGTAGCCTCACCCGGTGATCCTGGAGCCCTGTCAGTCAAAGGGGCCAGAAGTCCTGCCTGGGAGGTTTGGCCACAGGGGGCCAGTGCACATAAAAATAGCAGCACATGGTCTCCATGCTGCTCTTGGGACCAACCTGCACCATGTGAAAGCCAGAACTCTCTTGCAGTAGCTATTATGTTGTCTTAATCTCTTGCCTCTGCCTCTCTCTCTCTTTTTCCTTCTCTTAACCTCTTTTCTTAATATTTTGGATAACTTAAAAACCAGTGGGTTGGATTTTGCTACGTTGTATGTGTTAACATGGGCTGTCATAGCTTTGTAGAATGCTTTGTTTTGGTTGTACGTTACCCCTTAAACTCTTGACAACATCTCTTAATTTCTCCCTTATTATCAGTAAAAGTACCTCCTGAGAAAATGTGTGCATCACATTCTCTTTATGCTACCTGGAGGTATTAAAGAACAAAAGGCTCTTCAAACATTCACTGGGTGAATTTTTGCAGTCATATGTATTTTTTAGAAGTAATACTCCCACCTGTGCTTGTTGCTCTGGGGCTGGGGTCTTACAAATATAGACATCAAACATTTTCTCCAGATGTCTACAAACACATCTGGGTAAGAAGTTGTTTAAGTAGAACTTTTGTATTATTACTACCATTTTTAATTCCAGTTTCTTATTCTGTGGTCTATATCCAGGGATGGCGATAGAAACTACTACTACCTTGTCTAGCTTTGTGAAGGTGAAGCAAAACTCTGCATATTTTCAGACCAATAGTCTGATTTCCTCACTATGGATTTTCTTTAGTAGAAATTGGGAAGGTGCAAGAACAAATGCCAGTGTCAGATTTGCTCATTTGTGTTCCATGCTCTGGAACACACTTTATCTAATGAAATAGAACCTTCTCATGACAGCAGAAGCTGATAGGGCAGGGATTTGCAGTATTGTGTCTGTAACTCCACCACTGAGAGATGATTTGGGTCCCAACACACACAAGCCTTTCTTTCTCCTTATGGTGCTCTCTCTTCTGATTCAAAAACATATTTCTCATTCCTTCTAATACTTAATGGTTTATTTTTTTCATTTTAATTCTACAAGACCAAATCAGTAAAATTATCATGTCACTGCTTGTGATATCTGTGTTATTGTGGATGTGGAAGTGAAGACAAAATGGTGTGAGAAGAATGACTGTTTTATTGGTGCAGTCATTAATAGCATACTAATATTTGTTTCAGTCTAAGGTGTTACTCTCTTACGCTTGCTCGCAGTTACTTGTATGCAAGTTACTTGAGCCAGAGCCAACTATTCACTGTGAAGAAAGTAAAACAAATCAGGATGGCATCTCACTATTGGCATCACAGCTGTTCTCACTTCATGTCCTACGTGGTCGCTGGGCTACTGAGAAAAGCAAATACCTCTTTGTTTTAATTCTGCACTAAGTAAATGTCATAGCAACCCATTAGCACTGGTAAGGTTCTTGTTTCTGAATATTTTTTACTTTACCCTTTCTCTTACACCAAATCTTTTTCTATTATTTAAGCCATAGAAATCAATGTCCTTTATTTAAGACTACATGTAATCACTGCATTTGATTTTCTATTAAAAGGATACAAATAACTAATTTTATTCTGATTACACAATTCTGTTGGCTACTGTGTTTTGCATTGCTTAGAACATGACATCTGTATTCTCAGTAGTTTTCTTAAACATATTTTGCATAGAAAATTGTTATGCATACACGGGACTGGTCAAATTAAAACAGTGTGTTTCTGATAGAGCTACTCCTTAAAAAAAACATAATGTGACCCTTTGAAATAAACAACAAATGTGTTACAAAACATATTGAAATCAGCAATAAAAACCTTACTTCTGTTTACTTAGTTGATTTGGATCAGTTTAATAGAGTAAAAATGATTCAGATTTTTTGTTTCATTACCCATATACTGTTGAAGTGAAAACCAATATAATATTTATTTATCTGATTCTCAAAAGTAACTGGAAAGTCCTCGGTGCTTTTTTAGGATCCCAAATATTTCTGTATATTAATGTTAAAACTCACTAGAAGCTACCTTTTGTTATCTTTCTTCTCTATATTTGAAGTTTCACAAATTGAAGCTTGTCAGTGTATAAATGCATCATCAAGTCCAGGGTAGCAGGCACTAATTGTCAAAGTTGTCATGCCAGATACCCACCCAAATATCCTGATACTCTTTTACTTCTGAAGCCCAAAAAGGCCTAATAAAACTGTTTAGAGACAGAGTTTTAAGCCTTTAAACAGCAAAGGTATTTATTGCAGCGCTGGGAAGCTCCCGGTTCGCACCGGACAAAGAGCTTCGAATCAACAGTGCAAAATGATCCATTTTATACATTTCACTGCATGATTACAACATACAATTTTGCATAGTAATAAGATTGCAACATCTGATTATGCATATTAATGATTAGGTGGAGACTAGGCGGAGTCTGGGCGGAGCCTTCCCGAATCTTCTTTTGGCACCAGGATTAGGTGGTCGTTTCCAATCTTCAGCCTCCCTCTAGGGGTCTTTAACTCTTCTTCTTCACCTTGAACTCTTTGGACTTCATTGTTTATGACCTAGTCACTGAAGCTTACAAAAACTACTGGCTTAAGGCCACTTTGCTCTATTCAAATGTCTACATTATCATGATTTACTGCACTAGGTTATTTGTGTATAGTTTTCTAAGATCAGGTCCAGTGATTTGAACAGAACACAACTCTATGTTTTCTGATAAACTCAAGCAAGGCAGGTGCTGAACAGCTTCTCATGTACTTTATTTTGGATTGTTGACTCCTAATGTGCTGAGGCATTATGAAGGGGTAGCCTAGCAGAGACAGAGCGAGATTGACTTTAATTAGGAGTTTTAACCTTTTTGGAGTTTTGCTCTGTTTCACTTCAGAGGCTAGTAAAGCCTTCACTGATAGCTGTAGAATAGTTATGTAGAGTATGAAGGGTTTTTTTCCTTGATTTTTCTCTTCAATTTTCTACAAAATTGGTTTGAAAATGAGGGAAGCAGTCAAATCACCATCTGCCTTTGGCTGCAGAAAACCTGAGTACATTTATTTTCATCTAGTTGTTTCTCCAACTAATTAATTAATGATTATAGGGAAAGATGACAACTTAACTTGCTAGTCACACAGGACACAGATATATGCTGTTCTGCAGTTTCTGACAGATTGAATTATTGGATACAGTTATGTTGATGGAAAAAAGCAAAAGGATGGGTTAGAAATTCAGGATTCTTGCTGACTGCATTACCTTCTTATGGCATCATGCTAAAATTTGATTTCAGGTACATGCATTACCTTCTTTTTCTTCCAATCAAGCAAAATGTAGTTAATACATCATATAATAGGAGGTAGTACAAAATATCTTCTTTTACTTCAGGACAGCTGTGATGAAGATTTGTATAGTGCTACACCATGCTGATAAACACAACACTTACAAATTATTTTTATCAGTATAAGTGTTTACCTTATGTAAGCTTCTCTATAAAAAGAAATAAAGCCTCAAAGCATGTTAGGTAAAATTTCTTTTACCTAACACATTTTAGAAATAATAATATTGATCCTTGATTAAAACTGCACCCTTATTCCTATCATATAAACATAACTACCTGCTCTTAACAGGTAAAGCAATCTGTGTTATAATTGTATATGTGCAGTTATGTTTACGAATTAGAAAATACATTCTTGGAGTATCCTTTTAGGTCAAATGGCTTTAACCTTTATTTTTCTATTTCACTTCTGCCATTTTCTAACTAATTTATTTTTATACATACTTTTTTATACATGCATAAAAGAAATATGTACTATGAATATGCAAAGACAGCTTATGAAAAACAAGGCCCAGATCCTTACCTTGATGCAAAATAACAAAGGATAATGGACATTTTATCTGATCAATGGTTAATAATGCACTACTTTACATGACAACAACAAAATTGTTTTCAGAACTGCTCTGGACTCATTTCAGATAAGATTGTATTTAGGAAAAAAGCATTTGCTTTTCTTCCTCAGACATGCAGTTAAGTTGGAAAGGCTGTGTGAAAATTTAGTTTTCAGACTGTTTTGCTTCATTTAATATTTCGTGTGGGAAAAAAAAAACGTGCAGAATTTTAAGTTTTTTGATTGCTATAACACTAAATGCACTGTCCTACCAGTTAACACAATAATGACCTATATGTCAAATGATAAAAGTCTGCAGGAATCTGTTACATCTGAAATCTCATTACAGTGTAGAAAGGAATAACTCATATATAGTGAGTTATAAAATTATTGGTAGTCTGGTTAGAGTTTTAACAAGCTAATAGCCTAACTTATCTGGATAACACATAAACCCCTTATTAATAAGGTGATTAAAATTGACTGGAGGACCAGAGGGTGATCTCAGAATAAAGGACTGAATGAGTTGAATGGATCAGCTGGCTATGTATCAGCTTCCCTGACTTAATCAGAGAGTATGACAATTTCTTGAGAGAGCCAGACCACTGGGGAAGTGGCTCAGTCCAACACAGAATATAAAAACTGAACAACCAACAGAGTGAACTTTGAAGAGGACAACAGGTTTGTCCTGGGTCACCCAGAACCATGACAACAGACATACAGAGGCCAGAAACAAGAATCAGGTCTGTATTGCAATCCAGTTATGTGTTGAAATTGCTGTATAGTGCCTGGTTTGTTATTTTGAACTGCCGTGTTGGTAAATCAAAAGCCAAGTAAATATATTCAATATTAAAACATTAAAACCTTGTGTAGAATATCTCCTGACAGTGGGAAATGTCAATACAAAGTTGAACCTGGTTTCCACAGTTAAGAGTCCATGACAAATAAACTTGTAGGGTTTTTTTTGTTGTTTTTTCTTTTACTGTTTGAATATCCTCAGTATTATGTAGAAGGTGTCAAAGACTTTCTGTGGAAAATTATTCTCTGACAGCAGACATAGCCATTGTAGAATATATAAGTTCTAAAAATATCAGTGTTATCTTCTAAGACTTTGAACACTAAAAGTGAAATCAGGGGCTAGGATTTAGTTTTGATTGTTAAACTAACTTTAATGAAGAGCTAATATAATGGTGACCATGGCAATAGTTCAGGGCATATCACCTGCTTTAAATTACATAGATAAGAGCCATAGCATCACAAGTCATACTTGGGTCCTAATACTACTTAAGAATTTGTTCTGCAGGGGTCATATTCCGGTAAATATCTTAAAACAGCTTGGCAAGATCAAAGATGAAAGAACATTTCTTCAAGAGTCACAGGTGGCAGCAACCGTTATAACTAATAACGCATGAACACGACTAATGTTATCAATGAAAATATGTTGCCCAAGTTCTGCAGTGTGGAAGTTAATAAAATGTAAAAATAAAAAAATTAGAAGGGTCATTTTCAAAAAAAATACTTGTAGGCAAGAATGTGTGGAATTAACCTAAGGGAAGATGGGAAGGACACCATCTACAGCACACATTATGGCATGTACCAATACTCACCACTTATTTAATCCAGTTTTTCTCCATTTTTGCTGCAACAGCAATGTTCATCAGTCCTAAACAAACCCATAGTTTTACCCTGTGGCATTATTTCTTATATTCTCACACTACTCCATGAAAAACATGCCAGCATCTGACTTGATGTACACATGTTGCAAAGAGACCATTTTGTCTTGGTCTCTTTTCCAGTGTTCTCTCCTTCTTTGACACCAGTTTGTTGTGACTGACAGTTTGACCCTGTGGCCTTTGATAAATTTCAGCTTGACCATACTGCGGCTGTCAGACAGATTGCCATAATATGCTATCTCACTCTGGGTATCAGCATGGCAGCATTATTTACGTCCCGTCACGTAAGCATACAGCTAATGTATGTTCCTATATTGTAGTCAGTGCTTCATTTTACATGTTTTGCCCTTTTTTTAGTCACTACAATATAGCTTCATTATGGTACAAATGTTGAAATTCTCAACTTATATAAAAAGATCTTTTGTAAAGGGGAGAGAAAGAAAATATGGATGCTGAAGGAAGTGCCTAAAAACAAAGTAAACAACCTACAACAGTGTAAAACTATAAAAATAAGTAAAGGAAAATCATATGTTATGAAATCCAGTATGAAATTCAAAATCTATCACTAGAATTCAGCTTTCATTTATCATGGACACAGCCTGGTATTCAAAGAAAGCATTTTTTTCTGAAGAATTATCTATTAATACTAAATGAACTCTTATAGAAGACAAAGACCTAGTTTCTCAGTAAAACTTAATACTGAAGGAAAGTAAACAAAGAAAATGTGTTTACAAATTGTTCTAGTACATTAAAGTACACTTAGAAGTACACTTATTTCATTAAAATGCACTTATTAGAACTGTGCTAGTACGTGCTTCCAGGGTTAGAGATTAGCACACTGATCTCCAGAGAATGTGTTTTCCAAAGAAAAATTTTTAATGAGCAAAAGACCTTTGGAAATTATTAAGTAGATAAGTTTTGCTCCTAAGACTTTTCCTTTCTCCCAGTTATACAACCATTCTGTAATTCTATAAAAAGAGAAGGAAAAAATTCTCTTATGAGAATAAAGTTTTAAAATTTGCAACTGGTTTCACTAGCTTTTGGTAACAAAGCTTAATTCAAAACAGCTGTTCAAAATGTGACTCTTAAGTAGTGGCATCCTGGTACTTTGGGTTACTTTCCAAAACAACAGATAGCATAGGTTCTGAGCAGCTTTCTGCATTATTAGCTGCATTGTTGTAAACCTGTTCTGGAAACCCTCATGTTGTCATGATTTCTTATGTGGAAGTGTGCATTTCAGCCTATAATTTATTTTACAACAAGCTGGTGCCTAACAGACAGTTCCTAGCAAACTTGTATGAGCTGTAATATTAATGGCAGAGATGCTAATATAAAAAATAATTAAAAAAAATAAAAAGAGAGAGATCAATGATGATTGTTGGCCCTATTTGAGCTAATAGGTCAAAATGCAGCTGTTAGGACCTATTAAGGACTCATGTGAACGTACAGAAGAGTAGGCTTGTGAGGCTACTGATTCCTGTTCTGCTAGATTATAAAAGCTTGTTAGTGTTAGCTAAACACTGTTTTGTTATGAGTTTCCAATAATTTTATGAGTTTATTTTTCTTTGTGTTATTGGCCTTTGCTCAAAGGACTAGATTTTTTCAAACAATGGACCCACCAATTATTTGCAGTGCAGTTATTTGTTGCCACAGCTAAGAATATAGAAACATAAATTCTTAGCAACACCCACAATCAGCTAATTAACATTTAAATGGATGTCAGATTAAGGATAACATGGAAATTTCACTTCGAATGTTCAGGCTTATAAAAACACATCATACTTACACATCCTCTGTTGCTTCACTTTAGGTTAATTTAAATTAAAAAAAATAGCTTATTCTCTAGCACATTTGACTCTATATACAATATGGAGACACATTGCTCAGACAATTACTCAGACATAAAGCACCAGAGAAAAATTATTCTTCCTGACTATGGGATGCAAACTCCATAGATTTATGTTATAGAAAGAGGACCTCAGCATCACACAGCAAAAGAGTTCTGACCTTTCTGAGAAGGATACATGTAGGCTGGTCATTTGGTTTGCAAGGAAAATTTATCACAGACAGGAATAAATTGGAAACTGGCTTTAATGTATGCATTTTTATATAATAGAGAACTAATACTTTTATTTGCATATCTGTATATTCATAATTTTACGTGATAGTTGCTATAGAAACACATAACTTCCTAATTCCATGAGGCTCTTGTTAAATATACTATTGTGCATATGTTTACAAAACTTTATCTTTACACTTCTAAAACATGTCTCTTTCCTCAGTTCTCCCTCCAACAGAATGGTGATACAGCGGAACAAAATTCAGAAAAATAAAAAGCTTTAACTCCTTTTTGTTTCAGGCAACATGCTAGAATATTATCAAATAAATAAGAAAGTTTCTAAAGGAGAGCAGACACATATATGAACAAGAGTTCAAAAATAACTTAATTACTCTTATCTTTCTTTAGCACTACAGCTTTGCTTATGTCATGACACCACCAAATGTATTTCAAAATATAGAAGAACAAAGAAGGTCAAACCATTTGTACTGGTTTTCTCTGGAGTAGTTGCTTTTCTTCACACTGCATAGTATGGGGCTGTGTTTTGAACTTGTGCTGAACACAGGATTGATGATCTAAATATGTTTTTGCTATTGCTGAGCAGGACTTACATAGAGCCAAAGCTTTTTCAGCTTGTTGTGCAGCCATGCTGGCAAGAAAATTGAGGGTGCCTGAGAGCTTGGGAGGAGACATAGCCAGGACAGCTGACCCCAACTTTCCAAAGTAATATTCCATACCATATGACATCATGCTCAGTTTATAAAGCTGGGAGTAAGAAGGAAAAAGAAGGGCATTTCTGGGGCGATTGAGTTTTTTTCCCCAAGAAACCATTATATATTATGGGGCCCTGTTCTCCTGGAGATGGCTCAACACCTGTCTGCCCATGGAAAGCAGTGAATGAATTTGCTTGCCTGCACAGCTTTTGCTTTCCCTATTAAACTGTCTTTATCTCAATCCATGAGTTTTCTAGTTTTTACCCTTCCTATTCTCTCCCCCATCGCACTGGCAAGGAAGTAAGCAAGCATCTGTGTGGTACTTGGTCATTGGCTGGGGTTAAAAAATGACACTACCAAAAATATCTAAAAAATTATACCTATGGAAAAATATGTAATATGAAACTTAAGCAAACACAAAGTAAAATCTTTTGACCAGTACATTTTTTAGACATGAATAATAATTATTTTTGCTCTTTACAGAAGCAAAACTTAACATGAGAACAAAAAAAAAAAGAGGATAAGCAATTAAAAAAAATACTTTTTAGTTGTATATAGAAGAAAGATAACTTTAAAGTGTTTGCCTGCTCCACATGGCACTTTTGGTTCTTAAATCTTTAAGATATTAACTAAGCAGAAAATAGAAATGAAGGACTGGAATAATCATATATTCTCTTTTACAGTGGAAATAATGACTTGAAGACCCTGGAGGTATAGTATTTTTATTCATTACAGTGAAATCAAGGAGTATGAGGCTGCCATAATAGCAGATAAATTGAGGCTTACGGTGTGCCATTTCTAGAAAGCAGCTGCAGTCAGAGCAGCTAGTAAAAGAGTATCTCCATCAAATGACTGGCATTACCTAGAGTTTCTTGATGGATATTCAAACTTATAAAAAGAAAAACCACTAGGAAAAGACTGTATAGAACTTATAACCAATGTGTCAATGTTGCAAAGCAGTAACTATCACCTCCACTGTGGCAGAAAAAGTGGACATAAAGGCAGCTTTCATTTGCTCATAAATTCAGGAATATGTTTTGCATAACAATTATTTAAAGAACTAATACTCACAGCTTCTGTTATACACTTTGAGATGTTCTGATAAAAACTGCTGTTATAAGATGTAAGCATTGTAACTTTACAACTACAGATGAGAAGAATGACTGAATTTCAAGGTTTTGTAAGGTGCATGAACTCATATGCCAGGTTATACTGACAACTGAAGGTAGTTCAAGTATTTTTGTCATATACTTGAGAAAAGGTATCATAAATCTCAAAATACCCAGGGAGCTTGTGTTCTGAGAGTAAGTTCTGCAAAATAATAACAAATTCAGTTTCTATCATGCTTAGCAGATTTAACAGAGGAGTCCTTCACCAGAACTTTGGCCTCTTGCTGTCACTGTAACTATGAATCCCTTGTAACCATCAACAAATACTATTGGCAAGGCTTAGTTCATGGGGTGAAAAACAGTTACCTTTCATGTTCCAGCAAGACCAAACACTCAAGACTACTACTGTTGCTGCTAATTTTCATTTTGCTTTATACATTATTATGCTCCATAATCCTTAAGGTTTTCTCAAAAACCATTAAACATTTCTACAACATTTTTAATAGTCTTTAGATGTACAGAAATCACTAAGATTATTGATGCTCTTAAAGAGTGCTTTAAGTACTCAGTTTAGTAAAATGATGGGGATAGTATCTTTTAGCCTAGGCAAATTGAGAGCTAGATTATCAGTATTATTCAGACTTAATTTGTGGCTATTCTTACCATTCTTCAGAATGACTACTTAATTCAGATCTATCAGTCAATATTAGGGCATTTAAAAGAACATACATGACTTCACGGGTTATAGATGTAATATGAATTGCAAGATGTTTTCTTCACTCCTTGTCTTCTGAGATCTGTATATTTAGGCATGCATTGTATAAGACATTAATAAATAATTTTTCTTTTGAAGTTTTAATTATGTAAATATTTGCACATTAAATGTATTGTGACTAATATTTTTAATGTCATTCCACAGCTTGACAATAAATTATTAATGTAAGCATTTTTTTATTACGTCATTTATTTCTATTTTGTATTTTCAGCTTATCTTTGTTGGACTGACCATTATTCCATTAGAAGACTATTCTCTCTAAAAAAACACTTTCAAATCTCCTACAGTCTATGAATTGAGGCAGTCGTGCCACCATGGATTGCAATCCTGTTAAACCTAACAAGCTAAGCAGATTCAGGTTGAATAACAGTAGAGTTGGAGACCTCTAAGGAACATTTCAGTGTTACAGCAAGTTTTTTAGTGCTACTGACTCAGTGGGAGAAACTCTTCTATGTGAGTTAGTATTGAACTAATGCCCCAGCCAGGCAATTCTAAAAGACACTATAATTAGGATGCAGTAGGCTGGAGTGCTCAGAAACAGAGAACAGAAGACAATCTGGTCAATGTGATTCAAGTGTCTTAACGTATAAAGTAGAGAAAAGCAACTGGAAAAGGAATAAAAATTCCTGATGCTAGCAGGAAAAGAAAGGAAAATATTAGTGAAGAATATAAAAAATATCATATGATTGGATAGTAAAATATAAAAGTAATACAAAGCCTGTTTGATGTGATGAGCACAAGGTCATTTTACTGATGGACATGATGAATTTTCAAAAGCATAAAAAGGAAAAAGAGCTAGCTTAAACAAACAAACAAATAAATAACATTAATTCTCAATCAGTTTTATCTGTTATGTTGCTCATTATATGTTAAAAATGGTCTTCAATAGAAGCAGTCCCCCAAGGGTCTTTACACAGTCATAAAAGAGGGAACATTCTACTATAAAACTCTTAATACACAATACAACTGTGAAGATTTAAAAAAAACTGAAAGCCTAGTCTAATATTTCTAAGTACTGAGCAATCAGTAAAAAAAAATAAAAAATATTTTCATTCATGGTTTCTGTTTCACATAGCAAACAGTCACACCTCTCTTCCCATAAATACTGTCTTGGAAAGAAAGTAAAGGAAGGGTGAGCTCTGTATCACAAAATATGTTCTGAGTTTTATCAGCTAGGCAATATTTGTCCATCTGTAGCTATGTCTCAAAATCAATTCACTTCCCCTTTTTGTAACATGATCAGCAAGCAGCTAAAGTCATCTTAAACCAAATATATCTCCTTCTCATTATATTTTAGTTAAATTCAAGATAAAGTAAGCAGTGTTCACATAAATTTCCACAGTCTGTATTAAATGCAGAGACCTAGATATGACTGTCTCTAGACCTTGACAGGAAATATGTTGTGGAAAATTGTTAAGCAGGTGCAACTAAGATTGAGTTGATACATTAACAGATGAAGACAAGAAATAGGGGCTAAAAAAAATAAGTGATGTGATAGTCCCTGAACGGCAGTATGTTGAAACAGTAGATAGAACATCCATTAATGTTTTAGTGGAATCCCTTTACATAAGAAAAAAATTGGGATTTTCCCCATTAATTTGTAATATTGAATTCCACTGGTCAACTTTCTAATGTCTCAGACAATAAATAAAGTTGACAGAATACTTAGCAAGGCATTGCTTATATAAATTATTAAGCATTAGATGATAATGTTCAGTGAAGAGCTTATGAGAAGCTAGAAGTGCATTGAATATTTTAAGTATTAGTTCTAGATACAACTTCTCAATATGTACTGAAGTTATGGGGAACATAATATTCTCAAAAAATTGCTAAGGAACAATTAAAAAGTTTTATAAAAGTCCTGAAGAAGTATGTTAGAACTTAATTTCATTAAGACAGGAAGAAGACTAGAAACTCCTTCTCAACCAAATATTAAATAGCAAAACAATATTATTCAGATTATTTTTCTGATTTTCATGCTACTGGAGACTTGATAGATATGAGCCTATTTGGGTATTATTTCCTTGATGTTTTCACAGCTCATTATAGAAAATAGTCTTACATTTTAGTAATATTTTCCCTTTTAAAAGTAGAAGTATAAAACTTTTCCATGTATAAATGTCGCCTCCAAATCATAAATAAACCATTATTCAGTACAGCACAATGCATTTATAAATTGTGCATGATGACTCCTTATTTTAGGTAAACCTAAGCATCATCCAGAGGCAGCAGTGTTGCTACCAGCAAATGCAAAAAAGCTGTAGATGAAATGGAAAAAGGTTCTGTCTTGGTTAATGTTACTTAATTGCATTCCACTATTGACAGAGAATAAGGGAAAGGATAAACTGCTATAACAACGCTAAAAGTGAAATTGTAAGGTATTATATGTTTAATAAAATGCCAAAAATAAGTCTGTTTTAAAAGGTTTTCTTAAAGTTAAACATCACATTTTCAAACATAGTTGTCCAACTACTCCCATTTTCTTTGGACAGTTCTATTATATCCACCATTATATGATTCATTATTTATACAATTTGATCTATTATTGTCTTTTGGACATTACTATTTTAAGAAAATTTTTCTCAGGACTGATCAGTGATGTTTTATTTTTCACTTTCCCAATTACAGAGAGTATTTTTTCCCCTTCCTTTGAAGGCCTCTTAAATCTACAAATTTAATTCCAAAATTCAGCCTTTTTTTTGTCTTAATTTTCAGATTAGAGCCTAAAAAATATGTAATGAGAAAAAAATTCATATTAAAATTGCCAGTTAACAGCAACTCTTGTGTGTATATGGCACGCTGGTTCCTCTATGTACAGTTAATTTTAGATAGACAAGTTGCTTTAAAATCATTGAGCAGAGATGTTTCCTAAAATTATTATTATATTTTTACTAATTGGAGGATATTGGCTATGCAAAATAGGCCATGTCCCTCTGTATATTAGTGATAGTAGCAACTCTGCAGACTAGAAAGCATTGCTTACTCAGGCTGACAAAGTATTAAATATATACTTTGTAACTGAGTATGGCGGCTTGCCAGAAGGTGAGGTTCACCAGACCGTGCCTGTTCAAATGCATTTTTCTGTCTTTTTCTAACTGCTCCCTCTGGCATTCTGCAGCTTTTTGGCATGTTGGTCAGACAGAGAATTGATCACCTAACAATCAGAGAATCACCGAATCAGCTAGGTTGGAAACGAGCTCTGAGATCATCAAGTCCAACCTATGACCCAATACCACCTTGCCAACTAGACCATGACACTAAGTGCTACATCCAGTCTCTTCTTCAGTACTTTCAGGGAAAGTGACTCCACCATCTCCCTGGGCAGCCCATTCCAATGCCCAATCACTCTTTCTGTGTAGAACTTCTTCCTAATTTCCAACCTAAACCTCCCCTGGTGCAGCTCAAGATTGTGCCTTCTTGTCCTACTGCCAGTTGCCTGGGAAAAGAGGCGGATCACCACCTGGCTACAAACTCCTTTCAAGTAGCTGTAGAGAGCAATAAGGTCTCCCCTGAGCTTTCTCTTCTCCAGGCTAAACAACTCCAGCAACCTCAGTCTCTCCTCCAACCTGTTACAATCCGGTTGGAAATTGTAACCGGGTTCTTTTAATTGGTTGCTCTGAAGGCGAGATTCAGGCACACAGTTCCTTATGTTGTGGCTCAAACAGATGCTGACTTTATTGAGGTTAACAGAAAAAGGGACAGGTTAGAATTAGGAAAAGAATTATCACCATTGGTGGGAAGAACTTTGGAGGGAGGGAACCAGGTACTGGCAGGATGGGGAGGCAAGGGCGAGGAGAGTCAGGCAGGACAAGGGGCGACAAAGAGGAAATACAGAGAGGCAGGCAGGGTGAAGGACAACGACGCAGAGAGGCAGGCAGAACGAGGAATGACGGAGAGGCAGGCAGGACAAAGGACAATGGAGAGGCAGGCAGTACAAGGAGTGGGACCAGCAGTCAGGCTTACACCCTGGGTGAAGCCGAGATGGAAAGGGCTGGACCGCAGGCACCCCAGGGCACAGCTTTATATACTCTCTCNGCCATCTAGCCAGTTCCTAACCCACAGAGAGTGCATGTGTCTGAGCCGAGGACTGCCAGTTTTCCAGCAGTAAGCTATGGGTGATAGTGTCAAAGGCTTTGCCGAAGTCTAGGTAGTTTACATCCACAGCAACATGATCAGAAAAGGTGGCATATGGGACAAGAATAGCTCTGCCATGAAGGAGCCCTGCACATTTCTTATTCTCTGAAAACTCACAAGAATGCTTCCCACTGAGTCATGGATGGCTGAAAATACCCATGGGAAAATGTCAAAGGAACTAATGTGATTTCCCTGTGCTAAAATGTATGAAAGTCCACAAGCAATAATTACAGTAACTGTTTGAAAAGAAAAGGAACAATCTGCATCATCACAAAAGTTGCTTTTCAGACTCTGTGTAATACTTAACAAGACATTTGCATTCTCCAGTAAAAGTCTTTGGATCCCAAATGCTGATTCTAAATCTTAGTTCAGCCATGAAAGATATGTTATGCCTCTAGCTAGCTATTTGCATGACTGCTGCAGGTAGCAGACCAAAACATGGAGAATCAGTAAAATCAGAAGTGACTTCTGTAGGTTATAAAAAAGGCAAACTGTTCTTGCCTCATCATCTGCAGTGAACATAATTCATCCATGTGTATTAGCTATTCAAGCTCACTTAATTTTCCTCAGAACAGTAAAGGTGTTCAAGACATCCACATACTGCTGACAGTGGTTGAATGAAAGACTTGTGCCATTATAAAAAGGTAGCTAAAGCCCCACAGATAACATGTCAAGACAGCATTGGGTGCTGATGAATGAGCATCAACTCTATAA
Source organism: Sclerurus mexicanus (assembly GCA_013396755.1). Classification (NCBI taxonomy): domain Eukaryota; kingdom Metazoa; phylum Chordata; class Aves; order Passeriformes; family Furnariidae; genus Sclerurus; species Sclerurus mexicanus. Next base: position 59,548 of record VWZF01000053.1, on the reverse strand, counting down.
AACTGTATAAAATCCTTCTTCTTGTATGCAAATAGATTTATAGAGAGAACTACCTCGTAATGTCCTTATGGAAGTACACTAGTGACATAATAAACTGTCTCAGAAGGAAATCTGATCACCTAGCAACTGTTCTGACCTGCAAATTTCTAAATCTCATGATTAAGAACATAGTTTCAAGGATGGTTGCATTTCACTCCCATGACTGTTCACTCTATCTGTGTTGACTTAATTACTTTTCCTTGCCTTTGCCCAATTTTCATGATCACTGTTCACTTCCGTGTAAACAGTGTTCATACACCTGCACTGTAAGTAGGGCAACTCCACTGTTTAGTGACAAGCAGTTTCCCCTCTGGCTCTGAGTCTAAAATTAATCATATATAGTGGCTCTCCACAGTTACTCATGAAAACAGTATGTATTTCAGAATTTATACAAATGTAAATCCCACCTTGTTTTGCATATGCCATTGCTCTTACAGCTCCACTAATTTAATTATAGTGTTCACATGAAAAATCAGTGCTAACATTTAAATCCCTTTCTCTCGGTAGGTTTAATTGCCAGTGAAGAAACAAAAGTTCTGTCGAATTTGAGTTAAAAATATATACTTAGAATGCCTGCGGTCTTAAATAGGTAGGTTACCTTACTACAGAGAATCCCTGAATCAGCAAGGAAGTTTATCCAGCAAATTCTCATGGAGTATTTTACCACACTGCAGAATCTTGCCCTGCTCATGACAAAGATCTATTAATATTTCTATTTCAGACTTTCTTATTTTATAAAATTGTTCTTTAAGAAGAATAATTTCCTCTTCTTTGTTTCATGACTGAAGTAACTCATTAATTCTTAATTTTTGTGCTAGGCCCAGATTCACAGATTGAGGCAGAACTATCAGAAACATCTGAATATAAATAGATTCCTGTAATGAAAACTGGTAGACTGTTAGCATGTTCTGTGTGGCATTTTGCCCCGGACTCTTTAGCAGTCTGCCAGCCAATGTCCAGATAGGACTCATGACAGCACATATACATTTCCCAAAGGCAGTTCAGATATCCCTTTCACTGGGAAGAGAGTTTAACTATGCAAACACAAGCTAATCTGTGTCAGGTGGTCTCAGTGAATGAAGCATTAACTAGAGTGGACAAAATTTGTGTGTTTAAATATTATAGAGTTAAAAATATTCATTACTAGGTACAGGAATTAATGGTTATTGATATACAGTATTGATTACTGCTTACAGTTTCTTTCAGGTTTGGTGACAGTCACATAAATATCAGCTGGATCCCTACAAATCTATGGAGCTTAATGGGATTCATCCTGAAATGCTCAAAGAGCTGACTGATATCATTGCAAAACCTCTCTTGATGATTTTTGAGTGGTCTTCAGAATCCAGAGAGGTCTCAGCTGACTGGAAGCTGGCAAATGTCCCAATTTTCAAGAAGGGAAAGAACGAGGACCTCGGAAACTACAGTCCTGTAAATCTCACTTCAGCGCCTAGTAAAGTTATGGAGAAGATTATTCTGGAAAGTATTGAAAAACACCTGAAAAACAATGCAGGCATTGGTCACTGTCAGGACGGCTTCATGAGAGGAAAGTCCTGCTTATTAAATCTGATTTCCTTTTATGACAAGGTAACCCACCTAGCTGATTAAGGGAAGCCAGTTGATGTCATCTTTTTGGGTTTTAGTAAAGCTTTTAACACTTTTAAAAGTGTTAAAAGTGTCACAGGATCCTACTGGCACACAGCTGGATAAACTGTGACTGGTTGACCTTGGCCAAATGCCAAGTACCAAAGGCCCACGACAAAGACCCCAAAGGCCCCTCTTGGCCACAGGGAAAGGAAGGAAGGGGAGGAAAAAAACCCTGCAAACTGAATTTCAGCAGAACTGAAACAGTTTATATATATTTATACTTATATACGCATGTATACAGAGAAGAGAAAGAAAACACACTTTCACTTCCCTCTCACCTAAACAGCTGCCATTCATGTATCTCAAGATGCCTCCTCCCAAACCAGGCTGGCCAACCAATAATCCCATACTCATGGCCTATTCCTACAACAAGGGGAGACCGCAGAGAGCTCCTCTGCTCTCCAACACTGCCAGAAGGACTGATCTCTGGCTTCCTCCCCTTCATTTTATATACCTCCTTATCTAAAGATTAGGATGGAATACTTCCTTAGTTGTGACCTGGTTGCCAGGAAAAGGCCTAAACCAAACCACTACATAAACACATGATGTGGTGGGTGAGGAATTGGTCTTGCTCTGCTCTGCATTGGTGTGGCCTCACCTGGAATATTGTGTGCAGTTTTGGGCACTGCAATATAATAAAGATACTAAGTCATTGGAGAGCATCCAAACGAGGGCAACGAAGATGGTGAAGAGCCTTGACAAGAAGCTGTATGAGGAGCAGTTGAGGTCACTTGGTCTGTTCAGCCCGGAGAAGAGGAGACTGAGGGGAGACCTCATTGCAATCTACAACTTCCTTGTGAGAGGAAGAGGAGTGGCAGGCCCTGATTTCTTCTCTTTGGTGACCAGTGACAGGACCCAAGGAAACGGCCTGAAGTTGTGTCAGTGTAGGTTTGGGTTGGATATTAGGAAAAGGTTCTTCATCCAGAGGATGGTTGGTTGCTGGAATAAACTTTCCAGGGAAGCCATCATAGCAGCAGCCTTTTAAAGTTCAAGAAATATTTAGACAATACTCCCAGACACATGGTGTGACTCTTAGGAATTGGTGCAGGGCCAGAATTTGGACTGGATGATCCTTATGGGTCCCTTACAACTCAGTGCATTCTGTGATTCTGTATAAAGAAAAGTTTAGCATCCTTGGCTGAATTAATAGGACTACACAACTGAAGAAGTACAACAGTCATCTCAAAAGTCCTGAACTAGTCACTGTTTTCTCTGTTCTCCTTGGACACAAATGTGTACTTGAGTTTCACAATGATTCACACTGTTTAGAGAATTTCTTTTGCATTCATATGGCCTATGTACTCATTCAACAGTGAGGATTAATTTATCCCTTATAACATCTAATTATTAATCCAATATTCTATATAGTTTGCATTGTTCAACAACTATAGAGAATGAGGCATATCTTCATAACTTTTGGAGGGAGTATGTTGCTGTAAAGAATGAATACAAGCTGATACTGACCTCATGAACTGCCAACCTGCTTCCCTTTAGTACTCTGTACCTCCAGTATCAAAACACTACCTTCACAGTAGGGTTCAGCTTTTTGTTTCAAAGTACGTTCTTTCATAGAACAAGGCCTCTCAGACAAGTTACCTGACATTTGGAATCCTAGCAGAATTAGAGACTCAGATGGCAACATTATGTATAATGGTCAGACATACAAGACTCAGAATGTTCACACAGTAATTTTTATATATAGAAAACATTTCTTTAAAAGTCCAGTACATAACTTGGATTAGTTGAGGAAAGGTCTAATCTACTCAGCTGGCCTCTATGGGACTGCTACTTCACGCTAACAATGGCCATGATAACAATAAAAAAGCTGTATTTTCAGAGATAATAGCTTCTGAAGTATCTATTACATTTTTCAGATACAAGCACATTCTTTTTATATTAACTGTGCCTGTGTTTTCTTGTGTTGTCTTCTTTTTCTTAAGATAATATGTTTATTATTTTCAAACTGACATAAGTCTCAGTTTATAGCTGTATTTCCAGGCTATTTAAAAAGTGAAGTAATTTGTCCATTTTTCTATGGATAAATTCTTAGGTAAGGTTTAGGTTTCATAGAGCATCTAAGTACTTTGTTCATAAGCACCTTTAATATAAATATTATGAAGATGCTCCAGTATGATTTTTACTTTTTTTCTAGTTATATCAGAGATACATTTTGTAGGAAACTGGCTCCTTTCCTACTGGCAACTGTGTCTGAGAAACTGGAATAACTGAACAACTTAGTACTTTAACTATTTATGAATACTTACGAATACTAGTTATTTCTCATTAATCAGAATCACCACTGATCTTTCCTTTTTCTTTTTTAAGGAATTTAGCGAATGTAAAATGATCACCTGGTATTCTAATTCTTTCAAGATCATTGATTAGTACATGCCATTTCAGAAAAGACCTATTTTAAATTTTACATTTTTTTAAAAAAATCAGTCTTCTATGAGAAGAAACTGATAATGTACAATCGATTTTGAAAGCATTGGAATGGCTTTGTCTTTTCTCTCTTTCTATAGTAACTGGAAAATGTACTTGGAAGTATTAAGAAATAAAATACAGGTATTTTTGTCATACATAAAGTGAATTAATCTTTTCTTAAAACCTTATCAATGAGTAGTCACTTTAAAGCATTTTACACACAGAAACAACTAGAATATTTTATGCAAGACTTTTCTACCAGTCAAAGCAAACAATTTATGACTTATAAATTCTTTCTGCTGCAGTATGCCAGGAAAAGGCTTTGTTGACATGTGATCTTTGCTTTCTTTATTGAACACGGATACCTTATATCCAACCATATTTGACATTTCAAGCATTAAACATAATACTGAATATAAATCAGGGCTCTGGAGCCAAAAGTTTGTCTCATGGGAACCACCTGAAGGGGAACATTTTAATATGAAAAAATAGTTCAGTTCTAAGGCAAATCAAAACTTAATTAGATGCCAGAAGTATTATTAAGATTTAGAATATGTTAACACAGTGTTCAGAGAGATATGTCCAGCAAAATTCGAATCCTTGAAGAAGCCAAGCAATGTGTGTGTTTGGTCTCTGCACAGCCTAAACTAGGACCCAAACTGCATTCATTAACTTTATGGAGAATGTTAATAACAGTGAAGCTATGAATCCATATTTGCTCCTGAAATTTGGACTAAGTTTTCTTCTCTCATTGGTTAGCTAGATCATTTAATCTGGTTAAACTCAGTATAATTGCTATTAACTCCCAGTTCATTTTGAAGTTGGTTGCTTCTTTTTCAAACTTTTAGTGCCAAGGACTCACATAAAGAGAAATCACTCTGTTTTTGCAACTACATTAGTTAGTGTAATAAAAGTTATTACTTCACCTTGAAGATCTTGGCTACCCGAACACAATAATGCTTCCTTAGAAAATGCGTAAGTATAAAGAATACAGAGGGTGAATATCACCACATGCAAGTATACTCCCAGATCTAGTCTCAGGAATCCTTATTTGATTTAGATTTTAATAGATATCCTGTGACAAATAAATGTAATCTGAACAAGTAATATGATTCACTAATATTCAGGAAGGCACTGGTATTATGGAAGTAAACATTATTCCTGTGTTCCCTTTACCTTTACACTGTATTGGATACAATAAATTTCTGAGTCTTAGTTTTTCTTGTGTTTTTAATATGCAGCACACTTATAAAATTACATCCTCACGGTCTTGTTGGTTTATCAAGCTGTTTATGTGCAATTTAATTTTAACTGTGTGCACTTTCTGCCATATTAAAGCAAGAGTCACCACAGACACTAAGACTACCTTAAATTAAAGAGCCTGTTTTCACATTATGCTTTGTTTTAATCAGAATTCTGTGAAGCTCACCAGTATGACTATGTTTCACTAATCAGAGGTCCAGAAACATTAACTTGTTTTGCTCTTAACATTTATCCTTTCTAGTTATTCCCCACAGAAATATTAATTCACAATAGATACTTTATTAATGATCTCTTAACTTGTAGATAAAAATACAGCACTGTGCTATGAGCATTTTATTCTATGAAAGAAGATCAAAAACAAAAACCCCTGTCAAATTATGATGACAGAAATATTATGGTATTATGGTGTCTTTATAGAACACTCAATACATTTATTACACATATATTCCCATAATATTGCAAAGTCAACAGGTATATGTTTATATCATTTATTTCTTACAAAGATTCTTCTATATTTCATATTTATTCATGCTTGGATGAACCTCTTCACCCAGCTAGTTTATTAAAATTACAGGTGAGTGAAACCGTAAATTTCAACATGGCTTCATTCTGAACAGTCTATGAAGCAGTAGATTGGGAGCATAAAATAAAGTGAGCAGAATCATGTAATGTTCTACTGGGAGACATATTTTACCCTTCAGCAGCGTATTAAAAAAGCATGTTTTAGAAATTGAGGCAAGGCATACAGTACCTTCTTCCCATGAGATATATTTCTCTGCCTAGAGCAGAATATTCCTCTTGGCAGTATGTTTCAGAACTGGCAAGTTCAACAGTTTAATCTCTTTAGAATTTGCATTACATTTACCAATTAAAAAGAAAAAAAAAACAAACACAAAATTCTATCATACTACTGAAGTTTTGTGGGTTTTGGGTTTTCCCCCAAATACTTTTAATGCACATGAACAAGATTAGCATTTTTTTCTCCCCAAATGGGTTATTCAGGCTACTGGGATAGCAGTGTTTCATTATGTAATTTTAACAGTATAATAACCGTTATATAACAATATATTAACACCTCATTATCTCTCCATTTCCTGGCCAATATTCAAAGATGAATCCAGAAAAGGCTGAAAAGCAATCTTGTTTGAAGAAGAGAAGTCATAACACATTCATGTGCTATAGCTTATGTTGCATAGTCCCTCCCAACCCAGTGTATATTTAGCAGAATAATACTCATAGAACACTTCTCCACTGGATATAAAGCACAAACAGTGCTCCTTTCACTAGGACCCTCTTACAGATGTTTACCTTTAGAATAAGAAATTTTTAATTAAAAAACCCCTTTGATTATGTAGACAGTACAATCTCTACTAGCATTCTAATGCACTTAGAATACAAGTAAGATTTGAGCAGTTATGAATGCCCTATTTACAGTTCTATAATGTCGACAATAGAAGAAGGTATACATCCTATGAATTTCATACTCCCCAGAGTAAGAATTCATGGATTCCATTAAAGAAGAGCAGCCTTAGCAGAAAAACACTCACACTGATCTTGTGAAGGATACTGCTGGAAAAAGGGAGTATGAGGAACAAGTGATTATCAATCATACAACTGATATTAAGTAGGAGAAGAGAGGCAAGTTATGGGTATGGTATCCTCACTGGTTGTGGAGAGAGTGGTTCTTCATGAACAGCAGTTTGTTTTGATATTAGAAAGAGGAAGAAAGAACCAAAAAGAAAGTTAAACACAATTTTGCAGTTCCAGGTGATGTCTTTTCTGTATTGGGTACTATTTTATATAGCAACTGCAGAGGAGAACATGTAAGCTCTTTTACTGTTATATTATAATCTGAAAGTATATAGAGGCCTTAAGAACTCAAAGAGTATGACTTGACTCACACGAAGTCAGAGCATTCACAATTAGGAACAAGATAACAAAAAAAAACCCAAACCCAACAAAAACTCCACCTACATCCAATAAATAAATAAATAAATAAATAAATAAATAAACAAATAAACAAGTAAGGAGGGGGAAATAAAAAATAAGTAAAAGAAGAAGAAAAAGGAGTCATGGGAATGGAAACAGCGATAGATATGTCAATTAAAGATGGCAGGCACTTTTGGATGCAGTATTTATAAAAATTCTGAAACATTAAAGGTCTGAAATCTTCCTAGTTTCTTTCTATTTCTCCAAAGGAGAAGCAATGAAGGCAGATTCTGAAGGCATAGAACTGTCTTTCCACAAGGTTTTTTGCTTCAGATATCTACAATTGTTCCCTTCTCATGTGGCACAGCAACAGTCTACAGTAAACCAGCTCTAGAGAATTATTTTTTTTCTTCCTAGGCCATACCTGGCATCACTGAAAACTTTTCACAATGGGGACTCAGCATAATACAGAAGCAGAGTAGCCCCTGATGAACTGGCAGCTCTGCAGGCCCACTACTGTTGCCATTAGTCTTATTGGAGCTTTCACACTCCCTCATTCACCCTCAACTACAAGCCACTGCAACAAAGTATAGAATAGAACATTCCTCTGGTGAATGCTGAACTCCTTCAGGAATAGGGAAAAGGCTGCTTTCTTTGCAGCTCATCTCAAATCTATGTTTACAGCTTTGTTCTTATGTCATGTTTTCATGTTCATGATGCTCAGCTAGAACTTTGTATTTCAAAATTTAGCTGGATCTGTGAATTATTCAGGAAGTAAATCCAAAAGGCATTAAGAATTTAAATCTGCCAATAACTGATTTTCATGTTTTCTTCTGTAAAAGCAAAACATGGGCAGATTTTATAATGGAACTGTTGCTGGGTAATATTAATCAAGTTTTCTGAAGTAAATAACTAACATGAATCTGCAGTAAAAATATTTTGATCTTCAGTTGAACTAAAGAAGAGTAAGATATAAATACTGAAAAGGAAAAACATACTCTAGAACATAAAAAAGTACCAAGACCTATGTCAAGAAAATGTCAGCCATTCATTTTGATGTCATTTTATTTCATTAAAAAATATCAAGGATATATACATAGGTTAGCATATTTTTTTCCTATTTTTTCAAATTAACTTTTGATGAAATCATAATCTGCAGGTTTAACAAGCTAAAGAGAAATGCTGTGTCTCCCCTGTTGCCATTTCTGTTAAAAAAGAGACAATAAAAAGTTAAACATTTAACTGCCTAGTTTCCTTTTGGAAACAGAAGGTCATTTTTTTGCATTCCTATTAACATCAACACCAAAGGAAGTTAGTTCTAGTTTTCTATTGCAAAAGAGAAATAAAATTTTTCAGACAGAACGAATATTGGATTTCTACCATCACATCAATATATTTTTATCCAGAATTCCTCCAAATTTTAGCACATGCAGTCTCAGATAGTCCAGCTGATATTAACAAAACCAAACCAAACCAATACACAAACCAAAGAAACACAAATTTAAAAACCCAAAAACTACAGAAGCAGAAACATCATAAGTAAGCCCAGATAGGAGGCTACTAGTGAAAACAAAGCTGAAGCTCTACTGTCCTAGACCTGTTTCACAAAGAGATGAGTCAATAATTAAGATTATCATGGAGATTTGATCAATATTTTGGGGAAAATAATCATGGGAAATCATGACAATAATAGGACTACAAAGCTACAGAAGGATATGAAATATATATATATTGAGTAGATGACAAATATTCATGTGTAATTAAGAGACATAATTGGAAAATTATGTAAGATTGCATATGAACGGGAATAATATACTGAGATTGATATTGTGAAATAATTAAAAGTCTAAACACAATTATTTATGTGTTTGACAAAAGGGTGTAAAGAGAAATTCTTCACTATAGAATTAAGGTTTATATAGTTTAGTGAAAAATATCATGAACAAATTGTCTCCTTATTGATTTATTATCTTTATAATTTCTCTCCTGTCCATGAAGGTTTAAAGGAGAAAATCAGCTGAATAAAGGAGCGTTCAAAGGATTATTTGATTTGTATTGCACATTTCTTTCTTCTCAAAAGTCTATGTTAAATACTCATTCTTTGATTGACAACTTATCTCTGCTACCTTTTTTTTTTTATTTTACTCTATCATAGTAAAGACAAATTACTAGGGTTTTTTTCATGGATAAGAAAAGATAGATCGAGCTGTTAACTTTAGATGAGTTCAACAGCCAAATATCAGTCTGAATATGACAAAAATATTCACCATCTATTTCTACATGGAAGGAGAAAAATTATAGACCATAGAAAATACAATTACAAGATGGAGACAGTCACTGACTTTCCTATCATTAACTAATTGATAGATTAAGAGAAATATGACAAGGCTTGCAGACTTTAGATGCATGACAATAAAACTTATACCTTTGCCTTATTTTTCAAAAGCAATTTGCTATCTCAGTGCCCAATTCAAATGTAGCTTAAAATAAGGACCTTATTTTTCTGAAGTATACATGAAGCACTAAACTGTTAGGGCGTGTGCTACAGAAAAATCACAACAGATTCATTTTTAATACCTGTAGATTAAGCTTTTAAATCATTACATACATACTATTAAATAGTTTTCCTGATACTGATAGTATTAAAGGCAAACTGTATAAATTAAAGGTTTTATAACAAATTAGAAAGTTAAACTTATAACTCTAGAAACAGTTTAGGTTGGACCAAAGTAAATGAGGATGCAATGACTCTGAAGAGAAAGATTAATATGTCTACTCTTCATTTAAGCAAGAGTAAAGAACTATAACTTCATATGTTCTAGTGGGATTTTGTTTCTAAATTATGTTTAGAAGTATTTCTTTGTCATTTGTTAGATAATAGCATTCAACAATCACTCAGTTATCAATAGACTTAGAGAAGTGTTACAGCTTTCTTTATGAAATCCAGTGCCAATGTTAGTTTTAGATCCAATCAGATCCAAATCAGATCAGATGACATATGGCACTCACTTGCACATTCCTTTTTGGTCATATGATCATGATTCTACATTGTGTTTTCACAGGATGAGTCAAAGCTGTACGAACTGACTGTTTCAGGTTCCTCAGACTTATGTTGAAGGCTACCGAAAACCTCCAGTATGTAAAGCTAGCTTCTGCTAGAATAAAAAACACAAAACTATAACAAAGTCATTCTTGAAGAGAGCGAAAATGCAAATTCTCAGTGGAAACATTAAATAACAGGTTGGAAACACATCACAGACAATGTGTGAATAACAGCAAAAAGTGGTTTACACTCTGCTAGGGATGAGCACAAGGACTATGGCAGGTTTTCTATTAAGGTACTACACAGGTTGTAGATTTAAGCAATTCTTCTACTTTACTTTCAGGGTTTTGATGAAGTTACAAGTTTTGGGCTGTTTTCTTTAAGAGGAATTCCAATAGCAGTATAGTAGTATAAGACTAATTAATTATTTTTCTTCCTGTAAATTATACTTTAATTATCCTTCAAGTTTGAATGTATGCAACATGAAATTTGTCTTATGAGAATGTAATGTAGAACCACACACATTGATATGTGTCAGTAGTATTTATTGATGTGATAATTTTTTTTAGTAAGAAGTCAGAAATAGTATCTCTACATTTTAGCTAGATTCACAGAGGACTGTAGTTTTTGCAAGGCTCATATGTTGTGACATCAAATTTTCATAAGCTTTAAGAAAGTATAATGATAGAAGACAAGGAACTCTTGAAATAAATAAGTATTCAATGGAGAAGTGTGTTGATTGTTAAAATAATAATATCCTCCAGTAGTTATGGCATTGAAAGAGAAGGGTGTTCTCCCTCTTCATTGACTTATCCCTTAACTGTGACACAAAAACCAAACAGTTTCAATCTAAAACCTTAATAGTTTCTGTATTCCTGTTGTCAGAATGTTTATCTAGGAGGCAGAAGAGTGGAGCTAGCTCCTTTTAGCAAAAATACAGAGTTTTTATTCCCTTCAGGATTTAGGCAATTATAACCATATACATACCTAAAAATTTATTAAGCATGTATTTCTGTGACTGATTAATTTTTTATTAATAGAATATTTATTTGTTCCTCTGTTCTCTAAGTTACAATCTAGAACAATAATTAAAATTGAAGATGTTGGCAATTAAGATCAACCATTAAACTTCAAAGGTGGAGGTGAAGAGTGAATAGAAACTAATTGTAGTGCCTGAAGAGAGTTTTGGTGTCTAAATCTATTATGATTCCAGTCATTAGGCTTTACCTAGAAAAATGGTATAATATTATTAATAATGCAGAAAGAATTTACCGAAGTCTTGAGAGGCTTGATTAGCAATTATTTGCAGAATGCTTTGAAGATGTAAAATTATTATCATTATTAATCTGAGAATAATAGAAAAGTTTGGGTGGGAGGGACCTAAAAGATCATCTAGTTGCAAACCCCATGCGGACACTTTCCACTAGACCAGGTCACTTGGGGATCCATCCAACCATCAACATCCACAGTATTGCAGGCAACCTGTTCCAGTGTCTCACCAACCTCACAGGAAAGAATTTCTTCCTAATATCTAAACCTATCCTCTTTCAGTTTAGAGCCCTTACTTCATGACCTTGTAAAAAGTCCCTCTCCAGCTTCCCTGTAGTTTGCTTTGGGTACTGGAAGGCTGATACAAGGTGTTCCTGCAGTCTTCTGTTCTCCAGACTGAGCAACCTTAACTCTCTCAGCCTGCCTCCATAGGAGAGGTGCTCCAGCCTTCTGGTGGTTTTCATGGCCCTACTCTGGACTTGCTCCAACAGGTCCATGTCCTTCTTGTGTTGGAAGCCCCAGAGCAGGAGGCAGCACTCTAGCTGGGGTCTCATGAGAGCAGAATAAAGTGGAAAGATCACCTCCATTGACCTGCTGGTCACGTTCCCTTTGATGAAGCCTGTGGTTGGCTTTCCCAACTATAAACACATATTTTTGGTTCACAGTGAGCTTCTCGTATACCAACACCCCCAAGTCTTTCTCCTCAGGGCTGCTCTTGATCCATTATCTGCCCAAGCTGTATTTGAGCGTGAGATTGCCCCAACCCATGCACAGGACCTTGCACTTGGTCTTGAACTTCATGATGTTAGCACAGGCTCACCTTCCAAGCCTGTCCCTATCCCTCTGGATAGCATCCTTTCCCTCCAATTTGACAACTGCACATGCAGCTTAGTGTTGTCATGAAACTTGCTGAGGGTGCACTCGATCCCATTGTCCATGTCACTGACAAAGATTTTAGATAGTGAGGAATATCACTCATCATTGGTCTCCACTTGGACATTGGGCCATTGACCACAATTCTTTAAGTGCTATCAACCAGGCAATTCCTTATTCACAAAGTTGTCCATCAGGTAAACCCATGTCTCTCCAGTTTAGTGACAATGATATCATGTACGTCAATGTCAAATATTTTCCATAAGTCCAGGTTGGTATAATAAGATGATACCAAGACAGTAATTATTTAAAGACAAAATAGTACTCCTCCTTCAATTTCAAAGGTTTAATTAATTCTATAATTTTTATTGAAGGAATTAATAAATTTGCAGTACTTAAGATAGGTGAGATGTTGATTTGTTTAATTTATTCTTCTAAAGAAATGTTTATGAAGAATAAAGAAAGAGCAGTAAATAAAAACTTACTAGTATCATAAAAAAACCCCATAAAAATTATATAAAAGCTGATTGTATTTAAAACTATAAGGAAATACCTGGGATCAAGAAATATTCCAGAAAAAAAACCCAACAACAAACAGAACAAAACAAAGAAACAAAAATGCCTAACCAAAAAACCCTCACAAAAAGCCTTCAGAAAAACCCAAAGCAAAATGAAGGAATAAAAAACAATGAAGAGAAACTTGCTTTCTGAAGAAGCTAAATGATAAATAATAAAAGATAAAATATGCATTCCTGTGTCTTATTGATTTTTTGTTGGTTTTGGACATACATTTAAATTCTACAGTATGTTCACTACTTCCATGCACAGAACAGCTACAGTAATAGTATGACAGTGCAGGTACTGTCTATGACATGGGCTCTGAGCTGATCCCTGCAGCCAAACCTCCCAATCTGGAGCAATGCACTCAGCTCCAACACTTAATTCCATGCCTTGTTTGGGCATATATCAAAAAATTCCCATATAGTAGCTTGCAAAGGACAGTAACTTAGGTCTGCGATTGAAAAGTAAATTGCAGCACAGTACCATGTTCAGCTGACCTGGGGAGTGTAGCAGGATGCCTCAGAAAGCAACTGCAGATATTCCCTACAGCCAGTCAATGAAATGGAGTTTAATAGGAAACAAAAAGTGAATCTTCAAAGTGTGAACACTGAGACTAAGGCAGAAAGAAAGTTCCATGAAGTAAGTATTAACATTTTTAGTTGGAAAAACTTTTCTCTCAAGACAAGAGAAGAATCAATTGCTGGCAGTTAAATTTTATTTTAAGCTCTTACTCTGCACTCTACATGGATGCTACTAGATTCACATTTTAGATGAAATTGTAGTGTGTTTTTGAAAAAAAAGTCCAGTCATACCCACTCCTTACATCCCCAGCTCTACATATCCTAGAGTCCTGTTGGAGAAACCACTTTCCTTGCACATAAAACTAAACTGTAAGAAGCTCCCCATGAGTTTAGCTCATGAACTCTTACTACTGATCAGCATTCAGTGGAAAAAACTAAGCTAGAACTGGTCTAAAGGAACTTCTGAAATGTGTATGATGTGGACTCTGAGTTGGACTCTGGATACTGAGCATCAACCATTTCACTTTACATATCCATTTCAACCAGTTTGTGCTTTGTGGTAATAGCCAATGTATAAGTTTTAACACATTCTTCAGATGTTCTCCTTCTCAGTATACATAATAAAAATAACTCTGTCCTTACAAGGACCCTGTTTTTCTCATGTATTTGTAAGGTAATCAGTGGTTTTGGGATGGATGTTTTCTTCAGAAAGTTTCTTCGAAAACTCATGTGAATAAGTAATGCTCTTTGAATTTGTACAGTTTAAATTTTTTTAAAGATGTTTTTCTTTGAAGTTGCCAACCATAATCTAAAAGTACTGTTAACAGTACAGATTCTCTTTCCACTTAAATATTCCTTCCGTTCAGTATGAGGAGCTGAGAAAAACCATTTTAACAAGTATGTTTAGTCTTCATTTGAATTTTTTAATCTATAAAATATAGGCCAAACTTAATTAAATCAATAGGGAATGGATGTTATTTTGAGGAGCAGAAAGGCACAAAACCAGATATCAATTCTGATATTAGTATTGTGAGAGCTATTTGATCATACAACATGGAATCTGTAACCTTTCCATCCACCATCAACCAATCTCAGCATTTTTCATATTTTTGTGTTCTGTGCCTCCTTTTCTCTCTGTTTCCCTCTTGTGGTGGGATTTCTTTATCCTTAAGCCACCATTTTCTTTTACTTTGCACTATTAAAACCTCTGTTTCCCTACAAAATGGGACATTTTTAAAGTATGACATTTTTTAAGGTGTTCAAAACACAAGAATACAAAATCATCCTATGAAAGCAATGCCTTTATTCAAAAAGCAAGTCAGTACACTATGAAGCGTTATTATCCTGCTAAGACACTTATTGAGACTACAGAATTCTTGTCCTTTAGCATTCAGACCATTTAAAATGACAAACAAATTCAAGATACCTTGTTAGGAGTTAAGAATCCTGCCTTACATATGGACATGAGCTGTCAGAATGGAAGAAAATAATGCCTTTACAGATTTAACTCAACAGTTAAACTAATGACTTTGAATGAGAAGGAATACTAAATTTTCAGATAGTACAGAATGACTACAAGCTTCAAGTACATGGGAGACACAGAATTCAAATTGATTTTGACAATTGGAAATAGATTTTTTTAAAAAATGTGTCTTACTGTTCTGAACTATAGGGATGTTTTTAGGTTTACATGTATCAGCTTTAATATTGCTTGCTGACTTGGGGATATTTGCTATATATATTTGCTACAAGAGATGTGTAAATTCTTGTTTCTAGATTCTAGTTGATACATTAAACTAAAATTCATTTTAGATGAAGTAATATTAATGTAATCTCAGTCTCTAATTAAGTGAATGGCTAAGCCACTTACTTGTTGCTTAAATTATAAACCCAAAAACTTCCAATAAAAATAAATAAATAAATTCAAAGTATTTTACTCCACTTTTAAAAAATTCTAATGCATAAAGTTTTTTTATATTGTCAGAAACATTTTCAATGTCTATTGTCTTTCAAGACTGAAGTGATACTTTGCATAATAGTAAAATTCAGTTAATTAATTTTAAAACCAGTTTCGGCCATCCAGTTTTAACACATTCTCCATGAAGATGGAGCTTCCATTTGATAAGTTTGGACATCAAAAAATATAAACATTTGAGGCAAAATAGGTAACATTCTAATCTCTACATTCCTTACTGCCATCAAATGTGAAGTTTAATTTGATGTTGTTCTTAAACCTTAAATGTTAATTTAGAATTATATGGAGGGTCATCTTCCCATGCTACAGTGAAATACTAACATAGTTGTATACACTATGCAATGATCACCTGAAGCTTTTGAAAAAAAAAAAAAAGTACCTGTTTGCATAAAGAAATGCAGTGTTTACTTTTTAAATTTTTGTCAAATGTCTAAGACAGCAGTCAATCATCTATTAAAGTAAGTAGTTTAATTATTTTGCCCAGCATTTTAAAATCTTAGGTGAGATTATCCCACCATTAAGCTAGACAGAGGAATAAGAATGAGAAAACGTAGCCCTTTACACCATGATCACAGTAACACTGTGGTGTTGGTTATCAAGAAAAAAAGATATTGACTTTTCCATCTCTCCTTGATAATTAATTCCTCTAGATTAGATGTTGTGGGTTGACCCTAGGTAGGCAGCAGGTGCCCACCAAAGCTGCTCTATCACTCCTCTCCTCAGCTAGAGAGGGGAGAGAAAATATAACAAAAGGCTCATGGGTTGAAATAAGGACATGGAGATACCACTCTCTAGTCTCTGTCCCTGATGCTCCTACTTAAGGATTTTATATTTTATTTCAGTTATGATCATTAGAAATTCTAAGTGAATTAGAATTGTCTTGAGTTCAGATTGTTACAATGGTAACTCTGCACTGAGAGCCTAGCAAAACATAAGTGCATAAAAGAAGTTGTTCTCAGGCAACATTTGGGAAGCTCTTTCAATGTAATGATTCAGTCCATGAGGATTTTTAACTGAGGATTTCAACATAAGTTATTTATTAATAACAGAGTCTTTAAAGTTAAGACAATTTAGCATACCATCACATCAAATTCTTTGTAACTTCATCAGACCAAGAATTAGAAGAAGGTACAAAATAATCAGTGACAGATGTGGCCAGATTTGGAATATTTAAAAAAAAAAACCAATCTGATTTTTCTTACTGAAGTCCGATATGTGTGCACTATATTTCTGAGATTAAACCAGTAGCATGAAAGTTGGATTTGATATAATTTTTTGCTGTTGGCAGAGGCAACCTAACAACTGCCTGTTTCCCTTGATCCACTTGTTCTCCTACACAGATGCAATTTGTTTATAATAATGGATTATAAACCAGCAGCCTGGGAAAAATTAAAATAAAATAAAATCTACAACAAGAAAAGGTTTCATTACAACATAGATTCTGAATTGGTAAGGTGATCCACAGTGTGAGATAAAATGACTGGGGAAGTGTATCTCCTAAAATAGTTTTGTCTCTGAAGAAAGTATGTTTAGAATATTGTTTCTATGGAAAAGAAAAACAAACCAAAAAAAAAGTAAAAAAAAAAGTGTGTGGACAGTAGTGTTTTTAAGCTATCATTCCCCTGATCTGGATTAAAGTAATAGTCCCATATGAGTTGCCCTGCAAATTTCACAGGTTCAACTGAAGAGGCATTGAAGTGAAAGAGGAACAGGACAGCTGCTTCAATACTTTTTGCTGTGAGCAGTGTTAAAAAACTGGCGTCTCACCTGAGTCAGTCGGTACTCTAATCAAAGCATTATCAGAAGGCAGGAAGGAAAGAAGAAAGGTTCACTTTTTCTTCCTAGATTATTTCCTAGGTAAAAAAAACAAGACTACAATTCTTGAAAGTTTGAGTTGTGATTTAGATTCACACATTTATAATTCATTAGAACAAAAGCTGGAATATTAAAAATTCTACTTTGCATCCAGGCTTGCTTTGTTGTTTACTCTGTCTGTAATTTTGGCAAATGAATATGAAAAGTCTAATTTTGGTGGCTTATTACACTCACTTTTCATTTCCTTTGTTTGGATGTGAGCTATATGAAACATGGACCAATAGATAAGCAAATCTAAAAAGCTTAAAAAAATTTTGCTGAAGTTTCTTGAGCTTTGTTTATTATAAGAAAACCACCTCTTAGTAATTCTGCTTCTGTTCAAGTAAACATTACATTCATCCTCAGAGATAAAAATAGAAATATTCTGAGGAGAAAGGGCAATCTATCTATATTTCTGCATGCATATTAAAAGGGTATAGCTCTTTGTTGCACTTAACAGCAGCTTCCATGTATTAAAAGTAATGGGTTTACTGTAAGGTTAGGGTACTGAAATCTTACAATTATGGTTTTTTGTTGGTTTTAGTTTTTAAGAACAGCAACTGTAATGCTTATTTCTGACTTGTACTCCCTGGACAAGTCTTGTGTACTCTGTTATTGACCATTGTTTCCCTGAGGTTTTGAATTGTTTCCGTCAGTGTTGTGTCACAGGTTGCCTCTGATCCAGTAAACTTGCTTTCTGAAGAGTTGAATTCTTTGACAAGAAATGACCACAGGCTCTGACAAGGACAATTTTATTGTGTGCAAGGCATGGCACTATCATATTCAAGCTCTAATGGGGAGTCCTTTTCCACACTGGTCCAAATAAGAGGATATTATTTTACATTAGCCTCTTCACTTAAGTGTTTACACTCCATCCTTACCATTTACATTACCATACTTACTGCTTTGCAAGCCTATACTTCCTTCTTTCTTTTTATTTTTCTTAATATTTTCCAGGACCAATTATCTCTCACTCAATATATTTAGAAGAATCTATCTCTTGAGCAGGGCTTGTAAGAGTTCTACTCAATCAACAATTGAAGCAAAATATTTCTTCTGTTGTACATACTAATCCTTGCTAAAGTGAGGTCTGCAAAGATCTGAAGACTATGTCTTGGCTAGGAATGAAAAAAAAAGTTCAGGAAAGGAAAACCATGGCTTATGTTATGCAGAATAATTTTTAATTTTCTTTTAGAGTTTTTTCTCTGCACCAGTATCCACATATTTGTTAGGGGCTTGAAGGGGTGAAAGGCACAATTATTGGAACCTTTGATTTGTTACTTATTTGTGTTGGATCTCTGTTTCCAGTCAAGCACCCCAGGAAGAAAACCTATTGTTCAAAAATTTTATTTAATTTAAAAATTTAATTTCAATACTTGGTCTTTACATGACAGGAAGAGGGTAGAACATATTTTTCATTTCAGATGAGACTGCTTAAATGTAAATGCTTCATTAGTTGCCTAAAATAGGTTTTATTCTTAATTGTCTTAAGCATTAGTGCAAAAAATATGATCAAACAGAAACAGTAGTTCACAGCTGCAAGAACAAACCTTTGAACTCTTGAATTGTTGTTGAACCTGTGTTTGACACTCAGTGTTCTAGAAGAACATCTGGAAATCCTGAGTGTAGGAAATCTCTTTTAGAATCCTAGGTTGATCAAGCTTCTACTCAAAAGAAGTGTAAAAGAATGTTACCATTTGTACTCATTGGATAATACTAACTCATATGCACAAGGAGAGGGGTTTTTTGTTTGCTTACTTTCTATATGCAAAAAATTTGAAATTTAAGTACAAAACAGGAAACACCTGAGGGAGCATTCTCAAAATAAAATTATATTATTTTATTATTGTGCATGTTCGCCTGAGACAAGTGGCCACATTGGCCAGGCCACATAAATACAGGAGCCCAGGAGCTCCCCTGCCTCTTTCTTCTCTGAGCTGCCATCACCATGTAAAGGACTCCCAGTGGTAATCTACTTTTCTCTTATTCTAATATCTTTCTTTACTCCTTCTCTCTTCTTCTCTCTATCCTTACTCCTTTTCCTTCTCTTAAGCTCGTTCTTTCTTTACTCCTTTCTTTCTTTGCTTTTTTTCTTAATCTTTTCAGATAATTTAAAACCAGTGGGTTGTATTTGTCTAAGTTGTATGGATTAGCATGAGCTGGGTACTTTCATGAAGAGTTTTGTCTTGGTTGTATATTACACCTTTTAACTTTTGCCAAAATGACGATTTTATCACTAAATTAAAAGAAATCTCTTAGGAAACCTAAGCAGTATTTTCCCTTTACATGATCTTGAAGTATTAAAGCACCAAAATGCTTTGGAAAAGTTCAGTAGGCAAAATTTCGGAGTCTGAAATATAAGTCAAACACTTAGACCTGGCGTCTTACACCTATCTAGAAGATATGTTTCTAGAAAAATTTTCTTAGTGGTAGCCTAACATTAACAGATTTTCTTGAAAGTGGTTACACTAAGAGTCATGCATTCTGACATAGACAATTCCCATCTCTATAGTTCCATACATGACTTCAGTAACTGAAAAATGATTCAGATTGAATCTTTACAGCATCATAATCTTCACTGGCCATACTGGACCAAAACTAGCAATGCCTTACATTAAGAATCAAACTACAGGGGACCACTTTGATAGGTCTCATTATCAGAAAGTAATATGAAAATGCTTTGCATCTATTATAGAACAGTGCTTGCTATTCCTTTTATGTAATGAAACCATTTACAGTAATATCGAAAGCTCTCCATCTTACTATCAAATAAGTTTCTATTGCTAAGCATGTGTTATGTAGCACTCAAAGAGCCTGTTGTTCTTTGAACATGAATTCTTCTTCAATACTGAACTGATGTGTATAAACTAGTTTCATTTCAGTACAAAAAAAAAAGATAGTGTCTGATTTTTCATTAGATAATCTAAGTGTCAGTAAAGTCACATGCATTGCCTATGAAAGATTAATATCAAAATTGTGTAGACTTTAGGTAGTAATTTACATTCTTTAATGGGTCTACATCAGTATTAATATGACTATAGGTAGAAAAAAAAGACAATTTGATACTCTTGGTAAATTTTCCCCAGCACAAGACCAATTTCATACTACTCCACATACAGATTTTTTTCTTGATGTTTGTAGTAGGATACAAGAGGCTTAGTTCTTGTTGAGTTTGGCCATCACTGTAAGAAATTTTTCCACTTGTTTCAGCCCTTTAGTTACACAACTATGGTTTATTTTGGAAGCAAATAGAACCCTTAAGATTTTGTTTTCTTTCTATGTCACACAAAAGCAGACTTTCAGAAAGCCCTCATGCGGGTTTATTGTTGTTTTTTGGGGTTTTTTTCTCCTGTAAGATACAGCTGTTCTTCAAGAGTGAAAACGTGCTTTTGTTGATCATAAGCTCTCTCTCATCCACATCAATATGCATCCTTTGTTAGCTAGTCTAGTCTACTACTTCTTCAGTTGATTCTGGATCATCACTTCTTTTCCCTGTCATTCATAGATTCATACAATCATCTGATTTGGCAATGACTATTTGGCAACCTTCCTGAAATGATCAGGGACACCTGCAACTCCATCAGGATGCTCAGAGCCCTGTCCAACCTGACCCTGAAAGTTTCCTGGGATGGGGCATCTACCAGCTCTCTGTTCCAGTGTTCTCCACTTCACTCTTCCTAAAAAGTCTGTCCTTGTATTATAAGCCCTCTTTCAGGAGTGAAAGACTGCAAAAAGGTCTCCCTGGAGCCTTAGCTTCTCCAGGTTCAACAAGCCCAACTCTCAACCTTCCCTCTTAATAGATATACTCCAGCCCTCTGATCACTTTCATGGCCCTCTGGTCTGGCTCCAACAGGTCCATGTCAGCACTCTCTGTGCTGAGTACCCCAGAGCTGGATGCAGTACTTCAGGTGGGGTCTCATGAGAGCAGAGTAAAGGTGTGACCCACTGGCCACACTTCTTTTGATGCAGGCAAGGATATGGTTGGCTTTCTGGGCTATGAGTGCACATTGTCACCTCATGTCCAGCTTGTCATCCATCAGTACACCCAAGCCCTTCTCACAGGACTGCTTTCAATCCCTTCATTCCCCAACCCTTCCCTTGTTCACTGTTTCTTTATCTCTTTGTTTAAAGCTGTTCCCACTAGATTGCCTAGCCTGTAGGCAAAAATACTTATGCCCTACTTGGTCAGGTGGATTTAATCTTTTTCTAGGAGTCTTTGATTCTGAGAAAGAGTCCTATGGTCATAAAAGTCAAATTCCTCAACCCATATGGAATTGCAGAATCATAGAAAGTGGAGTTTGGAAGGCACTTTCTGGAGGCCATTTTGTCCTCCTGCTCTAACAGTGTGTGGTCCATAGTATCATGTTTCATGTTGTTTACATACACTACTATTTCTAAGGGAAAGTCTTAATCAGCGGTTCTGGTTTCTTAACATACAAACCAAGACAACTATTCTGTGATTTTGAACAAGACCAATTATATGAGGGGTTTTTTTTTTCATAAGGTAGAACATCCGCTGTCTGTTAGTGTGTATTGAATAAAAATTTTATTGTAATTTATTTTATATAGTTGTTTATTCCCATTTTTTGAGTATCAACTATGCACAAGAGTTCTACATCGCAGATGAGTATTTTGCCAGAACAGTATTTCAGGTGTTATAAAAACTATTCTCTTTTTTACCAGTAGTTGAGCTACTAGTTGAATTTTTTTTTGCTTTATTTATATACTCTCTGAATTTTGCTTATTCAGGTAAAGATACACTATTTTTTCTAAAAGAGTTTATCTTGAAAGAGTTTTTGAAAGGCCTTGCTTATGATCTGCTGCTTGTTTCTACATGTAGAAATACTTTTGAACCAAGTGGCACTAATTTTACTTCAATCTTTAGGGTACATATCTTACCTCTTTGAAAATTGTTGGAATAAAGAAGCTGGTAATTGAAATGGAGTGATCTTTTTATCAGTCAGGATGAAGGGATTGATTAAGGTACCCTATGAAAATTTAAAACAACAAAAAAGGAAGAAAAATATCTTCAAAGGAAAAGTAAAATAATCAGTGCAGAAAATCTCCAATTTTGAGCAAATGAAATAGTTTTCTAGGGTTGGTAAAAGAGTGAATTTATTTAAGAGATTTTTGGTTTCAATTCTTCTTTCAATTAAATTTAAATTGTAAAATCTGCATTCACAATGTATCTAACTTATCTTGTCAATGGACTAGTAAAGATGCATGAATCAGAGTGGCAAACAAGTGCACAATGAGAGTTTTAATTAAAATGACTCTGTGGGTCATTCTCATTTAGGTGTATATGTACTTAGAAATGGATAAATCCCAATATCCATTAGAGAGGACCAACAGTCTGGAAGATGCGGATAGGCTATCACTGGGTAGTGTGTACTGAAACCTGACTCTATTTGATGGGAAAAAAAATTATCTGAGAACATATTTGCTTTGCTAGAAATGGTATGTTTAGGTGCAATAACTCATGTACATTCATTGTCTCAAAGTGGTTAAACAACAGTTCAGCTGAACTCTGACCTTGGTGTCTTAAGCCTTCTAGTGCTTAAAATGTTTTAGATGCCATCTATAAAATTCACATCATGAGTACAGGAAGAAAGCACATCATATAGATATTGAAGGTGTATTTCACAAACACCAAGGTCCTCAAAGCAAACACCAGTCCAGTTTCTTTTGTGTTGTCCACCAGTGCAGCTGAATTGCATCTCTGCTAGTTTTTTTCAAGATATTTGAATTTATGGAAACATCTCAGCTAAACACATTGTTCAATAACAGGAATTTTGGTCCGATCTTACGAATATACTGTACATTCAATTTTATTCAATTTTAATTCAGAGTAACAGATTCTTTTATATCTATACACAGTCACTGACTGGCATTACTGAAGCAACAGAATTTTCAGTTAACTTCATGACATACAGATAAACTGTTGTGTTAGTTTTTTGGTCTTTGTAGTGTTTGTTTTTGTTTGTGTTTTGGGGTTTTTGTGGGGGGAGTTTGTTTTTTTGTTTTTCGTTTTGTTTTGGGTTTTTCTAAAGATTAATATAGTTCAATAAAAAATTAATTTCTTTTTACCTTATATATATTTTTCCTTGTCATCTCCTTTATCCATTTGTGCAGATATTGATACACAACAGTTCTTTTTGCTTTAGATGAATAATCTTACTGAATTTAGTGCAATTGCTTATTTGTAGCATCTTTGAGTTCTTTTAAGAACTCAGCAAGAAAAAAAATAATTTATTGGAGATTTTTGACTTAAGTTTGTGTTCTACAGAATAATTCTCTCCTTACCACAACTTCTGTGAAGTACTTATTTGTCTTTAAGAAAGATTCTAATTTTAGAGAGAACTTGTTAAAAAGGAAATTGTCAGAAAATGCATTTAGTTCACCTAACTTAGACTGTGAAATAAAACCACTGAATCAACATCCTTTCCATTCGCTAAACAGCATTTGAAGCCACATGTACACCACAGTGTACCATTAAATAGTTGAGGCGCTAATCGACTTTACTTTTTCTATGCAGGTCATACTAGCAATGACAGAGAATGTTTTATGACCTCAAGAATATTACATCCATCAGAAAGGAAACAAGTACAACTGTAAATAATGTACATACTAAAAGTTCAGGCTCTCTTACCTGGAGACAGAGAAACTCAGTACCTGTCTACTTTCATTAAAGTGCACTGTCATGGTTTTTAAAGTCTGTGAGAGAAATGAGGCAGTCTCATGTTTAATTTGCCTTTGCTTGAGTCTTTTCCTCTTGTATCAAGAGCTGTGTGCCTTCACTAAAGCATTGCATTAAACTTCATGAATAAGATATGTTAATACTGATTATATCTAGGCATGTCTATTCTATCTGTATTCATCAGTATGACAGTGATGTTCTGAAACACTAACAGCTCATGCTATTTTATTTTCAACAATGCAGTCAGTGCAGACCTAGAAGATCTGTTTCACTGGTCCTATACATATTTGATTTTCCTTCCAATATGGCTTTTGAAATTTGGATTATTCAAAATATCAAAGTTAAAAACTGGAGTTTTTAGTCTTCATCCAGCAGACAGAGTGAAAAAAAGTAGCAAGTTTAGGGGAAAAATTGGGCTTGGGCTTGCTTGGTGTGAACCAAAAATAATGTAGTCATAACTGTTAACTATAACTAGGATACTGACAGTAAACATGGATTTCTGGGGATTAGTGACCTCAAATCCAGATATCTGAAAGGCCTGGCATTCTCTAGGAGTTTGTGGTCTTGAATCATCCCCTAAAGTAGGGATGTAATCACTCACATTCAAAGAGCAAGCATCAACATTAATCCAAATTCTTCAGTCTTCTTCAAAACAACTGCAAACAATGTGCTGTAAAATACTATGGGACACAGTTACTCTCAATGTACCCATTATGACTACTCTCTTTAGAAAAAGAAAAATGACACGACGGAGAGAGAACATGATTAAAGCAAATGGAGATAACCAGATAAAAGAGCATCCACCTAGGAAGGAAGAATTTTGAGTGTCTATTATTACTCTGGGCATTGTAGTTAAATTTTACATGATAAACCTCAGGAATAAAATAAATAAGTATTTCAGCCCACCCTCATAAATGGTTGATTTAGCTATAAAGGTTATACATAAAATCCTACACTGTTTTCTATCATACCTGGTAGATCTCATTTCTTTGTTTGCCCAGCAGTTGAAATTTTTATTGTATCACCTCCTCTCTCTTATAATTGAGTGATTAAGATGATGTTTATAATGATACAATTTTGAACTTCCTCAAGAAAAATGAACCCTATTCTCAGGCATTGTATCTCATCAGAGTTATATCCTTTGTTGGGAAAAAAACCCAAACCCAAACCAAACCAAATAAACTCCAAAACCCAAACCAGCACCACCACCAATAAGAAAAACTGAACAAAAATTCACCCACTTTCTTTTGTTTTAAATTCATGTTTTGCAGAAATTTGGCAGATCCAATGTGTGTAGAATCTGCGCTTGAAACCATGATCATAAGATATGGCAAAAATTACGTTCAGAAATATCTAAAGCATGACTTTAAAATAGGTCTTGCTACTAACAAGAGCTAACCAGGTTTTACAGAGACACTCTCTGTGTTTCCATAAATGGGCTTTTAGCCACCTCCAATGTAAAAAAAAATCGACAAAACCAAAACCCCCAAAAAACCCCAAAATAAAACCCCAACAAATAAAGCAAATAATTGAAAAGCATACACAAAAAGTATGATTCTTGTCACTTGATTTCAGAAATCTGTTGGGGAGATTTATACAGTTGAATTAATCAGACTTGTATGTAAACTCCTTTTATATTCAGCAGAAGGAAATAAACAGATTGAAAGCACTATTCACTGCATCCTCAGGTGTGTATCTAATATAGTTCCTGCAATTCTCAATCTAGAAGCATCTTTACTTCTCAGCTCTCAGTCTGGTAGCACCTATTCTTTTCTTGACTACAAAAGAATTTTAAGGAGAATACCTCAGTGTCTAACTGAAGATATATTTGCATTCTGTGAGAAATCGTTTTATTTAGACTGCTTTCACAGGAATTTGAAATGCCATGTTTTACAGTGAGTGACCTATTCCAATCCCAGTTCACTTTTCACAGCTACATTTTTGCGTGTGTCTAAGTCCTTTGCACACACATATACAGATCTGCATAGAGATAGCAGTCTGCAAAGGATGTAATCACCATGTCTGTAGTTTAACACTCAAATGACAAAGAAATACATATCTAATTTTTAGAACAGAAAAGATGCTGATATGAGGTTCTATCAGGCATATTTATTTTTTTAATTAGCTATTTTACAAAGGTGTTTGGTAGGTCAGATACAGATTATTGGCTTCATAGCAAATTTTAAAAATAATTAACAAACTAATTCTCTGGTGTAAGGACATAAAATTAATTCTTCCAAGGGCTACTTTAAAATATTCATGGGCATGTGCATTTCCTAAATAATTACTAATACTGTAATATGCATTGTTCAATTTAAAAAAAATAAATTAAAAAATCACCAATTAATACATGAGAAATAATTAGAAGTGGAGAAACTGTATTATTTCATAACTGGCTAACATTCAAAAGAATTCAAGCTCTCTTCCTGAATTTGAAATATAATCAGCTTATATTAAGTGTTCTGCTAAAGAGCAAGAAAATGAAGTACAGATCACTCAGTATCTTAACGATAGGTACTAAAAATAAAAAATCGGAAGGTGAAATAGCACAAACGTAAGCTGCAGTTGTTATGGTCTTTTTGGATTGTTCATTTATTAAAGTTTTCTCCATGAACACCCATAACTTCAGGAAAAAAAAAAAAAAGATGTCTTGGATAAAAGAAAGCGCAGAAATTGCAACTGAAATGAAAAATGTGGAGGACTTTTCATAAACACAGAGATAACATTAGCCTCTGGAAAGGAAATAATTGCTTGACGCTGTATTCACTGAAGTGGATCTCCTTTATTAGATCTCACCTTATGGTAAGGAGCAGATGTACCAGTGAGACAGGAAGAGAAGTAAAGACTAAATCCACCTTCTATGTAGGGTTCAGAGTGTAGAGAGAGCATGGCCGGCAGTTATTGTTTGATTTGCAGTTTACAGCTTTAAAGAATCTGATCATCAAGATTGTAGGAATCTGCTTCTCAGTATAAGGAAGTCTCCAAAGACCCCCTTTAGTAGTTCGATCTATAGACACTTCTGTAGAGTGAAGGTACCAGATAATTGCCTGTCTTGTTGCACTACTAACCACCCTCATCTAACAGCACTGTAGAGTTTCACTTCTGATTTATAATGTAAGAAACTACTTTGGACCCATCATAAATAAACCTGTTAGTGTAGCAAATTATATGTAATTTAATGGATTAATGTCTTAACCTTTGTTTTATAATAAATTTTTACATGCATTTTTTGTATAGTAGACTAGTAAAACATATATTGTGGCTCCTGGTGGTTCTGCTTTATGCCAGAGTGCCTTGCAGCAGTTCCAGGTCAAGTGTCACTGATTTAAATCAACATGATATTTATTTATCATGCTGTTTCTTGCCTTTCCTCACAGCAATCATAAACATTCACTTAATACTCTTTATTGCTGGTCAAATTTTCAACTAGAATTACCTACAAGGAAAAAAAAAACACCAAAAAACAAAACACAGTAACATGAAAACAACTTGAAACATTTACATTGTCTGTAATAGAGAAAACTATTTTATGCAGTACAGTATTACAACTTGAACTATGAAACCAAATGTTCTATCACATCCTAAATTTAAATGTTCTTCTTTTTTTTTACTATGCTGTGTCCCTGATATAACTTATTCCATATTGATAATGAAAAAAAATCAAATCAAATATCGAAAAAATAAAATTATTTAAATTATTCTCCTATAATCTTCAGGTATGGGATTATTTAATTGCTTAAAATAACCACAGAGGATGCAAAAATCCCAGCATTCCACCTGTTTACATTGTCTTCTAAATACTTCAAGATTCTTTTAAGTGTTCTTTTTAGGAAATTTAAGCTTTGAGAGAATTCTTGGATTTTAATTACTATTTTCTCTATGAATTTCACAAGAAAGATGGGAGAAGAATTTTTGTTTGTATTTTTAGTAGCAAAAATCAGTATAGAATACATAAAGAAAACGTAGAATGAAGAAACTAGAATGGAGAATGTTCAAGATACAAGTCCAGAATTGGACTCTGAAACCATCTCTTCAGGAAGCCACTGAGACAAAGGGCTCACCAAAATTTAGACAGGGATTGGCCTGCATCTCGACAAGTTTTCCATTCCCCTTCTGTAACTTGAGACTTTTTAAAATAAATCAGTGAAGGCAATTAAAAAAGAACAGTATCTCAAGCATTTAGGACACTTTTCACAGGCTATTAAAATGATATTAGCTTTCTTATTTTCTATACTATCTTCTAGATTTTTCACTTCACAGGAAAAAAGAAATAACTTAGCATATGAATTACTTTCTTTAGGTTCAATTCCCAATTATTGTTGATTATAAAAAACCTTTTTTTGAGAAACACATAATCAAAATTTCTTTGAAGAGCAGTATTTCACATGATTTCTCTTACAAACAGCTCATTCTGCTAGACAACACTCAAGTTACATTAGTCTGTTAGAGGGATAGCACAGATGTCCAGTGTTACACACTAACCCAATTAAGAAAATTGTATACACGTTTTTATTCCACTAACACTTCAAGATGCAAGGTATTTTCTTCAATTAATAGGGGCTATAAAGATCAGAAAAATGTGGATGATACCTAAATGAAGATAAGTTACTAAGATACTCAAGCTGGGAAAACTCCCATAATGTACATCTTCTCTTCGAGTCAGAGAGCAGACACAGATCACAATCTATATTTCTTATGAAAGCATTTAAACACTAAGTTGCTATTATCAGCAGAATTATTAATAACAACTTGATTATTAACAAGCCACATACATGTATTCAAAAAACACATACACTTATTTATTCACACATACTTCATTCACACAGAAATTCCCACATAATTATCTGTCCATTTCTCAGTTGGGACTCCCTTTCCAACAGTAGACTCCAGAACAAAAATGTCTCTGGCACACCAGTGTCTTCTTTACAGGTGTTTATAAAGTCCATCAGATGTCTGTTTTACCATGCACATTTATAACCCTGCAGCCTTTATCTGCATTCAGGCAGCCCCTGACCTCTTCAATGCAGCTAAGTTGCACAACCAGATAAAAACTTTGTTTCTTCTCTATCTCAAATCATAAACAGAGTTTAAAATTTGAGTTATAAAATCAAGAAAGCAAAGGAAAAGAATTTTTAACTAGCTTCTAAAAAAAAAAAAATCAAAGATCATGAGCATAGTCAAAGTAATACTTTGACATCTCCTAAACTTATCTTAGCATTCCACACTCATTCATATTCTTATTATAACGTCCTTTAGGTATAAAACTGAAACTGTTATCATACAATTCAAACAAAAATGCAGCTAAAGTTAGTTTATGATATCTGTTCATCACAGAAAACCAAGAAAACATCAAACATTAAGAATGACTGTTTACGAAATTACAAGATCACTTTTCTGTAGCATCCTAAATTTGTGTAGAAAGTTCCAGCTACAGTGAGATCTTTTCTATGAGGACAACAGAAGTTAATGACACTAACTCATTGTTCCCTTCACAGTCCCACTGAAACAAAAACCATTTTACTGGCAAAACAAAGGTGTGTGCATTTTGTATTGAGGCCTTCATAAAGTATTAGAAGTCAGATTTTCAGAAAGCGCCATCTCCTGTAAGTGATTTGTTGAAGGCAAAGATTTTTTTACGGTCTTATATGCATAGGAGGTATCTGATATGACTCAGTTTGAGATAGGTAAGATGGATTAAAAAAATTGTCCAAGTTTTAGTGTTTTTACACTTCTAACCTCCTGAATACTTCACCAACAAGACAATCAGCCAAAGTTCCAACTGCATTGTAGGATTTAAGTATCTGCCTAACTTTAAGCAGAAAGAAATAGTTTAGTTGAATTTATTGCATTATTCTCCTTCTTAGACCTAGACATGTGCTTAAATATGTTACTGAACTGATGTCAAGGTCAATATCTGGTTCACTCAGACCAATCAGTCATTTAGCAATCTTAAAAGAACATGTCACAGATCCAGAGGCTGATCAATACACACTAGACTGAGTGGCTGGAGTCAGGGCCAGAAGATGAAGTTACTGAACAATAACTAATTAATCAGCAGTGCCCCACTGGGGACTAAAATGTTAATTGAAGCAGAACTAATACAAGTTTGAGATAAAATAACCCCGGAGTTAGACAGATCAACCACTGAGACAAAATCACTTTAAATAGGATCTGTCTCTCATCTACCTAGGAAAGCTTCTTGTTATTAATTATTTATTGAACAATCTCTCCCCTTAGAAGTTATGTGTCCAACCACCAAGGAGGATAACATAACTTCTATAGAGCTAACATCTGCTCACTCAGAATTCAAAGCACTTCATGAAATAGTTATATCAACAGCATCATGATGAAAAGGAGTGTTGGAAGGGCACAAAGGGAATTTGAGAAGCTTCTTCAGCATATAAGGATAGTGGCAATTCTGAGCAGTATAATATGCCATATTATACAGTGTTCCATTGTGTTTACAATGTACATATTGCAACTATATACTATAGTAATCAGTGTATTACATACAGCTGTATGAACTAATTTTAATATTTCTTTTGAAATTTTTCTTGATTTTTAAAAGATTCATTTAGATGGTGAGAGGTGATGTGAGAACCTTTTCCAAAAACTATAGCATACCACATAAGAAACATTTTGTCTAACTGTCACTGGCAGGAGAATTAGGCTGGGTAGAACTGTCTGTGATTCTCAATCTTCATACTCAAATATATTGGAAAAAATGACATGGAAAACAAATTTTGACATTTCTGAAAACAGATGATGGCATGAAGAGCACAAAGACAAAAAAAAAAGTTTTATTGATGAGCTTTCATTCTGTTGTCAAATCAAATACATCCAGAGAGTAACTTAAGAATCAAAAAGGACATTCACAAAGAAATAGTAAAATATACAGAAAGCCAGTGAGGATGCAGGAAATATTTCCAGACCTAGTGACAAACTAAGTAGAAATTTAAGAAATTGCAATCAAGCGGTTAATGAAGTAAAAAGTAAAACAAACACCCAGTCTTAGACAAGATTCCTTTTTTAAATTGATTCCCCCAAATATTCTCAAAACTTACACAACTTAACATATTTTATCCTATGCAGAATAGAGCAAAAGACATAATCTTATTGCATATGGCCTAATTAATACCTGATTAATACCTATTGTGGATAACTTTGAAACTTACAATCATTTTGGTGCAACCAGAATTTAATTGTGAGAAAGAGATTAAAAATTATTTTTCTAGAGCCTGCTTTATTCATATAGTCCTGGAGAAGGTGTGTGGAATAAGATACACCTCACAATCAAACTAAAATAGAAATAGTAATTGCTTGCTGACCAATAACCTTTCCAGTAAACCAAGGTTGTTAAAAATGAATCAACAGAAAAATATGAGAAACATTGCAGTTTATTCTCTCTTTATTAAACTCCAATGCCAGCTGGACATATGCATTTTAATTCTGAACCTAAATTTATGTTCGGCTTCTTTCTTTGCACACATAAACTCTTGTTATTAGAACATATCTTTCAGATGACTCCAACAGAAGCCCTTAATTACACTTTACTGAATGAGAAAGATACACCTGAGTCTCTGATCAGCTACAATCACAGGTAAATCAGAGTAAGTTTGGAAATACAAAAATTTATAAGCAAGTCTCAGAACAAAAGTATGCTTCTTTCAGTTGTCTTAGGATACAATATGTTCCATATCCTAATACCAGAACTTTAGTGAGCTATAACTTAAAGAAAAGAATAGTTTGGGTTATAATACTACACACATCTGCAAATTATATAAAGTGCTTGGGTAGAATAAAGGTAGACTAAAGAAATGCCACTTCAAGCCCAGATATAAGCAGATCTAAGGCCTCATTACTACAAAACATGTGATCCTAATCCCTTCTTCTGCCTAATGTATTCTTCTCCTGCTTTCAGCACCATTGGATATTAAAAAAAGTGAATGTATTAATGTATAACTATAATGTGAAGTCTTGGTCTCATGGTGACTGCTAAATGAGAAAATATGAAAACCTATTTTGTAATACAAGGTGATACTAGAAATATACAAAAAATAATTTAATCATTACTGTTAGAGAAAAAATAAGAAATCACTACTACTATAAGTAGATGTCAAAACAGTTGTATATTTAGATACACATTTTGGGCAGTTATAAAGGCCAAGGTGTATTTGTTTTTTTTCCCCTCATTCACAAATATGGTATTCAATAAAACCATGGTTGCTTGCTATATATTTGGTAAGGTACATTTAGAGTTAAAAATATATTCCTTTTTGTTTTCAAAAGCATAGGAGTGAAACACACATGGTGCCTTGCAAAAAGATGAGTTCAACTATTGGCAATGTGACCTAGAACTAGCACTGCCAAGTCCACTACTAAGCTATGTCCTTGTGGATCACATCTACAAGTCTTTTAAATACCCCCGGTGACGGTGACTCAACTGCTTTCCTGGAAATCCTTGCTTGAGGAAGAAAATAAGAGGAAGAGACAAGTATTCCACAGAATAACTGTATGTAATATATACTGTCATTCTAGGCCATTACATACTTTCCTAACTGAAAATGATATTTCAAAGCTGTTACACACCAGATGAGTGACTATTGGTCTGTGCCCACGGACTGACGCGGGACACCTGTCAGTCAATGGGGCTGCCTGGTAACCACCCATGCTGCACCCTGGAGCTTCTGACTGGCTGCGGCACCTGTCACTCTGGGCAAGGGGGACAGTGAGTGGCCAGTGAGCCAAAGGTCCTGCCTGGGGGGCGTGGCCACAGTGACCTGAGCAGATAAGAACACTTGCAGGAGATCTCCATTGTAGGTCTTGGCCTGTTGTCTTTGAAACTGTCAACATGGGACCTTCTGAGTGTTCTTTATCTCTTTGTTCTTTCTTCTTTTAATCTCTCTTCCCTTATTCTTTTCTTCCTCTTGTAGGTAACCTAAACATTTATTTTCTGTAAGTTATGGGTACCTCACTTTAAGTTGCATGCAGATTGTGTCTGCTACGTGTAACAAAGGTTCTCTATAGCAATGTTTGCTAATCCTGGTAACCTGTTGTAATGCTTTTGTGAAGTTGCATGTTATCTTTGTAAAACCCTTTTTGTCAAAATGCCTATTTTCTCACCAAATGAAAAGGAATTTCTTAGAAAAAAAAAAAGTGTAGTTATTCTATGGATGTTAACTCAAGGTACCAATGAACCAATGGCTTTACAAGGGTTTGGGTAGGCAAAATCTTGAAGCCTCAAATTATGATATACACCCAGTAAAATTGGACCAGGTTGCAACAAAAGCTAATGGATAGAAGGACTTAAAAGTACATGATACCAAATGCTCAGAACTTCTTGCATATGCAGTGACTTTATATTTTCTTGCTGTAGTTGCTTTAATGTTTTAGCCATCTAAGTTTCTGATAGCGCTGAATCTCATTCTGCAGTTTTACTGAAGTGATTCTAGTCTTACCAGTAGTGCCATGTCATTCAGTAGTCTTTCTTAAGGTTATTACAAGCATGAAAGCTATAATAACTAATGTTATTAGTGTTTTCCCCTCCTTTTATCTTTAGTTATGAAGGAGGTAGATCCAGTCTCTCCTACCCCTGCACTACTAAAAGCCCTTGCTCAAGGTACCTCTAGCAGATATTTCACTTTCCGTACACTGTCTACAGCCTGTCTTCTAAGAACATGCCTTGACTGAGCCTCATACAAAGTCACTTGAGGACAGGGCCACATACTTGATTACAGTATGCATTTGTCAAAATCTCTTCAATTAAAACCTATGTGGTACATTAAAAACTTAGGCTTGCCTACTCATTTTATCTGACTTACAGCTGAGATGTCTTAGAGCTGAGTGGAGAAAGAAAATCTCCAGTTGGCCTAGATGTAGATACTGGGGAATGAAAACGGGTGGAACATATGCCCTGTCTACTCCTTTTAATTTTCTGCTCTCTGAGACAGTTAGCAGGGTTGTGAAATACTATTTTAGATACCTACGTATCTCCTTGATGGCAACTTGTCACTAGTTTTCAGCCATTAACTATACTGGCAAGAAGACAGTTGAAAATTAGGAGCTACTGTATTTGAGCAAACTTCAGTTCACTAGCACTTTTCTCTTTCACTTTAAATAGTGTGATTGTAATTGGAAGGAAATCTTGAATATTGTATTGTGTATATCAAATGTTTTGTGTTGATTTCTGATCATCCTGCAAAAGACATAAATCTTTTCCAAAGAGCTTGCAAAATAATTAGTAGACGCAGAAAATGCAGACAATATGCATTAAAGCCCATAGGTTTTGTATTTCATAAATATAAAAATCTAGTTTTGTGTCTATCACAGGAACAGTGAATCCTTAAGAGAGATTTTAATAAGGAAAGGCTAGTAATAGAAAAGCATTATACTTTTCACCTGGATCTTCTTCTGAGTTGTCATTTCTGCAATGTTTTTCTCAACAATCTTAAACCCTTCACAGCCCCAGCACTATATCCCTTCATTTTTGCTTCCAAACTATTTGCACCTTTCTGTAAGGACTCAGAAATACTATGCTGCCAATCTATTTAATAATGAATAACCAACTGAATTCAAAATCCAAATATTGAAAAATTTTAATCAACCACTTCCAACCCAGCAACAGAAGATGAATATGATTTGTAAATTACTTTAGAAAAACAAATCCAACAATACTGAAATTGGCTGTCAGCGTGTCTCACATTAGTTATTATAAATTATTCACTTCCTAGTCCAAAGCAACAGCATCACCATATCCAATTTATGAACAACACCTGAGTCTTGCTCAGGGTCTTGAGTTAGTCATCTCTGCTAAGGACTAAATTAGGGTGTAATATACATTTTTTCCTTCAAAAATGAAAAAAAATAATGAGGCACTGGTGGAGAATATATAGCTAAATTTGCTGCAGCAGCAGAAAATATAGCAACGATGCTGCTTATATATCTGCAGATTTTGATACTGTAAATAAAAGTTCCTTTCTTTTTCTACAGCCTCTATGAAGACTAGCAGGAAAATAATGAGTGATATTTATAGCGACCTCTTCCAGTATTCCCTCTGAATTAAGTTTCTCCTAGTCTTCTATCTTACAGAGGTCAGATCACATTAATCTTATTGTCACGCATAATGCTACTAACATCAGAAGTGAATTAAATCAATAAAGAGAGAGTTGTACTATCACAGAATACTAGTGAAAGTTTTCCCAAATAAAATTTAGCTTATTATACCTCTTATCTTATATGACAGATATTAATTGTTAAACATAGTAGATTTTCTATTAGAAAAATATATCTCTAAACTATAACATTAAGATTGTGTATTTTATTTGGGTTTTGGTTTGATTTATTTTTACTCTAAATGTTTTTCTTCTCCAATTTAATAGTGTAATTTAATAGTGTACCAAACTATTTCATGTGCTACTTAGACCAGAAAACAGTCAAAAAGAGATTTTCTTTAAAAAAAAAAGGCAAGCAAATACATACACACACAGAGAAACAAAAAAAAACAAACAAAAAGAAACAACAAACAGGCAAAATCAGATTTCCATTCTTGCATTTTCTTTTTGGAACATCTTTCCTGACTATTTTCTAAAGTAGTTAACTTGATTGCCATATATTGTCCCCCTTTAAAGATCATACTGCATAATAAAAATCAAATAATTCTATCTTATTTTTGCTGGAAAACTCACTGGAGCAAATTAGTTTAGGACTTAGACTTATGCAATTTTCCTCCCAGACACACGGAAGAATTTTAGATAGAAAGTACATTCTTTAGGTCTTTTTATAGGTGTGCATGTATGCATATAGATATGAGTATACATGTATGCATACATGTTCGTATCAACATTAAACTTTATCTTTCTATGACCTTAATTTTAATTTTGCCCGAATAAATTAAAAAACAATTTTCTTCCCTAATGCGTAAAAGACATGCAGCTCCTGAGACACCTCCAATGTGAGTTTGAGAGGATTT
The DNA here is from genome assembly GCA_013396755.1 of Sclerurus mexicanus. NCBI lineage: Eukaryota > Metazoa > Chordata > Aves > Passeriformes > Furnariidae > Sclerurus > Sclerurus mexicanus. Next base: position 23,485 of record VWZF01000053.1, on the reverse strand, counting down.
TATTGTTTCACTTAGTGTTTCTCACTTTGTAAGGGTTCTCAGATAAATTGCTTAATTGTGCAGAGGCCATAGGAGGACAATTGTACACTAGCTGTTCACAGACTTTTAGAATGAGTAATTAATCCAGTAAAGCACTAGATACTCTGTTAATGGTAGCTATCTGTTGAACTGCCTTGTTACAGTGGGTTGTGGGTTTTTTTGTTGTTGTTGTTGTTTTGGTTTTTTTGAAATGCCAGTTTTATGTGAATATATGTGGATCAAAACACTATGGGAAAACTTCTGTCAATGAAATGTAAGGAATCAGGCTGTACTTATTTAGAAAGGGGGAATAATATTATAAAAATAATTCTTAAAATAATACCTTCTAGTAGTGTTTCAGAGGTGCTTAGTACTAAATGTTAAACTTGCTTAAAAAGAAAAAAAAATCAACTCATGACTCAGTTTTAATTGTCATTTTATCTGCTTCATATCATCCACCAGAGTGAAAGAGATAAAAGTGTTATATTTCTGAAAAGGACTAGATCATACTGACACAAAACTGTTTTTAAACACATGTGTCATTGTGGTAGACAGAACCCCTTACAGAAAATGACCCATGCTCCAAAAACACCAGCTTTAATTTGTACATTGTATCTCAATACTTCTAAAGCAAGACTCATACATTCTTGCAGGTCCACAAGGAGTGAATCATCAGGAAAGAGAGGAGGGGAGGAAAGAGAAGGAGTAGGCTGGGGAACAAGAAGAAAGAGAAAGGGAAGGAGCACTATAAATACCAAAAATCACATGATTCAGGAGGATCACATGTTCCAGAACAAGTGGACTTTGTTTTTTCAAGCATCCTTATAAAAAATTTTCAATTTGCATTCAATGTAATATATGTCAAGAGCAAAAAAAAAAAAAAAAAAGAAAAAAAAAAAAAAAAAAAAAAAAAAAAGAAAAAAAAAGAAGAAAAGAAAAGAAAGGCAAACAGAACATGGTAAGATATGTAGATATGTATGCCATGCATACCTTTACAAGTTAGGAACATAACAGGATTGAGCCTTTTTTTCTTCCAAAAGGTAAAGAAGAGATCTGAATTATATGGAAAAAACTGACTCCAGTGTATTTAATCTAAGGTACTTTCTAAAGAATAGTAAAATAGCGTACATGCTAACTGACATCTTAACAGGCATAAGCTGCTTTTCCACCTCTGTGAAAGAGTGTCTGCAAAGCTGATGATATGTGATGTGTCATACCTGTCTGTATGTGAAAAGCCATGCTCTAGCCTTATAAAATTGTTTCACAACTTCAAGGTGATTTCCAATCTACCCAATTATAATTTTGTGGCAAGATACTACAGTTAAAAATCTAGTTTCTTTCTAATAATAGTTTCTTACTTTACCATGTTTTGACTACTTTAACACTGCATTGCCTATTAAACATTTTAGATTACAAATAATAATGTAAATACAAATAATAATGTAAAGATTTAGGATCTGATTCAAAGTACAAAGAAATCTTTCTATCCTTAACTCCACTCTAGTAGGATTTTTTTCTCAAAGAAAATGTGAAAGAAAAAAAGAGAAAATAGTAAATAAAAAGAAGAAAAGAGCTTAGAAATTGAGCACAAACATAACAAACTAAGATTTCCTTGCTATCGAATGAACTATCATGATTTTCACAGATATCTCTTACATCACAGACTAAGAGAAACTTTAAAAGTTACTGATACTATGCTAATAGATTAAATAATCTTCACACTAGGTCACAGGGGAGGAATTAGTCCTCAGATTTAGGACTAATAGTCAGCATCTTTAAACAATTAGAATTCTCAGATAGTTATAAAGGTGTGAAATACACTTTTCCCTTCAGCCTGACTACTATGTTCTCAGTCTGGCTAGTAGAATTTAATTTTATTTTAGTTGTGAAACCCAGTTCAACTGGTCATATGTATCAGAGTCTTTTACACTGGTAAGTGCTTGCAGACATGAACAATGGCTATAAAATCAAAGTTCTTCAAGGAATCCTTGTGACCTCTTTTCCTACTGCAGTATGCCTTTGTGCCATGCCAAAGGAAATTGTTATCCCAGAAAAATATACTCAGGCCTGTGCACACATGCACACACTCTGCAGCAAACAACTACGTTAATGAATGTGTTCTGAAGAAGTCACCTTACTTCAAGTTTAAAGTTCAAATAAAGTGCTCCTAATGCAAAAGTCCTTCATAATTCTTACATTACCCCATTCCAGTACTGCTTTGTGTTAGCAAAGCCATATTTGACTGCTTGCTTGCCCATTCCTGTCTTCATCACCTATGATCATCATAATATTTTCTAAAAGTACTTCCCTTCTTCATGAAATAACTTTCCTAAGCTGGTCTCTGAAGGTGCTTCATGCCTCTATGTCAACCCCACTGATTCATAAGGTCAGGAAATACTTGTGAAGTTAATAACATACAGACAGCAAGTGTTAATGTAAACATTTTTATGTGATTTACTTTTACTTTTCTTTCTTTTCTATAGCCTATCATTTTTTATTACAGCTTTTGGATTGGGCAAATTATGTGCCTTAAATATAGATGGACATAATTATGAAATATAATCATTCATCTAATAATATTAGCATGTCTATATTTTGATTACTATCACAACTCTTGGTTGTTTATTGTAGCTCTGAAATGTGATTATAGTAGGAATATGTCATACTTAAGTTCTCAATATTGCATTTATTATCATATTTACAATAACAATTTTTTGCCTCTGAACTCTTGAAAAAGTACCGTCATCTTTATCATAAATCCATTATGGAAGGATGTTCTTGACACTGGAGTTTTATTTTATTTTTCATTTTAAGGGGAGATAGCATGACTTGTTCCTGTTTATTAATTTCTTTGTGCATTGAAGATATTTTTATGTACTATGAAGATGAAAATGTGAAATAAGAATTTCAAGAGATATTTAATGCATTGGGAAAAAGAAGTCAAATTAAAAGTACAGATAAGTTCTTTACGAAGGAATGGGCTCCTCTGAGAGGATAAGTGTCTGTATTGGAAAGGATTCTGAGGTCTCTCCAGGCATCATAGTTAGGATTCCCATGATTTGCATGTTGACTATATTTCCCTGTTGAAAACATTGTATATGTAAAATCTTTCATTATTTGTTTCTTTTCCTGGGAAATCCTCTCATGTCACTTTTTGCTTTCATAAACTTCTTGGCTTTGCTTCATAATCTTCTTAGTGTTCTTGATATTTTATTTTATGTCATTTGATGTCAGTTTTTTCCCTCCTGATACCTTTCATTACTTTCTTAGTTACCCATATGAGTCTCTTGTCCTTTCTTTTGTTATTATTTCTGAGTAGTGATACTTACTTAGTTCAGAAATATTTGGATTTACTTCCTTAACTTTTTAATCTTTTTTACTTCTGTAATAAGAACTCAAAATGTCAACCCTGGAGGTCTGAACTCCTGTTTTGTCGATGTGGATAACAGCATTGGTAGAAGGGTTACAGTTTGCTCAATCAACTGAAGATGGCCTCTTTATTTTACAGACCTAACATCTAACATAATAGCCTATAATTCACACCTTTAAAGCACTTTTACTCATTTCTCAAGCTAGAAGATGTTATACAGAGTGATGGGAAGTTATCTCTACCCTGCTTTTTCTTTGTTTTTGTTTTCTATCAGAAAATGAGTATCTATAGCCCATATAATTATTAAAAAAAAAATATGTTGTCTTGTTTCCTAAAAAATTTATGTAACTCCTTAATAAAACACTAGTATATTGTTTCTAACTTCACCAAATTAAGGACACTGAAATGTAAAATTTTGACTTTTTTCTGTTTAAAAGCAAGGTATTTTCTGGCAGTTGGCCTTTTTTTTTTTTTTTCAATGTTAACCAATGCAGTCTCTGTGCTAGAATCTGCCACTATCTTCTTATATGACCTTAGTCTAGTTTAATGAGCTTCCTGACTGACAATGTACTTGATTACTACTAGGTTTCTGTTTTAAATTAATTCCATGTTAGTTGTGACTGAAAGTGCTTACCATCTGAGAGATGTTCTGTGTTACTTTCATGAAGAATGAGTTATGGGGCTTTATCCACAGTAGCTGAAAGAGAACAGGTGTCTCCATCATTAAACTACCACCATCAACTTGCATCCTTCTTGTTGTTGTAAGATGTGAAGAGGATCAAAACTGAGTTCTCCTTCCCCCTCTTGAAGCAATCCAGCTGTTATTTGCTAGCAATTGTTTTTCACTCAGAGGATATGTGACTTTCACTGTAAATGGCCTAAAATGCATTGCATTAGTCTGAACACTTAAAATATTAAGTAAAAATTTGTTTGGTTCCCTGCATTAGCCTACTTTTCTCCTCACTGTTACTGTAGAAAACAGCTGATGGTCATATTCCTCTGTAATTTGTCTGGTTTTGGGCAAACATCCTTCAGACATTTTTGTGTATTCAATGTGCAGACCTAAACTTTAAACTAACATTCTTATCAGCTGTTATTTGCTATGGGTGGGCTATGCAGACATGCCCAAAAGAATCACAGAATGCTTTGAGTTGTAAGGGACCTTAAAGATCATCTAATCCCAACTCTCTGCCATGGGCAGTGTCACCTTCCACTAGACCATGTTGCTCAAAGCCCCATTCAGCCTGGCCTCAAACACTTTCAAGAATGAGACATCCATAACTTCCCTGGGTAATCAGTTCCAGTGCCTCACCACTCTCACAGTAAAGAATTTTTTCCTAATATCTCATCTAAATTACTACTCTGAAACTTAAGCAGTTTTAAAATGAGACAGGCATAAGCTATAAGTGTATTTATTCTTAACTACAGTAGCACTTTTTGGAAATGGAACATACATTGAAGCTATACCCATGCATGGAACGTAACAACTCTTCATCTTCTCTGCTTGTACTTTCTCAAAAGTTTGAATACATCCATTTCAATATACGTGTTAGCAATCTACTCTACCATTTCTCTCTGTTTTCAGTGGGATGAAATCTCTGAACGAAAACACACACAGAGCTCTAGTTTTACCTGGGCTTTTTTCTGTACTGTACATTTGCCAGGCTTGAAGGGTGGGTGCCCATTTACACTAATTTCTTAGAAATGTGACAGCCACCTCCATCACACCATTTCTTGGTTACTTCCTCACTTCATCTGGTACATTAACTGCTCTTCAGTATTTATTTACCATCACCTATTAGGAAACTTTCCTGAATTATTGACTAATTAACTGGGCTTGTCATCTAGATCCTGGCTCTCTGTAGATGTTCCTGCTGCTTAGGGAGGGTCTCATGATTCTTAAGCCACAGTCTCCTTCCAGCAGCAATGTCTGGTTCACCAGGCACTGACTTACAAGATGCATCCAGTGCTGCCTAAGCTTTTCCATTTCACCATTGGGACCAAAAAGATCATCACCTGAACTTCCCTGCCTTTCATGCTAGGCCCCTGAAATCTGTGCTTACTGCTGATATTCTACGAGTCTCTATTACACACCAGATCAGTTAATACTGGGTCAGAACCACTTTGTGGAGGTATGTCTGTGTATGTGTCTGTGTGTGCACGGCCACAGTGAACACAGCATATAAGGATACAGCAAGAACTCTCCATTATCGAGATGTGAGCTTAAGGTATCAAAGAACTGATGGCTTTACAAGGGTTCCTCTGGGTGAAATCTCTTGAAGCCTGAAGTGAACATCTGGTAAAGCTTGGAGCTTTGAAAATGGGTTGTAAGGGTCTCCCTTGGCCATAGCATTCATGGCCAAATGAATGGGAGAAAGCATCTCCACAACCCCTTGAAAGTTCATGTTTTTAATGAGCCTACAAGTTATTTATAAAAATGTCAAGCAACATAATATTGTTATTCAACTTAAGAAATGGGGACAAATCCACTAAAAATTAAATAAAAAAAAGAAATAAGTATTGTTGAAGAGCTGAAAGAAACAAATCTCCAAGGTGAAAAAGTCTGACCCAGTTACTCAAACAGATGAAAGAAAAAAAATTAATAATCAGATTATGTTCCAAAATTGATATTGTTATTTCTTTGAAAAAATAAAAACAATAAAAATATTTCACTAATAACTGAAAGGGAGAAAGTTTATAAGTAGCAAGAAATGAGCTTTTCACATTATTCTAGTGACCCTTTGTATTTAATTAGACATGAAAAGAAAGTATGATTTATGAATGATAATACAATATAATTTGGGTTTACCATTCCACTAAGAAGATGTTCTTTACAGAAAAGCTAAATTAAAAAATAAGTCATGTTTAGTAAATTAAATTATTGTACAGAGCAATGCACTATATTAAAATCCTGTGCAATTCAGTCATTGAAACCCCAGCTGTGCCTCTGTAATAAAATTGAATTGAAAATGGAAGAGAGAGCCACATTTACTTAATACATGTGTTTGGTATACTGTGATACTGCATACCACATAAAGGCATATAATATCTTAAAAAGAAGGAAAAAAAAGAAGAACCACCAAGAAAACAACTGAAAAATGAGGCAGAAAATCAAAAACTGGTATCAGTCTGTTCCTCTCTCTTCTGTTCTGTGCAGTCAGGTTCCTTCTACCAACATTATAAGGAACATGAACACTTAATTGAGGAGAGCTATTTCACTTGACCTCTAAAACACTAGGGAAATTTGGTGCCTAAGCAAGAGGTGTTAGCATATACACAGTCACTTTACTCAGCTTCTCTCAGAACATTCTTTCCTATAGTTCAAGTGCTTCATTTATTATCATAAACTGGAAATCAAGAGAAGTAACCCCATTTTAGAGAATAAGTAGGCTCTAAGTAATATATTAAAGGCAAAAAATATATTTGTGTATCTAGTTTGTTGGGTATGAAGTTCTTTTTTTGGTCATCTTTCTTCAAGTATGGTAGTATATTATAGGATTTCTTAAAGCAAAATTTTCACTGAATTTAAGTGGATTTGTGACTGCACTAGGAATCAATCACCACACAAGGACTCCGGCTGAGAAATCAAAAAGGAGGAATTCAAACAGCTCTTGTGAAAACTTTGTGTGGAACATCTTGAGTTTTTATCACAGAAAGTTTGAGGAGCAAAACAAAATTAATTCACAGTAGTGTAACATTTTTCTGTAAGGAAATGCTAATTCACTAGTATTTAAACATTTTGGCAAGAGATAATTCAGAAGCCATATCTACTAGCTAGATCACCTCTTTAATTTAGAATTATCTTTCTCCTTAATAAGGGATGCCAGTATTTTCTCTACACAGAAAAAGCTATGACACAGAATGAACAAAGTATTAAACAAGATGTTTCAAGATGTATAAGGTTGGAGGAGTGCCTGTGCCATTTACACAGCTTGGTGACACAATTTCTGTAACATCTCAATGCTCAAAAGAAATAATTCCAGTTTGTAAGAGTCAAGGCTAGGACCAAGATTATCATTTTAGCAAGGGAAAAGGAGATCCTATGTAATTGACTGAAAGAGCTTGCTCTGTCACTTACTTTCTTAAGCTGTTCTCAAGTAGCCCTCAATAAGCAATCAAAAAACATCTGCCAAAACTACCATAATGTTGGTGTTTTCCAGATGTGTGTAAAGGAGAATAAGCCTCTTGACTTCAGAAAACTGGACTCAATGCTCTATTTCAATCATGTATATCACTCAGGATCCTTAGAACAGACTTCTGTTAAAAAACAAAAAAAAAGTTTTTCATGCACATTCTAAAAGTTTAGGACTTGAGGGGGAAAATTTTCTTTTACTGGTATTTTGCATATGCACTTTCCAAGATTTCAGCAGCAATGAGAAAATAGAAAAGCAGAAGTACCATTGACACCCACATAATATTTCAGCAAGGCTAAAAGTCTCAGTTCATTATGCAGCTTTCTGTTATATGGCCTTGGAATCTTGACTTCCATCCACATGCTGAGTAAAAGTGCTTACTAGGAAGATTATACCTTTCCTCTGTTTGCCATTGATTGACCACTTTTTCTCTAATGGAGCTTTCCAACCATCCTCTACTCTTCCCTTCTCACCCTTCCATTCCCGTACATCACGAACTCATTCTTGTCTCACTTTCTTCTTATCTAACTCCTTTCCAATCTTCATTTCTTTTTATGACTTATGTCTTTATTTCTTTTTTATGATTTTAAACTTACTTCGTCTTCTACATGGAGACCCATAATTAAGAACAAAGAAGTAAACCTTGAGGTCATCCTGTAAATTTCAGCACCTAGAAAAAGATCTGACATATCAGCTTTTTAGAACTTGTTACAGTGGTCTGACACAATTTTGCCCTGAGAAAATATCACTGTCACTCCTCACATTAGGAGAAACTCACAGTGATTTCCCACTCTGATAGACACAATCTGATTTGTGAGAAGTTTGATAATGATTGGTTAAAAAAAAATCTTTGGCAGGTCAGCTACAAACACTAGAGTTCCTATTAGCAAATAAAAATTTCAGTTTTCAAAACTGGCTGTCACAGTTTGAGTGAGACAATTCACTTTAAGAAAGAAGTAGTGATATGTTTATTGATATAAACCAGCAATTTCACCAAGATTGATAGTGAGATAGTGGTTTAACAAGATTCAGTGACAAGGTACACTTGATTATTAACTGCATAGAGAGTCAGACAAAATTACAAGAGAGACCCTGCTGTTGAGACATAAAATTCAGAGAGGATCCCCTTTTGTTATAAACTTCTTATCAGAGGAGTTTAGGTGCAGCTGGATCCAGATTTAGTCCAAGACTTGATCAATTATTTGTCTCCAAAGGATTATATGTGTGCAATCCATTCTTTATATGCTTAGCTAAGATTTTGAATTTCAGCATGCTATTGATCACTTACCAGGAATCTGTTGCAGCAAGGAATGTCTGATGAACATAATAATGTTTTATCTATGAGTGGAAAGAGTTTGCATGGCATCAAGGCCTACTCACTCTCCTCCCGCAGTAAATAGATTGGGGTTGCACAAGTAACTGCTGAGTTACTTTAACATTGCAGATATGAAAGTAAAGTTTTGGACTTACGAGTCTCAGGTAAAAGAACTGTAGCGCAGGTATGCTGATATGTAGAACCTTTCTTTTCTTTGGAGATGTAGTGGCCTTGTTTGCTGATTAAAAAGGAAAAGAAAGTTTTCTTTTTCCTTAGGATTCTTCTCTACCACTATTTTCATTCATAAGAAAATAGAAAATCAAACTATATTAATACTACAGTTGGTGTTACACAGTATTTTCTGATGTGAATTTGAAGCCACAAAGAAATATATGTAAGAATTATACCTATGTGTAAGAATATTTCCTAATATAAGAATTTATCCTGACCTTTAAAATAAATCTTGTGATAATAAGACAAAAATATGTTAAAAATTAATAAATAATTTATATACAATAAAATGCAAAGCACATGTCTAGGGACATGGATTTTTAAGCATTCACAATCTTATTCTTTTGGGACATCGTGTCATACTGGTTTTTGTCATACTAAATTAAGATAAAAAAAATGAATAATCTCGACTTTGCAATAATGAAACTTAGCCTCATTACTTGCATTCAATTGCAATAAAACTGTGAATTTCTGCAAAAATTCCATTTGTATTGGTCACAAAGAAATTCAGCAAACATAAAACCCATTAATTTCATCCCATAAAAAGTACAATATAGTCTATTTTTGAGACATAGTTTTTTCATTTTTTTTCATTAAAAAACCCAAAGCAAAACACAACTATTTGAGTAGTGTTTTGCTTGTCATCCAATTCTGCTTCTCTGTAAAAATTCCCAAACAGTTATCTGATTTATGGAAACTTTGCTATGAAGCCCCAGCTGTCTCCTGACACATTTGCGAGCTATGTTCAGGTGCATGCAAGTCAAAGAGAGTTTTGTACAAAATTTAAAGGTGTAATGCATTTTGAAGGTCACTTTTCTTTAAGGAATAGAATCTTACTAAGACAACAAAATGGACTGAGCTTTCAAGCAGACAAAGCTTGAGGCAGGATTCCATAGGCTCTAATAATCAATATTTCTGAGTGTGTGTTGTATTTTGCTATTTTCAGCAGCAGAGTTTAAATTGTCACATTGAACCTTGGATTCTTTAAATGTCCTGCAAGGTAGAAATAAACACCAGTCATATGTAATCTCTTACAGCATCACCACTCCTTTCCTTTATTTTATCATGTCAGCTTTCCCATTCTTTGTATAAAGACACAATTAGGAATCTCTGTTTACATATATAATCTTTTCCTGATGAAGCAAAAATGTAGGAGTTAAAATATTTTCTATCTTTCAAACAAAATACTAGAAGATGTAGTCATTGATTGACCAAAAGTAATATATTATAAAGTATGAAGACACAAACTCAGAAAAAGGACACTAACTGGCATGCTGTGATTTATGGTAAGGTGTCTTATGACTATAAAAAGATGTAATCACAGTCCACATCTATAACTGTGGAAGTACTATGGTCAGATAGACAGACTGAGGGATCATTAGAAACAAGTATTAAATCTCATACCATATGAAAGAGAGTTCCTTTATTGATGAAATATTCAGTAAACTTTCATCCTGCAAGGTGCCAATCACCTGCTGAGAGCAGTCCTTTGCCTTCAGACATATTCTCACTGAAGCTAACAGAAAAGCTTTTTAAAGGCTTGGACATTCCTTCAAGGCACAACTTTGTGCTAAAAGATAAATAGGCATGATACCTTTTCCAGATACCTAATTTATCTGATGGTTCTGCTACCTTACTATGTATTGTTTCTGAGTTATGTCTGTGAGCTACAATGAGAAATAAAAAAGAAATGAGCCTGGAGAACAAAATGGACCAATTTTTGTTTGCTGCTATAGAATGCAAGTTGCAACATATTATAGAATTTCCATGAAGAAATTTCTGAATATTTTAAATGATAATAAAAAGTGTATTTTCCTTTAAAGTAATTTACCCCGTTCTTAATGTTGCTAAAGTACCCTTTATGCTATTAATACAAGAAAAATCCTCCAGGAACTTCCATATTTCAAAGGCCTGGATCGCTGTAATACAATACATATGGATGTTCTTCAACAGCAGTTTAGAGATGAAAGTAGATCTTCTTTCCCTTATCATTATTCATAATCTTTATCATCTATCATTAGAGCATCAAGTCCTTTACCACAGAAGTAAATAGAGACAAGGACATGGAAGAGAAAAAGAGCAAAGGGGAATGAAAGAGGCAGAAGTTTTCCAAGGGATTTCTTTTCATTTAGTGAAAAAAAAAAAAAGTATTTTGGCAAAAGTTAAAAGGAGTAACATATAACCAAGAAAAAGCATTTCACCAAAGTACCCAGCACACGCTAACCCACACAATTTAGTAAAATACAACCCATCGGTTTTAAGTTACCCAAAAGAGATTAAGGAAAGAATAAAGGAAGAGAGATTAAAAGAGTAAAAAAAGAGATTAAGAAAAGTAAAAGGAATAAAGAGATAAAGAAGAGAGAAGGAGTAAAGAAAGATTTTAGAATAAGAGAAAAATAGTTACTAGCAAGAATCCTTCACATGATGAGAGAGAAGAAAGTGGCTCCCCTGTGCTCCTGTATTTATGTGGTCTGGCCAGTGTGGCCACCCTCCCTCAGGTGGGACCTCCAGCTCACTGACCACTCAGTACCTCCCAGGCGGGGAGTGGGTGGGTGGAGAGGCTCTGGGGGGTGTGGTGTGGGTGGGCTACCAGGGCTACACTTGTCTTGACTGACAGCTACTCCATGTGGCTTCCATGAGCCTGCCATGTGAGTTCCAAGGCTTCTGGCCTGGCTGCTCTCCCCACATATACACATACTGGACTTGGTTCCAACCCCCTAATTAAATAATCCAGTGAGATTCAAATCCAGGTTCTAACTGTTTATACGCCTATCACTGGTCAAAAAAAACTGTAGCCACCAACAACCACCGAAAGTGGTGGCATTCCACCAGAGGGCTGTGCATGATCCACAGTGTTGAAACAGATCTGCGGTGTCACATCTGGCAGTGTAGAACTCCCCCCAAGCAGAAGAGGCACCTGGGTGGTCCCACCTGAACCTGAATGTGTATTAACCCATTGAACTTTATGTTTCATGGGCTTCCCTCACCCCTGACAGACCAAGACTGTGACCAATAGCTATCTAAATTGCAACAATTAAGTGGTGTCGCTGGATCCACAGGTGGTGATATCTTTCCTCTCCATGGTCTACTCTTATATTTTCTTTTTCATTATTTCTTTTCCTTACATATTTTACTTATGATATTTTTATATTGTTGTATTTATATAGATAATAATGAAAGTAGCAACATATCTCCTTTCCATTGCAACTAAAACATTCTAAAATAAACAGTCTATCTGTATATATATATAAAACACCAATCATTCAGTGTCATTTCACTCTAATCCACCCCAAGAAATCTAGTAACAAGAACCTCAGTTACTCTGCCTTCAGAGGTGTGTCTTATAATTTACAAAGACACATAAACAAATAGTGATTTGCTCCCTGCACTAGGAAAGAGAAGGCAAAATGCATTCAAATTCATCCCTTAGAAAAATGATGTCCTGCATGTAGATCATAAGCTAACAAGTTAAAAAACAGTAAGTAAACTGTCTTGAAAATATGTATCATGCAGTACGTAAGTAAAATGAGAATGTGAATCATTAGGAAAAGGTATCAAGGCTCTACCAATATATAGAAGTCCATAAAAATCTGTTCTTATAAAATCTAGTGAACAGAAATATGTCACTTCACACTGGAAGACCTCATTTCTTGCCTGTGATACCTTCTGATTATTTCACCACAAATCTCTGTATACTCATATATTACTTGTGCAGACATTGCAGCTTTATATTCATTGTAATGCAATATAAAATTATTTTCTGTAACCAGGAAAATTATGTGCCTGTGGTGGGTTGGCCCCAGCTGGTAGTTAAGCTTCCATCCAGTCACTGTTTATGCCACTCCTGGGGGATGAGTGAAAGACCAGAAGGGCCAAAATGGGATAAAGACAGTTTAGCAGGTAAAGCAAAGATATATATACAAGCAACAAAAAGAAAAATCCAATGAGAAATTCATTCGGTGCTTAACATCAATGGGCAAATGCTCAGCCTCTTCCAGTTACTTGGTGGTAAAATAAGTAGTGTAACCACGAAAATACCACCTTCTTCCTCCTTTCCATGATCACAATGTCATGTGATATGGAATATCCCTTTGACCTTGTTGAATTGATTCCAGCTATACTCCCTCCCAGAATCTTTCCTAATTGCTGGGGGAGGTGAAGAGGAGTCACTCCAGCCAGGAGCAAGGCAGTGAAGGGGTCACTGAGGAAGTCTCAGCCCTGGGCTTCCAGCGCATTGCTGGGGACAGTCTGAGGCCAGGCTCAACTTGGGCCAAAGAGTGAGCTCAGCTCAGCAGGGCCCATGGCTCGGCAGGGTAGGGCTGTAGGGGGCTGGAGACCAACCCTGCTGTAACATCATCAGCGTCAGCTGATGTGGGGTTCTGGGCTGTGGCAGTGGGGGGAGGCTCAACAGGGACACTATGTCCTAGCAGTGTTCTCAAGGCCCTCAGAAAAGTTGTCTCTGCAGGCAAGTTTAATCTTTCACCTATTATTTCAATCATAATCTCAAGAACATAATATTTTCTTTGATTATCAAAATGTGACTCCTTGCGTCAAAGCCACCTATTATTTTTTTTTTGTCATGGAGTTGTCATGAAGGAAATTTTTTTCCTAAATTTGAAATCAATGTCATAATTCTGGTCTGAAAATATACACGATATTATGTAAAATACGTTCTACATTCTATATTCAGCTTTACCTACATGGTTTATGTGACATAATACATATCATGTGTATGTGTGTGTAGTACGTTGATGCTGGCTGGCTGCCAGATCTCAGTGATTCTCACTCTCCTCCTGACCAGGGAATGGGAAAAAATGAGATGGAAAAGCTCAGGAGTTGACATAAAGACAGGGAGATGCCTTGCCAGTTGCTGTCATGGGAAAATCAAATTTGACTTGGAGTCTTCTCACATGCTTGAGGGTAATCTCTGCTGTGGTACCTGGAACACTACCTCCCATACTTCTCTCACCTTGGTGTTGCCTCTGTTTTTATTCATTCTTTTGGAGTCTGTCGTGCCTCCCCCCATCTGACATTTTTTGCCCTTTCTTTACTTTTATTTTTCTCAAGCCACCACCCCCTCACCTGTGGGCTCAGTTGTGCCCTATGGTGGTGGGTTGGAGTCGACTTGAACCATCTGTGTCCAGCATGAGACAATCCCAGACCCCACTGTCAGCATCTTGCTACAGCCTCTACACTGTCTGGAGTTGTATTTAGCTTCCCATCAGACATTTTAAATTTAAATTGTGAGGATTTTGTCTGAGAGAATATTAAACCAAAGAGTTTCTGACGAATTTCAGAATGGAAAAAGGATGAGAGAGGAAAAAAGAATGTTTATTACCTTTGCTGGATACCAACATTATGCTTCTGATTCTCATATTCATCACTCTTTTTTCCTCAGTGTCTCAGAAAGCATCACAAAATACAAAGGGAAATCAGCCTAGCTCATAGATGCAGTATGCACATACAGAATAAATACCTGACAGAATGTTAAATAACAGAGCAGAAGGAATTGAAACTATCAGCCAACACAAAAGAATTTAAAAATAGATGAAATGCCAAAAAAGGAAGTTCAATAAATTATCAACAAAAATGAATACATATTCTTCCATCTAAAATACTTTTACCTCTCTAAATTGCAAAAGCTTTTTTGTCTGTCACTGTACAATGCATCTGCTTTATCCTTCTAAGCCCAAAGAGAATATAAGATTTTTTTCTATCCTCTTGTGTTATATAGGAGCTTTACTGTTCTCAAACACTGGATAACATCCTACTGCTCGTAAGTTAGTGGGAATGTTATTATTTCTCATTCATAAGATCTAATTCTATCTTGTAACTGTCTAAGTACCTAATGCTTAGACATTCCATTTAATGCTGTAGGCTGTCTTATACATGTGTGAAAACGGGTGCAAACTTCTGAAACTTTCAGTCTTCCACAATGCATTCTTTGATGGTTTTAATAGCAAAACAAAAAAACCCAAATTGTTTCTGGGCCTTGTTATAAAGTCTTTTGAATTGTTTTCAGTTTGATGAATTCTGAACTTCACAGCAAACTCATCATTGAAGACTTGATCAATAAAAGAGGGAATTTTAAATCTCCATCAATATGTGAAGCAGCAGAAAGTAAAATATATAGGAGTTTAATAAAGAGAATAACACATTTTTATGACGTTTTTCACTCAGATAAGACTGACCAAACATCACAATGTAGAAATTATGATTTTGCGGTTATTCAAAATAATTTTGTAAATATTCATTTTGAGAACTTCTTATGGAAAAAAAAACAAACAACAAAACCAACTCAGATCTGAAATGCCATATGTTAGGAAAGAGAGAGAGACACATTCCCCTCCACAACAAAATAGAGTCCCTCCTAAACTAAATAAAAAAAATAATTTAAAGACGGGTATTGGTATTACCAAACCAGAGGAGATTATTTACTCCAAAAGTAATTTTTTTGTGGCTATACTACCAACTCTAAGAAATTATTAGAAAATATATTTATAGGTTTTTAGTATAAAAGATAGTATAAACAGGCCAATATATAAATATGATTTTAATTGTTTTCATATCATATTAACATTCATCTGTTTGCAGCTAGAACAGGAATACTACAGGTATTCAAAATTATTGTATCAGTGTTACACATGGGAGAATACAGTATTCCTCTATTTTCTGGCAGTGTGAGTCAGAAAGAAAAAGCAAAGATGCATTGTCATTCACTTCTGCAAAGACACACACACACAGAAAAGAGACAACCCATGTAGTCACATAAAGTGGCCTAGAGACAGCTAATTTTAGCAATTTGCATAAATTGGGATCACAGATGCAAGATATTTAGTTTCGTCCAGGGCTGTGTGGCTGCGTCAAAATTCAATACAATGACATATTATCAAATAACTCACATCAAAAATTATGAATTATTCTGTTGATGTAAATTAACAGTTGAGAATAAAATCTTTACAAGTACCAGATGCAGCCAACAGAGAAAACAAACACAGTCATATTTAGGCTGATCATTAGATTTAGATTTGTCCATGGAAATACTGTGATCTGTTGCTAATAAGAGTTCACATCTGTGCTTCTGAGTTTACTCTGTAATATATGTAAATGAAAAGAATGCCTTCTGCTTTCCAGTTCTGTTTTTTATAATGAATGATACTCTGACTTTGCAATAAAAAACACCATGAAATTTTCAGAAATGTATTGAACATAATACATGTAAGAAAATATGGAAAACAAAGCAGAAAGCTATTCTACAATTGCACTGGAATACTCATCCCTTTTATAGAATAGCCTTTTAGTCTGCCAAGCATTGAACACTGTAGGTGGGAATAATTTTCTGTGAATTTGATGTGATAGTAAAGAAAGATGTGATACAGGGCTCTAAGAGATGTGGAACCCACATGTATCTTGTTCCTTGTAAATTGTCTGTTTAATGGAGATTCTTAACTGAGAGGTGCAGCTTTGTGAAACCACTTCGATTTATTTTTGTATTGCTGCAAAAAAAAAAAAATAAAATAAACGCAAGTATGACATTGATTGAATAGGTAGGACACAAATTAGATTTTTATCTGAAATGTCAGCTTTAGTCTATAGACTTATGATTATACCTTCTTACAATCTAAAGAGTCCTCACAGTCCTTAGGCAGTGTCCATGTGTATTTGGTTTTTGTAGCAAAGTTTGATAGTGGAAGGTGTTGCAGACACCACTTCTGTGAGAAGACATCACTTCTGTGAGAAACTGATTCAGGTTGTCCCTCTGCAGCTCATGGAGGTTCATAGTGGAGCAGATAGCCACCTGCAGGACAGGGAGGATCACATGCAGGAGCAGAGGGATGTGTCCAAAGGAAGGTTTGACCTTGTGAAGAGCCCACACTGGAACAGACTCCTGGCACGACCTGTGGCACTATGGAGAAGAGCCCACGCTGAATCAGTTCATGAGGAACTGCAGTCCATGGGAGGGAGCAATATTGGAGAAGCTCATGAATAACTGTATCACATCAGTGAGACCTTACAATTTAGCAGAGGAAGAGTGTGAGGGGGAAGGAGGAACAGAGATAATACATTATTAACTGATCACAAGACCCCTTCCTCATCTACCTCTGCCACTCAGAGTGGAGTAGGTAGAGAACTCAGAAGTAAAGTTGAGCATGGGGAGAAGGGAGGGATGGGAGTTTAATATTTGGTTTTTTATTTCTCCATTATCCTGCTTTTATTAAATTGAAATAAATTAATTTCCTTGAGTCGTATTTTCCTATGACAATAACAGGTATGTGTTCTTTGTCCTTATCTTGATGCAGAGCTTTTCATTGTCCCCCATTGTCCCCTTGTCCTGTTGAGAAGGGGCAGTGATAGAGTGGCTTGATGGGCACCTGGAGGTCAGCAAAGTCAATCCACCACACCACAATAACTTAAAAACTTTGGTTTTTTAATTATTGCTACATTTTGCCTCTTTTTGTACTTCTTAATAAGATTCATTATAAAAAGAAATTAATTAAGAAAATGTTTACTC
The DNA here is from genome assembly GCA_013396755.1 of Sclerurus mexicanus. Lineage (NCBI taxonomy): Eukaryota > Metazoa > Chordata > Aves > Passeriformes > Furnariidae > Sclerurus > Sclerurus mexicanus. The sequence goes on along the minus strand of VWZF01000053.1, from coordinate 5,906 downwards.
ACAAGCTAATTTGCCCAGCTAAGGTGAAAGTAGAACTATGGGTCTCAGTTATTGCAAAAGAATTTTGTGAATGTGAAAACAGATCATAATACAATTTTCAATTTGGCTAACACATGAGCTAAGACAAGCTAAGAAACTGAACAATCTAAGTGTACTGTTCTTTATTTCTCTCTTACATTTATAGTTCTCATTTCTTTAGTTTAACCTGTTTTGACTGAAAAAAAACAAAAACCCAGCATAAGAATAGCCATGTAACTATGAGAACTACAGAATGGATGTAGCTTTAAACATGGCTTTGCTTGTGAATCACAAATAACACAGAACTGTGTTTTCAAGAGTTTTGCATCCATCAACTAGGTATAATTTAAAAATAGTTCTTAGAATTACCATTTAGGTAACTGAGATGCAAATGATGTACAAAATTGCCCAGCACTTAGAGATCTCCTTTTGCCATTTTGTCCATGTTCTACACTCCCTCCCAAAAATCAGGAAAAGCAGTAATGGTCTTCTAAGCCCAAGTGATCTGTGCAGCCACAGATTCTATGGGTTCTGCCTTATACTTGTTCTTGAAAATAAAGCAGATATGTCTGCAGCCCATAAAGTATTGTTTCTAAAGATTTGTAGTTGTTATATCTCTTGCCTCAGGAACCGATTCGAAAAGCAGAGGACCACAATCATGCAGAGAGCCCAAGGCAAACAATTCTGGCTCCCCTTGAAATAACATTAAAACACTGAAAGAGTTAAGGCAGCAACAGTGGACAACATATTTTAAATAAGACCTTAGGTGCAGAGCTGCTAGCAAGGAATAAATCAAGTAGTTCTCAAGACAAAGACCATTCTGTGTTAAAGTGTTTATTCTATTTTTAAAGAAGTCGCAGATCACTAAAAAAATTTGCATATCTCTTAAAAACTAATCAAAATTATTATACTATAAACCAGTGATAAATTCCAGTATACTAGGTATCAAAAAACCTAAAAAAAAAAAGGACAAAGAAGTCTGGAACACCATAAATTAAACCTAGCCACAGTATTCAGCACAAAACAATTATGTGGGGTTTTTTTTTCAAGTCCCAACACATTTCTCTTGTCAAAGACTTAAATTTTCTATCTTTCTATCTCTATTCCATGAGATTCTCTTTTCATTACTAGCAGATTCTATACAGTCCCATAACAGTCTTAGTAACATTTTGTTAGACACCTCATAAAAAACACCACCTAAAAATCTGAGCTCGTGTTTTCTCAGAGTCAGAACATGAATCTGTACATGATGCATCCCTTTTCAAACTTGTTGCTTTACCTTGGCCATGTCACTTAGAAAGCAATTCATCTCAATTTTAGCCATTCCTAAATGATGGGTGTCTGGCTTGCAATAGTTTTCTATAATCTTTCTTTCCTGAGACATCTCTCCGTCCTCACTAATTATGATGAGATCCTGGATGGCTACTTTAAATTAAATGCCTACATTACAAAAGCTGAAGCCAGAGGGATGATCTTCCCTCTTGCTATCACAAGAGTGCTTTACATAGCAGTGTTACCATAGTGATTTACCAGAGCATTAAAAAACCCCACAACTTTATCTACCTTTGTACCACAAAACTAATTACATGAAATGTTTACAAATGTGATACCAAATCCTAGCAAGTATATCCTGAATTTCAGATGGATTTATGACCAAAGGCCACACTTGTTTCACATTCTTCCACCTTCTTGTCATCATTATTTTTAAGAGATATTTCTTGCAGATATCACAGAATCATAAAAAAGTCTAAGCTGAAAGTCACATCTGGAAATCATTTAGTCCGACCTTTGTTTGAAAGCAAAGCCTTGGATCAGGTTATGCATTGTCAAGTCAATTCTGGAATATTTCCTCAGTTTTCACGATAAATAATTTCCTTTCATGTTCAGTCAGAATTTTACCTGAATTAGGTTGTGCCTATTCCTTCTTACCCTACCACCATGTATGCTTGTGAAGAAGTCTCCCCCTTCTCTCGAATTGTTTTTAAGTACTGGAAGAGTCCCTCTTAGGGGTGCATTTAATGCCATCATCCCAACAGTTTATAAAGAATATTAACAGACATAGTATCAACCTCTGAGCAACTCCACTCATGAACAGGTGGTCATTTGGAATATTAACTACTGCCCTTTGAGAGCATCAGTTTAAGTTGTCTTCCTGTCCAATCTATATCTTGACCAGCTTGTCAATAAGAATGTTGTGGGAGAACATGTCAAATGCTTTCATGAAATCAAGACACACAACATTCACGTCTGCCTTCGTCCACTGAATATCAGAGAAGAAAATGAGGTTTCTCAAGTACAATTTACCTTTGTTAAACCTGTGTTGCCTTTCCCCATCACTTTTAAATGTTTGATTTCTCCTTCATGTGCTGGGAAATATCTTCCATGAGGACCTATTCCTTAATTTTCCCAGTGACTGATTTGAGGCTAACTGGCCTGCAGTTTTCTGAATCTTCCTTTTTGCCTTGTGCATAGATGGATGTATTATTTTCCCTTTCACAATCATTCAGGACTCCCCTTGGACTCCATGACTCTTTCAGAGATGACAGAGAAAGAATTTGCAAGGATGTCAGACAACTCTCTTAGCACTCTGACACATATCCTGTCAGACCCCACAGGTGTGTATATGTCCAGTTTGTTCAGATGTTGTCTCGATGATTCTTTGTCCTTTGCTTCATCATTGCCTCTTGGCAAAGAGACTTTGAAACTGACCTTACCTATGAAGACTAAGGCAAAGAGGGCATTAAGTATCTCAGACTTTTTATGTTATTTGTGAGTAACTGGCTAATTCCATTCAGAAGTGGACCTACATACACATTGCTTTCTATTCACATAGGTACAGAACCTTTTCTTACATATCTCTTACCAATTTGAGCTCCAGCTGAGATTTTAGCCTCCTGATGTCACCTCTGAATGCTCAAGCTCTGTTTCCATATACTTTTTTGGAGCCTGTCCATTCCTTTCTCACATGTTTATTTCTATATGTTTTGTTTTATTTTGTTAGGGTGCTCAGTTGCTTTGGTTTTAGGGTTTTGGTTTGGGTTGGGTTTTTTGGCTGATTTGGTTTTGCTTTGTTGTTGTTGTTGTTGTTTGCTTGTTTGGTTTGGTTTTTAAATTCTTTTAGTAACTCTAATGACCCTGGGGTTTATGTTACACTTGTTTCTTTTCTGGCTGAGTGAGTGGACTGATCCTTTAAGAAAATCTGAAAATCTCCCAGTATTCCTTAGCTCATTTGCCCTTCAAGATAAAATCCCAGGGATCACTCACTCCCTGAACAAGTTCAAGCCTGTCACTCTGAAATCCAGGTCTTTAGTGCACTTATTTTCCTCATAGTCTTTAAGATCTTAAAACTCTGTGATCTCATGGCAAAACTGCCATCGGTGGTCATGTTTTGAAACAACTCTTCTTTATATGTAAACTCAGAAGAGCACCTCTCCTAGTTGACATATGCAACAACTAAGTAAGGAAGTTGTCCTTGATATATTTCATAGATGCCCTCAATTGTTTTTTCATTGCTGCATCGTTTTCCCAGCAAAGAGCAGTAAAACTGAAGTCCTTCATGGGAATTGTATGAGAAAAGTTTTGCCCTTCATTTCTTCCTCATTAGGTGGTTTCTAGCAGACTACTACCACAAGGTGCCCCATGATGGTGATTTCTCTGATTTTGACCTAAGGCAGACATGTCCCCTTTTTCAAAGATAACCTCTATGTGCTTACCTTGGTCTTTTACATAGAAAATGAGATTTTATTGTCTTCTATGCACTGTCTTTCTCAAGTACCTTGAATGCAAAAGAAAATTACGTGTCTAACTGAGTCTAAGCACATAACTTTCAGATAAGTATATTTAGCTGAAAAGAATCATATGTTCTCTTTCCAGTCTGTAAAATAAGCATAGTGACTCTGATCTACTACGATACTTAGAAATTGAAAAGCCTTTGAGTATGTTTAGCTGCTTTCACTTATACAGTGGAATAGAGGAACTAGCCTGTATACTTATTTAGACCATACTGGTATATTTTATCAATAGAAAGATGACAAAGTATGTTGCTGTGTTACCATAGTTACTTCATTTCTATCTACCTGTTCCTTAACAGATTGCTCACGAAAAGGTTAAAAAAGAGGCTCAGATAATTACTATGTCTGTCATTATATGACATTATACTATGTGTCATTATATGTGGAAAGGTAATATAATTCTTCAGTGAATAGATATCCAGTTTTGCTACTGTCTGATTCACAACATTCTTATTTTAGTTTAAGTTAATTAAAAGGTTTTGTTGTCACCACTCTGAAAAAAAAAAATGGTTTTCAAGCTGAATATATCACAGTGATAAAAGTTGATATGAGAAAGCAAACAAACCAAAAAAACCAACCTAGTCTTCTTGCAAATTGAAGAGTTTGGTCTTGGAAATTACTAAATGACAACAAACACAATCTTTCTACACCTTCCCTGTTGTTGTACTGAGTGACAGCCATTTGCTTTACACTTACCTCAGAAAATATTGTTTTTCTATAGAGTTGTCTGATTTAAATTTTTCATAAAATATACTCTCATATCTTCTTCTATGCTAGTGAAAAATAAAGTTATATATGTATATGAAAAAAAGTAAATGAAAATAAATCCACCATTTCTTGTAACAGCTACCATTTAAATAGACCTTTTGACAGTATAGAAGCTTCTTTATATTTCCCATGTTCCTTTAAATATGATTTGACTCAAAGTATTCTCCCCTTGTGCTTGATAATAATTTGAAATCATGTTAATCTCTGACACAGCAGGTTTTTGATAGCTCTGTAAAACCTTAGTATCATTGCTTCAGGCAAGGTGAGAGGTGTAATCACCTTCTATAATTCATGTTTAATACCTGGGTGACAGAGAGGAATCATATCATATCCTTGATCCGAAATCTTCAACTATGCTATATCACCCTACCCCTAGAAAATACTTGTGAAAATTGCTAAACCTAGTCCAAATTTAATAGTGCTAGGAAGAATTTCTATCAGTGTAAAAACTTTTGCAATGCAAAGGCATAACTCCTAAAGCCAAATATATATTTTGCAGGATTTTAACACTCTTCTAAACTCTTTTTTGCAGTCTCAACATTCAAGAGAGATTTCTGTTACTCACGTTTCACTTCTCCAGAATATTGCTAACAAACGGGAAGGAGTTTGACATGTGAAAGAAAATACCTTCATACTCTAGTTCTTATAATCTCTTTACCTTTTGAAGAGTATCTGTAAACACTAATTCTAAGGAAACTTGTATTTGTTTGTTGTCATTTGTTGGGGGGTGTGGGTGTGGTTTAAACTCTTTTTTAAAATCTTAGTTGTGAAAAGACAGCCATCCTTTAACACTGTTATTGAAATTAGATGTGCAAACATACCTACATAATCTAAATTTTATATTTGCAGTGAATACATGAGATGGAAGGAAAGAAGGAAAAAGGAAGGAAAAAAGTATTGCATGTGTCTGAAGAAGCTGTACAAATAGAAAAGATTTCTGTACAGGAATGCGCAGACAGTTTTGTGTTCTGACCAGATTATAAAATGGTTTAACATAACTTGGGTCTGCATTAGCCTGCAGAGCTCTGCCTGGAAAAACTAAGCTCACATAGCTGTAAGATTTGTGTAATGGGGTATTAGCACAGGAGTAAAACAACAACATCCCCTCCAAAAATACCCAAAAAACCAAAAACAACCTGAAAATTATTTACTTTCATATAATCAGAGTACAAAATTCTAATCAAGTGTTTTGCTTTCAAACCACACATTTCCAAATCATCATCATGGCTAGGCTTCACTAACAAAGAGGGCTCTACCCATGGTTGCTACAAGCAGGCTGGTGGCTAAAAAGGCCAAGGCAAGATAAGCAAGTCTGATTGCAAAAGGCAC